>LR880972.1:883177810-883216668 GCA_904067115.1 Aegilops sharonensis
GTCTTCATTTCATCATGATGACTATGCTTGTAATCTGTTATGCTTACTTCTGAGTACTTATTCCGCTGCATGTATTTCTTCGCTAAGGAATTTCCTCATCGGCAAATTCCTCAGTGAAGAATTTGTAAAATTCATAAAAATCGCCTATTCACCCCCCCCCCCCTCTAGTCGATATAACGCACTTTCACCGCGCCCGGCTGCCGGGTCGTGCGTCGACTTGGACCTTCCCTCCGAGCGAGGAGGGTCGACGTCTTCCTCCTCTTCTTCCTCCTCCTCCTCATCATCAGAGCCATCATCCTCCTCATCCTCTTCGCCGTTAGACTCCCATTCCTCCGGACTCTCACCTCCACTTCCTTCTTCTTCTTCGGCTGCTTCCTGCGCCCCGTTGGGCATCGAGTACATCTCAGTGGTGACCTAGAAGACAACAAAACAAGGTGAAAGTCAGTCGACGAAATTGACATCAAAACAGAATGAATGCAGCAGAATCACAGTCGGAGATAAGTAGTGATACCTTGTCTGGTTGGTAACTCTGGTCGAGTGGTGGAATCCTCCTAGCTCCGCGAGGGTTGTCTTTATTTCCTGTGATGGCAGTCATCCACTTCTCCAGTATGGCATCATCAACCTCCTCTGGATGGACCCGAGCGGTATCATCCGTACCGGAGTACATCCACATCGGATGACCTCGGTATTGGAGTGGCTGAATACGCCGTCGGAGAAAAACCTCCAGGAGATCCATGCCGGTCACCCCTTCGCGAATAAGCTGGACTACACGCTCCATCAGAAGCTTTACTTGGGCCTTCTCCTCTGGTAACACCTTCAGGGAAGATGGCTTGTTCACTCGACTCATGGAGAAAGGAGGGAGCCCAGTCGACTGCCCGGGCGTCGGCTGGTCTTGGCAGTAAAACCAGGTCGACTGCCACCCTCTAACCGAGCCGGGGAGAGTCATAGCTGGAAAGGCGCTCTTCCCCCTCATCTGGACTCCGAGTCCCCCACACATTTGGATTACTTGGGTCCTCTCGTCATTCGGGCTCGTTTTCTTCACCGTCTGAGAGCGACAGGTGAATATGTGCTTGAAAAGACCCCAATGCGGTCGACAACCCAAGAAATTCTCGCAGAGCGAAACGAAAGCAGCAAGATACACAATGGAGTTTGGAGTGAAATGGTGGAGTTGCGCTCCAAAAAAGTTCAGAAACCCCCGGAAAAAAGGATTTGGCGGCAGAGAAAACCCCTATCTACGTGGGTGGCCAGGAGGACGCACTCACCCTCTTCAGGCTGCGGTTGCCACTCCGTGCCCGGAAGCCTCGCCGACCCATGGGGGATCAGTCCTTCGTTGGCCAGATCGATGAGATCTTTTTCGGTGATGGTCGACCGGATCCAGTCTCCTTGGACCCAGCCCTGCGGCAGCTTGGACCGCGAAGAGGAACCACCGCGACTGGGCGCTCTCGCATTGGCCTTCGCCGCCGTCTTCTTCACCCGTTCCAGGGCGGCAGTCTTGTCCTTCACCATGGTCACCGGCGAGAAAGGTACCGAGCTTCGGCGCTGGGCGGACGGAGAGCGTGGCGAGAAAGTTTTGGAGGCGGAGAGAGGAGAAATCTGAGGGCGCACTGTTCAAAATGCCCGGTCCAACGCCTTATATGGGGTCGCTTTAGAGTGGCTGACCGGTAGGCCCAGGCAATCCCGTCACGATCCCGCAACAGGCGCGCGCACGATACGTGGCGAAAAAGGCGGCGCGAGGATCGAGGCATCATCGTCTTATCCCATCCGAGTGTCGCGGTTTTCTCCGCTTCGCGCGCTTCCCAAAATTCGGATCCCGCGAAATCCGCTAACCGCAGAGCAACTCGTCAGATAACAGATTTCCTCAGATCCGTCGCTCGGAAATCCTCAGGTTCACAAAGTTCACTCGACAAACGTGAAGAATGGATCAAGGCGAGTGAAAGAAAGGTTGATGCCATCACCAAAAGGTCGTTGATCCAGAGTAAGACGCACTCACAACACGAAGAACAGGTCGGAAAGATTATCAACTCCTTCCTCACTCAAACCTCGATCCATTCGGGGGCTAATGATGAAGTCATGTACCTGGGGTAGGGTCATAGACCTGCCCAAAGGTACCTTCCACAAGGACACTCACAAGAGAAGCAGCCTTCCAGTCGACCTGGTAGGCTCCCACTCGACAGATTCAAAGACACTCGACTATGAAGACCCACTCGACCACCAAGAGTCCAAGAGCCACTCGGTGTCCAAACAGTCTGTAGTTAAGAAGTCTTTATGACCTTAATGACACTTTATGTAAGGCGTTACCAGTAACGCCTAGCCTTAACGTACCTTAAACCCTCTACTGCGTGGGCTGGCTGGGGTCCTGGCGTACTCTATATAAGCCACCCCCCTCCATAGGTAGAAGGGTTCGCACCCCTGTAACACATACGCAAATAATCCAGTCGACCACCTCAGGGCTCCGAGACGTAGGGCTGTTACTTCCTCCGAGAAGGGCCTGAACTCGTAAATCCCTTGCGTATACAACTACTCCATAGCTAGGATCTTGCCTCTCCATACCTACCCCCCATTCTACTGTCAGACTCAGAACCACGTAACTTGATACTTTAATGCTATGGTTGGGTTTTACCTTAATGAATCTTTAGTAGTTGCGGATGCTTGCTAGAGTTCCAATCATAAGTGCATATGATCCAAGTAGAGAAAGTATGTTAGCTTATGTCTCTCCCTCAAATAGAATTGCAATAGTGATTATCGGTCTAGTAACATAGTCAGTTGCTTAGGGACAATTCCACAACCCCTACCACCAATTTTCCACACTCGCCATATTTACTTTAGTTGCTTCTTTATCTAAACAGCCCCTATTTTATATTTACGTGTTCTTTACTTTCTTGCAAGCTTACCTGAAAACACCTACAAAGTACTTCTAGTTTCATACTTGTTCTAGGTAAAGCGAACGTCAAGCGTGCGTAGAGTTGTATCGGTGGTCGATAGAACTTGAGGGAATATTGTTCTACCTTTAGCTCCTCGTTGGGTTCGACACTCTTAAAAAACTGTTGCGACCCCTATACTTGTGGGTTATCAAGACCTTTTTCTGGCGTCGTTGCCGGGGAGTTATAGCGTGGGGTGAATATTCTCGTGTGTGCTTGTTTGCTTTATCATTAAGTAATTTTTATTTGCTGTTCTTAGTTTTTCTTTATCTTTAGTTATGGATATGGAACACGAAATACCAAAAAAATTAGGTGTACTTGCTACTCATGGAGATGGGGAACCTCCTAGAACCCTCGATGCTGGTTATGTGAAAGATATTATGTACTACCTCCGTCCCGGTGTATAAGTCATTCGCGTAGTTCTAGGTCGATAATTTAACTATCTAAATATGTATTATATGTGACAAAAAATATATATTTAGAAAATACATCCGTGTGGAAATCTAGTGGTATACTTTTCATGACATATAACACATATTTAATTCCTTAAATCGATGACCTAGAACTACGCGAATGACTTATACACCCGGACGGAGGGAGTACTACTTTAATAATCCTGAGAAAACCCCATTCAATTATGTAATGGGAGTAACGTTGGATCAACGTGAATACTTTAGGGATTATCGCTTAACACAAAAAGGGAAACTATTATGGGATCAAATTCATATATTGAAGTGGTATGCTTGGCAACTATGCGTGAGTTATGATTATACATGTTGCTCTAGGATGAAGGCTCCACACCTTCCCTTTTCATGCAAATTTAATGATAATAAAACCTTAGCTTCTTATGCTAATGGTATATATGATTATTATGATGTGGAACAAATAGAAGAATTTGTTGCTTTTATGGGTGCTTATGAAATTGAATCTATGTGTAAAGAGTTTGAAGATTTTGATGATGCTGTTTATAGATCTTAAAATTTAGCTATCCTCAAATATTGCTATGAGAATTATTAATACAATTCCGATATTAATGCACTTATTGAGAAAGTCTCCGCTGTCCAAGAAGAGACCAATATTTTGCAGGAATCTATGGAAGAAGAAATTGATGAAACTGTGAGCTCATTGGATGAAAAAGATGAGGAGGAGAGCGAAGAACAAAAGGAGGAAGAGCGGATTGATCACCCGTGCCCACCTACTAATGAGAGTAACCCTTCAACTCATACATTGTTTAATTCCCCTTCGTGCTTACCGAAGGATGATTGCTATGATGACTATTATGATCCCGTTGATTCTCTTGAAATATCCCTTTTTGATGATGCTTGCTATGCTTGTGGCCAAGATGCCAATATGAATTATGCTTGTTCAGATGAACTTGCTATAGTTCCTTATGTTAAACATGAAATTATTGCTATTGTAACCACACATGATAGTCCTATTATCTTTTTGAATTCTCCCGACTACACTATATCAGAGAAGTTTGCACTTATTAAGGATTACATTGATGGGTTGCCTTTTACCGTTGCACATGATGATTTTGATAGATATAATATGCATGTGCTTGCTGCTCCTACTTGCAATTATTATGAGAGAGGAACTATATCTCCACCTCTCTATGTTTCCAATACAATAAAATTGCAAGAAACTGTTTATACTATGCATTGGCCTTTACTTGGTGTGCATGAATTGTTCTTTTATGACATGCCGATGCATAGGAAGAGAGTTAGACTTTGTTGCTGCATGATATATGTTACTTTGTGCTCACTACTAAATTACAAATCATTTCTAATTAAAATTGGCTTTGATATACCATGGGATCCGGGTGGATTCATTACTTGAGCACTATATGCCTAGCTTAATGGCTTTAAAGAAAGCGCTGCCAGGGAGACAACCCGGAAATTTTAGAGAGTCATTTATTTCTGTTGAGTGCTTTCATATAGTTTAGAAACAACAAAAATAAAGAGGGGAACCCAAAACTTTTTCAAAAAGGAAAGCGAAAGTGAGAAAGACAAGCATTATTGAAGTGGGAGAGCTCCTTGAACTTTGTTCATGCTCACGGCAACTTTGTGAATCTTAATTACAGAAACTTTTCAATAAAAATAATTATCCCCTTGTACAATTCCATTGTATTATAAAAATAATGTGCCAAGGTTTGCCTTTAGGATGTTTACAATGCTTGTTGGTTTGTGCGGTGCAGGACAGAAATTTTGGCTGTAGTGCGCGAATTTTAATTTTTTACTGGAACGTCAAATGGTTCTGATTCTTTTTGCACTGTCTTGCTGTATTTTTTTTCCTAATTGTGGCAGAATTTTTCAAGTATCAGGAGTTTGGTGAATGTTCAGATTTCTACAGACTGTTCTGTTTTAGACAGATTCTGTTTTTGATGCATAGTTTGCTTGTTTTGATGAATCTATCAATTTATATCAGTGGATTAAGCCATGAAAAAGTTATATTACAGTAGACACAATGCAAATAAAAAATATGAATTGGTTTGCAACAGTACTTAGAGTAGTGATTTGCTTTATTATACTAACGGATCTTACCGAGTTTTCTGTTGAAGTTTTGTGTGGATGTAGTGTCTAATCGAGAATGTTTCGATGTGAGAAGAAGGAAGAGAGGCAAGAGCTCAAGCTTGGGGATGCCCGAGGCACCCCAAGTAAATATTCAAGGAGACTCAAGCGTCTAAGCTTGGGGATGCTGGGGATGCATCCCCTCTTTCTTCAACAAGTATCGATATGTTTTCGGATTCGTTTCGTTCTTGCATTATGTGCAAGTCTTGGAGCGTCTTTTGCAATTAGGTTTTTATTTTTCTTTTATGCACCATGCTGGTATGAGATGGTACTTGGTCGATTTGTAGAATGCTCTATGCACTTCACTTATATCTTTTGAGTATGGCTTTATAGAATGCTTCATGTGCTTCACTTATATCATTTGAAGTTTGGATTGCATGTTTCTCTTTACATAGACAACCGCCATTTGTAGAATGCTCTTTTGCTTCATTTATATTTATTAGAGCTTGGGCATATCTTTTGTAGAAAGAATTAAACTCTCTTGCTTCACTTATATCTATTTAGAGAGATGACAGGAACTGGTCATTCACATGGTTAGTC
The DNA here is from genome assembly GCA_904067115.1 of Aegilops sharonensis. NCBI lineage: Eukaryota > Viridiplantae > Streptophyta > Magnoliopsida > Poales > Poaceae > Aegilops > Aegilops sharonensis. The sequence continues at coordinate 883,183,839 of LR880972.1, forward strand.
ATAAAATCCTACATAAACTTGTAGATCACTGAATATGATATGTTTGATTCCTTGCAATAGTTTTGCGATATAAAGATGGTGATATTAGAGTCATGCTAGTTGAGTAATTGTGAAATTGAGAAATACTTGTGTTGAGGTTTGCAAGTCCCGTACCATGCACGTATGGTGAGCCGTTATGTAACGAAGTCAGAGCATGATGTGTTTATTGATTGCCTTCCTTATGAGTGGCGGTCGGGGACGAGCGATGGTCTTTTCCTACCAATCTATCCCCCTAGGAGCATGCGCGTGGTACTTTGTTTCGATGACTAATAAATTTTTGCAATAAGTATGTGAGTTCTTTATGACTAATGTTGAGTCCATGGATTATACGCACTCTCACCCTTCCATCATTGCAGCCTCTTCGGTACCGTGCATTGCCCTTTCTCACCTCGAGAGTTGGTGCAAACTTCGCCGGTGCATCCAAACCCCGTGATACGATACGCTCTGTCACACATAAGCCTCATTATATCTTCCTCAAAACAGCCACCATACCTACCTATCTTGGCATTTCCATAGCCATTCCGAGATATATTGCCATGCAACTTCCATCATCATCATATACATGACTTGAGCATTTATTGTCATATTGCTTTGCATGATCGTAAGATAGCTAGCATGATGTTTTCATGGCTTGTCCCTTTTTTGATGTCATTACTACGCTAGATCATTGTACATCCCGGTACACTGCCGGAGGCATTCATATAGAGTCATATCTTTGTTCTAGATATCGAGTTGTAATATTGAGTTGTAAGTAAATAAAAGTGTGATGATCATCATTATTAGAGCATTGCCCCAGTGATGAAAGGATGATGGAGACTATGATTCCCCCACAAGTCGGGATGAGACTCCGGACGAAAAAAAAAGAGAAAGGCCAAAAAAAAGAGAAGGCCCAAAAAAGAAAATAAAAAAATGAGAGAAAAAGAGAGAAGGGGCAATGTTACTATCTCTTTTTCCACACTTGTGCTTCAAAGTAGCACCATGTTCTTCATATAGATTGTCTCCTATGTTGTCACTTTCATATACTAGTGGGAATTTTCATTATAGAACTTGGCTTGTATATTCCAACGATGGGCTTCCTCAAATGCCCTAGGTCTTCATGAGCAAGCAAGTTGGATGCACACCCACTTAGTTTGAGTTTGAGCTTTCATATACTTATAGCTCTAGTGCATCAGTTGCATGGCAATCCCTACTCCTCACATTGACATCAATTGATGGGCATCTCCATAGCCCGTTGATTAGCCGCGTTGATGTGAGATTTTCTCCTTTTTTGTCTTCTCCACATAACCCCCATCATCATATTCTATTCCACCTATAGTGCTATGTCCATGGCTCACGCTCATGTATTGCGTGAAAGTTGAAAAGGTTTGAGAACGTCAAAAGTATGAAACAATTGCTTGGCTTGTCATCGGGGTTGTGCATGATGTGAATATTTTGTGTGGTGAAGATGAAGCATAGCCAGACTATATGATTTTGTAGGGATGAGCTTTCTTTGGCTATGTTATTTCAATAAGACATAATTGCTTGGTTGGTATGCTTGAAGTATTATTATTTTTATGTCAAACGATAGACTATTGCTTTGAATCACTCGTGTCTTAATATTCATGCCATGATTAGATACATGATCAAGATTATGCTAGGTAGCATTCCACATCAAAAATTATCTTTTTTATCATTTACCTACTCGAGGACGAGCAGGAATTAAGCTTGGGGATGCTGATACGTCTCCGTAGTATCTATAATTTTTGATTGTTCCATGCCAATCTTATTCAACTTTCATATACTTTTTGGCAACTTTTTATATTAATTTTGGGACTAACATATTGATCCAGTGCCCAGTGCCAGTCCCTGTCTGTTGCATGTTTTTGGTTTCGTAGAATATCCATATCAAACGGAGTCCAAACGGGATAAAAATGGACGGAGCCTATTTTTGGAAAATATGGAAAATTTGGAAGGAAAATCAACGTGAACCAGTGCCCGAGGTGGTCACGAGGCAGGGGGGCGCGCCTGCCCCCCTGGGCGCGCCCCTACCCTCGTGAGCCCATCGTAAGGCGATTGATGCTCTTCTTTTGCCGCAAGAAAGCTAATATTCGGAAAAAAATCACGGCGAAGGTTTCAGGCCAATCGGAGTTACGGATCTCCATATATACACGAAACAGTGAAACAGAGCTAGAACAGAACGCATAAACAGAGTGATAGATCCAATCTCGGAGGGGCTCTCGCCCCTCCCAAGCCATGGGAGCCAAGGACCAGAGGGGAAACCCTTCTCCCATCTAGGGAGGAGGTCAAGGAAGAAGAAGAAGAAGGGGGCCTCTCTCCCCCTTGCTTCCGGTGGTGCCGGAGCGCTGCCGGGGGCCATCATCATCACCGCGATCTTCACCAACACCTCCGCCATCTTCACCAACATCTCCATCACCTTACCCCATCTATATTCAGCGGTCCACTCTCCCGCAACCCGCTGTACCCTCTACTTGAACATGGTGCTTTATGCTTCATATTATTTTCCGATGATGTGTTGCCATCTTATGATGTCTGAGTAGATTTTCGTTGTCCTATCGGTGATTGATGAATTGCTATGATTGGTTTGAGTTGCATATTTTATTATTGGTGCTGTCCTGTTGTGCCCTCCGTGTCGCGCAAGCGTGAGGGATTCCCGCTGTAGGGTTTGCAATATGTTTGTGATTTGCTTATGGTGGGTGGCGTGAGTGACAGAAGCACAGACCCGAGTAAGTAGGTTATTTGCGTATGGGATAAAGGGGACTTGATACTTTAATGCTATGGTTGGGTTTTACCTTAATGAATCTTTAGTAGTTGCGGATGCTTGCTAGAGTTCCAATCATAAGTGCATATGATCCAAGTAGAGAAAGTATGTTAGCTTATGCCTCTCCCTCAAATAGAATTGCAATAGTAATTATCGGTCTAGTAACATAGTTAGTTGCTTAGGGACAATTCCTCAACTCCTACCACCACTTTTCCACACTCGCCATATTTACTTTAGTTGCTTCTTTATCTAAACAGCCCCTAGTTTATATTTACGTGTTCTTTACTTTCTTGCAAGCTTACCTGAAAACACCTACAAAGTACTTCTAGTTTCATACTTGTTCTAGGTAAAGCGAACGTCAAGCGTGCGTAGAGTTGTATCGGTGGTTGATATAACTTGAGGGAATATTTGTTCTACCTTTAGCTCCTCGTTGGTTTCGACACTCTTACTTATCGAAAACTGTTGCGATCCCCTATACTTGTGGGTTATCACTACCAAACGTCACAACGTAACTGGGTGATTATAAAGGTGCTCTACAGGTGTCTCCGATGGTACTTGTTGAGTTGGCATAGATCGAGATTAGGATTTGTCACTCCGATTGTCGGAGAGGTATCTCTGGGCCCTCTCGGTAATGCACATCACTATAAGCCTTGCAAGCAATGCAACTAATGAGTTAGTTTCGGGATGATGTATTACGGAACGAGTAAAGAGACTTCCGGTAACGAGATTGAACTAGGTATTGAGATACCGACGATTGAATCTCGGGCAAGTAACATACCGATGACAAAGGGAACAACGTATGTTGTTATGCAGTTTGACCGATAAAGATCTTCGTAGAATATGTAGGAGCCAATATGAGCATCCAGGTTCCGCTATTGGTTATTGACCGGAGACGTGTCTCGGTCATGTCTACATAGTTCTCGAACCCGTAGGGTCCGCACGCTTAACGTTCGGTGACGATCGGTTATATAGGTTTATGTGTCTTGATTTACCGAAGGTAGTTTGGAGTCCCGGATATGATCACAGACATGACGAGGAGTCTCGAAAAGGTCGAGACATAAAGATCGATATATTGGATGACTATGTTTGGACTTCGGAAGGGTTCCGGGCAAGTTCGGGCATATACCGGAGTACCAGGGGGTTATCGGGAACCCCCGGGGAGTGTAATGGGCCTATTGGGCCTTAGTGGAGAAGAGGAGGGGCAGCCAGGGCAGGCCGCGCACCCCCTCCCCCTCTAGTCCGAATTGGACAAGGAGGAGGGGGCGGCGCCCCCCTTTCCTTCCTCCTCTCTCCTCCTTCCGTCTCTCCTACTCCTACTCATGGAAGGGTTGGAGTCCTACTCCCGGTGGGAGTAGGACTCTCCTTGGGGTGCGCCTAGGAGGGCCGGCCTCTCCCCCTTCTCCACTCCTTTATACGGGGGAAGGGGGCACCCCATAGACACAAAAGTTGATCAGTTGATCTTTTAGCCGTGTGCGGTGCCCCCTCCACCATAATCCACCTCGGTCATAACGTAGCGGTGCTTAGGCGAAGCCCTGCGTCGGTAGCATCATCATCACCATCATCACGCCGTCGTGCTAACGGAACTCTCCCTCGAAGCTCTGCTAGATCGGAGTTCGTGGGACGTCACCGAGCTGAACGTGTGCTGAACTCGGAGGTGTCGTGCTTTCGGTACTTGATCGGTCAGATCGTGAAGACGTACGACTACATCAACCGCGTTCTCATAACGCTTCCACTTACGGTCTACGAGGGTACGTGGACGACACTCTCCCCTCTCATTGCTATGCATCACCATGATTAGGGCTGGAAAAAAAGCTCGAAGCTCACGAGCTAAACAAGTAGCTCGTGACTCGGCTCGAATTGACTCGAACTCGAAGAATAACGAGTCGAGCCGAGCTTTAGTTTAAGATCGTTTATAGACCAAGTTAAACGAGCCAATCTCGCGAGTACTCGTGTAACTCGTTAGGCTCGATACAATAGATCAGCCACTCCCAATACACAGAAAGATCAGCCACTAAACAGCGTACGTCCCAAGCGCACAACCCAAGGCTGAGCAGTTGAAGGCCTAGCCTCCTAGGATACTCACGCGTTACAAGAAAATTACAATTCTATAGTGATATATATGTTTAACATATACATAATCATTTTTATCATATTAGAGGGCTTTATGTTTATATCTTAAACGAGCTTAACAAGCTAAACGAGCCAGCTCGCGAGTTATACGAGTCGAGCCAATCTTGGGTTTGAGCTCGTTATAGTAACGAGTCGAGTCGAGCTAGCTCGTTAACGAAACGAGCTCTAGCGAGTCGAGCCGAGCTGGCTTGACTCGGCTCGAATTCCAGCCCTAACCATGATCTTGCGTGTGCGTAGGAATTTTTTTTGAAATTACTACGTTCCCCAACAGCTAGGCAGCAAGAATAGATCCAAAAGATGCCACATTTTAGGCCATAGGTAGTCCACCTGTCCGTTGACTGGACCAAGGCCAAGGTACATGTAATGACCAAGGTTTATTTCATCACTTGTAATGATCAATGTTTATTTCATCACTTACTACAATGTGTACTAACTTGTTTATGTGCAGGAAAAGAAAGAAGAGAGTACCAAGATATCCATCTGATGATGATGCCTTGGCACCGGAACCTGAAGTGGCAGCCCAACAACCTGAAGTTGTCACTCCCAATAGGCACATGATCACTATGCCACAAAGTCTTCAAGGCAGCCCCATTCCAGTGACACGAAGGTAACACATCCACATACGTAATATCTAATTTTCCTTGCAATTCTTACATTTCTCAATACCTGCAAGATGTTGGCTACGACGTTGGCTGATGAGGCAACACATGTAGCACCACAACTTGAAGTTGTTGTCACTCACAATAGAAACATGATCACTATGCCACATAGTCTTCAAGGTAGTCCCAATCCTGTGACAAGAAGGATGTTGGCTATGGCATTGGCTGATGAAGCGTCGCAGCAACCTACCTCAACCGTGGAGGACACCATGATTCCAATGACATGGTCTCAAGCTCAAAAGCTAGAAAGTTGACCCTGAAGAGAAGGAAGTACTAGTGTCGTGTTTGATCTTCTCTATGATTTTGGTTGTAATATCTATGGGAGCAACTATTGCCTTGTGCTTTTGGTTGTAACATGGCAACAACTATTGCCTTATGCTTTTGGTTGTAATCGTGGCAGCAACTATTGCCTTGTGGTAGATGAGATATGGATATGATGTATGGACATGTTAAATGCTCTATCTTGCTATGTTCTCTTCATATTTTGTCATGGTATATGAATATGTCCATCTGCAAATATATGTTTGAATTTGTATGTTTATGTGCAAAAATTTGTTGAAAAGCCAAAAAACAGTCAGAATGTTGCCCAAATTGAGCCAGATTGCTGCCAATTTTTTGACCTTTTTCTTCGAACCACCCAGAAAAAATTGAAAAAAATCCATAAAAACAAACATATAAGTGCGCCTAATCTGAGAAAAATTCATCGAATTTGGATCAACGGTTCAACGGTTATTACAGTTTAACTAGTGTGAGCAATTTTTGACAAAAATTAGAGGAGGAACAACAAGGGAAGGAGAGATTGTACTAGTTGGGGCAGTGGTGGCTGGGTATGAGGTGCAGGAGGGGGCAGCGGCAGCAGGGCAGCAAGGCCGACGAGGAGCAGCAAGGGCCATCGAGGAGCAGCAAGGCAAGAGCCGGCAAGGAGCAGTACAAACGTGCATGAGAGAGGACTTGAGCACGAGTTCAATCCTTCCTGTGTGTTATGTTTGGGTCAAACAGGTACAAGGGCATAATAGTCCTTTATTTTGTTCACTTATCTTGTCTATTATTTATAAAGTTTGTTTTTGTGTTGAAGAGTGGAAAAATATCAAAGTCCAAACAAAAGAGTGTCACTAGATGAATTACAAAGTAACGGGTGGCAAATTATCAAAGTCCAAAAAAAGAGGTGGCAAATAATCAAATCCCTATAGTTGATGGATTGTTGGATAGGACATGGGCCCCTCAAAGAGCAATAGTACGTTTGCTTCAACTCCATGTCTATTAGTGGATCGAGCCAGGTGCGTGAATGGTTTGTCTTTGGCGCACATTCGGCCCAGAGAAGGCTGCCCAGTGGGCAAAATTCAAAAGGGAACTGAAAGTGGTCTAGCTTTCGGAGACCAAATATAGTTTACTGGTCTACAGAACCCGGACAATCCTGCATGCGTGCATCATATAGTTGAGGCTTCGCTGAAGACTCCTCTAGAAGGGCCGACTGACATAACGGTTGTTCTGTTTTGGCTTTCTTTTCTTCACTTTTATTTTCAATTTGGTTTTTCTTGTTTTTGTTTGCAATTTTTTTTAGTTTTTGCAATACACAGTGAACTTTGTCCAATATGTGGTGAACATTTTTTCAAATACACAACAAGTTTTTGTAGTATATGATGAACATTTTTCGAATACATACTAAACATTTTCTTAAAACAGAATGAACTTACTTAGGAAGGCTATCACCATATTAACCTACAAATCACACGTACTTCACAGAATGATTTGGATGCAATAGATTATATTACCCTTTTTGATTGAAGGGGTAACTTCTAATCTTCACATTTAATCTACACTAAAATCCCGTAAACTTTTCTAGGGGTTCGTACCAAAGCAAATTTCTGTTGTTAGATACATTGGTCATTTTTTTAATATGCTTCGAATATATTTTTAATATATGGTGAGCTTTTTTAATATACATTGTTTTATTATAGAACATATAATGAACAATTTTCTATATTTTTCAATTTTTAATAGGTTCTAAAATATCTATCTCCTAAAAAGCAACAACAGTTTTTTGGGTGAAAACCCGACTAAATACTGAAGAGAAAATAAAAATAAAGCACCTCATGGGACATAGTGGGACGGCCTTGGCTTCAGTTAAGCCACCTTTAGTAGACCCACGCGGCGTCAACTAGGAGGTCTTGTTGAACCTTTGGAACCTTCTCCGTTGTCTCTATCTAATTTAAGCTTTAGCAAGAACCTAGACTTGCTAAGTGGAATGACTTAGTCGCACATTCGCTTGGCTTCCTCTATGCGAAAACTCATTTTGTCTAGAATTCCCTATTTTTCGCATAATGCGGCAAACTGCCGGTGCTTCGGGCAATGCAAGCAGTCGAACGAACCGGGACGAGCCGGCCCATTTTTGCAGGCATCGTTGATAAAAAAAACTGATACAATATCTTGTTTTTGAAACCTTTTAGAAGGGACCTCACATATATGCCACTAATTGCGGCAAACAGTCAATGATCGCATAGGGCATAGCTGACCTGGGCCGGTCCATTTAAGGTAGCAAGCTATGAAAAGAAAAATTTACACCTGTGGTGGGAATCGATCCCACAAACAGCGGCAAACACGACCACGCAGCTAACCAATGCGACAACCAAATTGTACTGGCTAAGAAACGAACGCAACTATATAATACAAAGAGCAGTTCGAATTTTTTTTCCCAAAAATGTACGTCTGTGGGATCGATCACACGACTTCAAGTGACTGAACCAACATCGCTACCAACTGTGTTCACAAACTTCTTTGTCAGTAATGCCAGCTCATTTTACATGAAGTTTAAGAAGCCAAAAAATTAACTTTTTTTTTGAAATTTCGGACGTGGTTTTCTTTTTCACAAAAGTAAATATACTTATGAAATCAAACATTTTCAAAATTTGCTCACAGACTATGTTCGGGAATCGCAAATTTTTTTGTAAAAATAGGAACAAATAGAAAACAAGACCGTTTTTCGAAACTAAGAACAACTTTTTCAAAATGCGAACAATTTTTTAAAAAACAGGAATAAAAATTGAAAAACTCTAAAATTTTCTGAAATTTTGAATATTTAACGCAAATATCTTACGATATTCGCCCATACATTTTTTTATTTGCGGCAAAAATATGTAAACATAAAAAATTGAGTTTGTGAAATTATTTGAAAATGGGAACTTTTTCGTAAAAAAGGCAAATTTTGTTTTCAAAATTAAAAAATGCAAACATTTTCAAAATTTAATATTTTTCGTATTTTGGAACACTTTTTGAAAATATGTGAACAAATTTTGAAGTACTAATCTTTTTTGGAATTTATGATGAAAATTTGAAAACCGGACCAAATCTGAAAAAATGAACACATTTTAAGAAATATGAACATTTTCAAATCCCAGAAAAATTGTTAACAAATGAAATAATTGTGGAAAGGAAAACTGAAAGATAATTAAAAAGAAAAGAAAAGAAGGAACACGGACATGAGGACATTTTTTGTCAAAAATGTGAATAATTTTGTAATCCGAACAAAAATTTGAAACCTTGAACATTTTTTGAATTGGTGAAAAAAAATTTAAAAATTAAATTTTTCATTAAATTCCAAACAAAAAATTGAAACCACGAACATTTTTTAAAATTATTGATAAAATTTTAAACTTATGTCCAAATTCGTAAACTGTGAACATTTTACGAAATGCCTGAACATTTTTTGAATGTTCAATACTTTTCCAATTTGAGAACTAAATTCCCAAAAACTGAGAACAGTTTTTTGAATTTGTGAAAAAATTTCAAACATGAACATTTTTTGAATATGTGAACCAAATTTATGAAAACGAACAAATTTTGAATTACCCAAACATTTTTCGAATGCATGAACATGTTTGGAATTTGTGAACAATTTTTTAAAGCACGGACGATTTTAGAATCATCAGAACAAATTTGGAAGCGCGAACTATATTTTGAAGCACAAACGTTTTTTGAATCTTCGGAAGAAATTTACAAAAGAGAACAATTTTGAGAAAATCTGAGCAAAGTTGGAAGGCGAATAATTATTTAAAGCACGAACATTTTTTGAATCTTGAGAACATAGTATGAAACGGAGAACTGTTTCGAAAAATCCCAAAAAATTTTGGAAGCGCGAACATATTTTGAAGCACGAACATTTTTTGAATCTTGAGAACAAATTTTGAAGCAGACAACAATTTTAAAAAATCCTGAGCAAATTTGGAAGCGCGAATAATTTTTTAAAGGACGAATTTTTTTTGAATATTGAGAACATATTTGGAAACAGAGAACAATTTTGAAAAGTCCCGAACAAATGAGGGAGCGCATACATTTTTTGAATATGTGAAAAAAATTGAAATCCGGTACATTTTCTGAATTTTGAAAGTTTTGAATTTTTTGTGTAAGGAGAACTTTTTTGAAAATTGAGAATATTTTTTGGAAACACGACCAAAATTTAAAACTTTCTATATTTGGAAAAAACAGAAGAAAAGAAAAAGGAATAAAAAAGAAAATCCTAAACATTTTGTACTGCGAACATGTTCTGAAAAAAAAAGAAAAAAAAACAAAAAAATATTTTAAAAGAAAAACAGAAACGATAAAAAAATAAAAATAGTAATAATAGAAGGCCGAAAAAGAACCAGAAAAAAATGATGCAGGAAAAAAGCCACTTCAGGGAACCTTCTAGAAGATTCAAAAACCGGTTGGACGCTCTATGTTAAGTGGGCTAGCCCATGTCTGTCGCAGGCTGCGCTGCTCTGTGCGATCGATCGACAGTTTGCCGCAGCAAGCGGCGAATAGTATTTTCCCTTTTAGAAGGTACCTGGCAGGTTTTTATAATCTTCTAAAAGTCTCTTGGCATATTTTCTATTTTTACTGATTTTTATTTTATTTTTTATTTTACAACCTTTTCCCTTTTTTAAATATTTGGAATTCTGAAAAATTGTTCACAAATTCATAAAATAATTAGGAATTTTATGAATTATTTGGAACTTTAGAAAATGTTCCAATTTTGAAAATTTGTCACAATTTCAAAATACGATCTCATTTTCAAAATTTAGCCACAAAGTTGAAAGATGTTCTTGTGTTCTAAAGTTGTTTGAGATTTTTTTAAATGCTCTTATTACAAAAATGTTCTTACTTACATTTTTATGTTCTCAAACAATATTACTCCCTCCAATCCACAATAAACGTTTGGAACAGATGGAAAATATTTGTTTTTCAATTGTCAAGAATTGTTCACAAAATTCAATAAATATTCATGTTTTAAAAGAAATGTTCGTTTGTTCAGAAAATGTTCGTTATTTTGGAAAAAAATGTGTGGGTTTTCATAATTTTTTCATGTTTTTAAAATATGTTCGCAAATTGGAAACACTTTTTGTTTTTTCAAAAAATCTTCAAATTTAGATAAGTGTTTAGATTTTAGAAAAAATGTTCGCATGCAAAAAAATTGTTCAAAATTTTGAAAATGTGGCCGTGTTTCCTATTTTCTAGTTTTCCAAAGTTATTTAGAATTTGTATTTTTTTTCTTAAGAACTGACAAAAAAACTCGTGCAGAAGTGTTTTCTAGTGAGATACGTTGCTTTTTGATTCACTGTTGTCCCTTGGGTCGTTACAGTGATTCATGATAATTACCGTGTCCAAAAGAAAAACCTAATTATTTCCACACCAGCACAGTAATCCGTTGGTGCTTCCGGGAGTGCGCGCTCCTGCATGCGAAAAAAATATTTTAAAGTGTGAACAAATTCCAAACAAAAATTTGGCCCATACATCTCGAAATTATATGTGTGAACGTCAAGTTTCGGAGAAAACCGACCTTTTTTGTGTCTTTTGTAAAAAGGACAAAAGGATGTCTTGTGAAAAGCATCTTTTAACACCAGATTTTGTCTTTTTCACAGGCGACACATAAGTTGGCGGTTTTTCGCGAAATGATTTTGTGAGCATGTACAATATCGAGATGTATGCGCCAAGTTTTTGTTTGATTTTTTTAACATTTCAAAATATGTTTAAAACGCATTTAAAAACCAGGAGTGCACGCTCCCATGTGCTAAAACGCCACTCTCCACACTAGCATCTCTAACTTTCCCAATACCTCCCGTATAACTACTTCATTTGTTTGTTCACTGGACTGCTCAATGGGCTACCAGAGCTTGCTCCATGGGTCAGATTCCACACTAGCATCTCTATTTTTGCCAATACCTCCCATACCAGGTTAAGATTAGGGCCAAGAGCCCACAAAAGATGAGGTCAAGATCTCCTAACATTAGCAGTAATCGTCCACTTCTGTTTCAGCAGTTACTATGGTCGAGAGACTGACTAACTAAGGAATGTGTATCTCAACTCTGAACTACAAATCACATTCTCAAATTGAGTTCACGACACAGTAATAGTTAGCACTTCAGGTGATGGAGAGGAGTCTGTCTTGTATAAATAAAGAAAGCCAAGAGGAGTGTGTGCAAGTAACGTGGTGGTAGTTAGAAAATCTGAAGAGAGTACATTGTGGTTGGGTAATTAAGAAGAAAATAAGGCATGGGGGAGGGAAGAGACAAGGAGAGATCATTGTGAAATGAAGGGAAATGGAAAATGGTGCATGAACATCAGTCCACTAAAAAACATAAACTTACTAAAGTGAAGCTCAGGAACTAGCTGGATGGGATGGAGAAAAAACTATCTTAAAAGGCGCGAATAGTGTATATTAAATCTACTTCACCCCTTTCAGATCATTCCAAACATGCTAATTGAGCAGCTTTGCAAACTCTCTCTCGAGAAGTTGACCCACTTCCATCTTGAGCTTAATTAATTACTCCTTCCATCCTGAAATTCTTCACGCGGGGAATTTTACAATTTAGTCCTTGTTGTCTTCCTGACCAAATCCACGGTCCTTTGTCCTTCCTCACTCTCCTCCGAAGCCGGCTGATTTGGTCGCCCCTCCCTCGCGCTCCCCCCCCCCCGCCTTGCTCCCCCCGCCGCCCCCGCCACCCTCGTCGCACGGAGCCTGACCCCCCCCCCCCCCCCGGCCGCCCCCCCCCCCCCCGCGCCGCGGGGGCGGCCCCCCCCCCCCCCGCGCCGCGGGGGCGGCCCCCCCCCCCCCCGCGCCGCGGGGGCGGCCCCCCCCCCCCCCGCGCCGCGGGGGCGGCCCCCCCCCCCCCCGCGCCGCGGGGGCGGCCCCCCCCCCCCCCGCGCCGCGGGGGCGGCCCCCCCCCCCCCCGCGCCGCGGGGGCGGCCCCCCCCCCCCCCGCGCCGCGGGGGCGGCCCCCCCCCCCCCCGCGCCGCGGGGGCGGCCCCCCCCCCCCCCGCCCCCCCCCCCCCCCCGGCACGATGCGGCCCGCAGTCCCCTCAACGTCTTGTCTCTCCAGACAAGCGCCACTAGCCCCTCAAGAAGCCGAGCAACGCCGTACTCCCAGCGTAAGCTCCCGCATTGCCCGCCACGCTGTTCACAGTCTATCTCCCGAAGACAACACGTCCACCACCTTCTTGGACGACGACAGCAGTAGCTCTGTAAGTGCCAGTGCCTCCTCCCGTTGGACTTGGAGGTAAGCCTCAGCACACAAGGTGGTAAAAAAATATGTGTTCAAAGGAGATTGTGCAACGTTTTCTCACTTGTCTGTCCATTTTTGCATTGTAGCAGCGGGCACGTCTGGACGACCGCGGCCTGCTGGAGTGTTGCGGAAAGCTCCTGAGCAGCATCGAGGTGTTCACAAGCACTGGCGACGCAGCCGCCGACCATCAGCTGAGCCTGGTGTCGGTGCTCGACGCGGCGACCTTCCTCGTCGACGAGGACTCGCTGTAGTCGTCGGGGTCGAAGCGGGGGATGGGCCTGAGAGCCCCAAGACCCCGGCCTATCTCCCTATCCTTTCCCGAGGACGGCGACGAGGTGGTACCGGAAGCGTGGCTGGTTGGATCGGAGGCTAGTGACCCCGACTTCGCCTACGTGGCAGAAGTCGTCTGTTTGTCGGACCGGATGAGGAACCTGGATGATTTGTGCCGGCGTGGCGAGGACACGTGGCAGCACCACAGGCTGCTCTGTGGCGCGGCGGGGGAGGCGCTCGATGGGTGGTGGTGCTCCCACCCGTCGGAGCCCTCCGTGTGGCTCCGCGGCGAGGAGCTCCTGTGCTATGTTTGGGTGGAGGTCTAGCGCTCCCTGGAGCCGGCTGGGCCAGCGCCGGTGACGATCTGATTGAGCAAACTAGCGGAGCCATCCTGCGCGACCTAGCGGCAGGCCGGCGATGGTCGCCGAGCACAGAGGCGGCGGACGCCGTGCTGCAGATCGAGCGTCTACTGTTGAAGGACCTCATGGCCGACACCATCTACGAGCTGGCCGAGGCGGACTGCCTCCGCCTCCCACGCCGGAAGCTGGTCTTCTGATCAATTCTCTCCACTACAATGTCTAAACCTAAAACAAGATTAGAGCAGAGTCCTATTTAAATGAGGTAAATACACCGATGGTGCTTGAACTTGCCACAGATGTTCACTTTAGTGCTTGAACTTGAAAAATACATTACACTGGTTCCATAACTTGGCATTTACGTGCAAATACAGTTCAAATATCATCTGTATTTGGAGTCAAGATAGCAATGAAAGATAATTAAATAGAGCAGAAGTTGATAAATAGAGCGAGTGTGAAACATAAAAAATCTGATAAACTATCATCAGAGAGAACGAAGAGTAACTGCAGAATGTATTGCAGAAAAGTAAAGTGAACCAGTGGTGCTCGAGGGCGACAAATGAATTTGGTAGACCAGTTCACCCTTTTGTCAAAGGACTACGTCTGATTGGATGGACTTGGGATTGAACATTGGAGCAAACCTCTCTCCATCATATTCTTCTTCAACTCGGAGCTGGTCAGACTCTAGTTGATTTCACTCGTGGTAGATACTTGTTGGAGATCTCCAAACCTTCAAGAGACTTCTTTGCGAACCACAACGACTCTTGGTTGCTGAAGACTTTGCTTGGTGAAGACAATTACTGTTCGACACTCAAGCTGACACCTATCCGTTTAGAGAGTGCACAGCTCTCAAGAGTAATAGATACAAGAACCCTAGCTCAGAACTACTGTGATGTTCAACCACTGTCTATGTTTTGGCTCTTGGTTTTCTCTCGGTGGATTTTAAACTCAAATCTCTCAGAGAGGGGATGCTCAATCAATCTTGTCAGAAAAATTAAGCAGAGCAGCCAACAGACAACGTTGGAGCGGTGGTGGTTATTTATAGCCGCAGCCATCCCGGATGGGAAATGACCAAATTGGACATGTGGTTCAGCCAATGACCGAACGACACGTTTTCAATGGTCGGCATTTGATCACAACAGTAACATTCCTTCCGGAGCAAGAGATGCTAACTCCTCAGTCCGAAAGATATGTCCTGCAGCACCGAAGAACAATGTCTTCTGCTGACAGGTAATCATTTGGAGCATAAAGATATTTCTCTCATACTTACATTGGTTTCGGCAAAGCATCACAACGGACCTAAGCATCGAGAACCTATACCCCTCTTAATAGTACGTAGGTCCTATGACTCAAAGAGAGAGAGAATAAACACGAAACAAATGCTACGTCTTCACTTCGCCTTTAGCCTCTCAACTTCAGTCAAGTTCTTCGGACCACACCAAACATGCACTGCTTCACATCAGCAATAATTTCAAGGGGTCAACTCCTTCACTTCAATCTTCTCGCATACATGACTTCACGACATGTAGTTCAACTTATTCTGCATCACAAATGTTCATCGGCGAAGTTCCTCGAACTTAACACGGATCATATCATCATCTACATGTCTGCATGGACTATTCTCTTTGTATGCACTAGCAAACAAACCAGTCCATGCCTGTTTCTGTCAACAATCTCGAAAACACAAGGGGAAAAACATTGCACCAATAACGCTGATGAGGCATTCCAACATGGCATGCGGCCTAGTTTATCGAAAAAACCTTATTTTTTACAAATAGGATCTAGGAGAGAAACAACACACAGTTATAGAATAATTGACCATCATATGGCCTTAGGGTACATGTTCGAATAATTGACCCTGCATTATTTTTGCTGGAATAAATTACTTCGTTTATGTTGACCAGCTTTATAGTATATAAAGTATTCGAACATATACATGTGAACAAATGCGATTGGGTCTACTTGCTAGCCACGCCCACATGCCAGCGATATATTGCCGGTTCGAACCCAGACCCGACCAATTCTTTAGAAATTTGTGTTGTTTCTCTCTAAGTGCCTATTTGTAAGAAAAATAATAATTTTAAAAACATGGTGTTTTCGAAAAAACCAGGTCACACACACTCTCACTGTCGTCCGGTCACTGACAACGGGCCCCATGGCATCCTGGCTGCCACATAAGTGTGGTGGACGTATACAGATGAGATTTGAACCGTATTTGCACGTCCATGGCAAGTTATGAAACCAGTTCGATGTATTTCGCAAGTTCAAGCATCAAAGTGCACATTCATGTCAAGTTCAAGCACCGGTTGATGTAAAACAAAATCAGAGCAGAGTGGGACACATAGAGGAGAGTATTCGTAGAATATTAACAGCAAAATAATGGATCTTTTATTAGTCTTCTTCCTCCTGTACTCCTCTTTTTTGCTTTATTACGGACAAAGCGAGGGGCGCAGATTCTCTACCTTGCCATGGCAAAGGTAGCCTCTACCTTTCCCCTCATGCATGCCCTCCCTTTCTGATCCAATGGCTGCTGAACGTTCCATCTTTTCAAGTGCACAGCAAGCAGCCCAGATAAAAAAGTAGCCCAAATAAGGCCCAGTTCGGTAGCTAAATGAGCCCAGCTCGGTAGCGAGGCGAGAACAGACAGAGAGACAGTAGCCTAATCAGATCAGCAATGCATAAACTGTTGCTGAACTTTAGCTACCAAATAGACAGAGAACGGACAAAGGGACAGAGGAACATATTCAGTTCAGTAAAGAGTTCAAAAAAAGAGAAAGTATGCACCGATTCAATTCAGAAACTTTAGAAATAGTTACTTCATTACAAACCACCGATTAAAGCCATCAATTACCACATACCTGAACTGGGAGACAAGAACTTGATGTATGTTGCACATATAATTAACAAAAACTAAATATGTCAGAGTAAGACAGATACGAGGGAAAGTCTGAATTTCTTTAGGCTAAATGAACAAATAAACGAGCAACATATGGGACCAACATAAGACTGACCAGAATCCATAGAGAATGCAACAAATATCAGCAAAGCATAGACTGTTTAATCATCTGATGCCTATGTGCAGGTCACTTGTCATCACGGTTTGTTCCAGATTCTTGCTCTCACCACCAGGACAGAGAGAGTCTTTGAAAATATCAGCAAAGCTTAGACTGTTTAATCATCTGATGCCTATGTGCAGGTCACTTGTCATCACGGTTTGTTCCAGATTCTTGCTCTCACCACCAGGACAGAGAGAGTCTTTGTTTTTGAAGTCTAAGAAGGACACGAACCTGAGAGCTAAATAGCCTGAAGTCGAGCAGCTTCGCTCTGCTCGGATGCTCAACTAGGACGGCGCAGCCGGCGACCTGCCGAGGCGTCCAGGAACCCGACGATCGCCCAATAGCTAACTGAGACGAGAGCCGGCGCTAGACGCCCGCGCTCCCGCCAAAAATGAAATCTGGCGGCTACTCACCCGCCCAAATCCTCGCTTTCCCTCCTCAACGTTTTTCAGCTGGGCCTTCTCTGGGCTGAATACGGGCTGGCTTTGTTTTAGTTTGGACTGCCTGCTGTGAAGTGAAAGGAGGGCATCCTCTACCTTTCCCCTCATGGATGCCCTCCCTTTTCCGATCCAATGACCGCTGAACGATCTGCTTCTTCCACTTCACAGCAGGCAGTCCAAACTAAAACAAAGCCATCCCATATTCAGCCCAGAGAAGGCACAGCTGAAAAACGTTGAGGAGGGAAAGCGAGGATTTGGGCGGGTGAGTAGCTGCCAGATGTCATTTTTGGCGGGAGCGCGGGCGTTTAGCACCGGCTCTTGTCTCAGTTAGCGATTGGGCGATCGTCGGGTGCCTGGACGCCTCGGCAGGTCGCCGGCTACGCCGTCCTAGTTGAGCATCCGAGCAGAGCGAAGTTGCTCGACTTCAGGCTATTTAGCTCTCAGTTTCGTGTCCTTCTTAGACTTCAAAAAACAAAGACTCTCTCTGTCCTGGTGGTGAGAGCAAGAATCTGGAACAAATCGTGATGACAAGTGACCTGCACATAGGCATCAGATGATTAAACAGTCTATGCTTTGCTGATATTTGTTGCATTCTCTATGGAGTCTGGTCAGTCTTATGTTGGTCCCATATGTTTCTCGTTTATTTGTTCAGTTAGCCTAAAGAAATTCAGACTTTCCCTTGTATCTGTCTTACTCTGACATATTTAGTTTTTGTTAATAATATGTGCAACATACATCAAGTTCTTGCCTCCCAGTTCAGGTATGTGGTAATTGATGGCTTTAATCGGTGTTTTGTAATGAAGTAACTATTTCTAAAGTTTCTGAATTGAATCAGTGCATACTTTCTCTTTTTTTGAACTCTTTACTGAACTGAATATGTTCCTCTGTCCTTTTGTCCGTTCTCTGTCTATTTGGTAGCTAAAGTTCAGCAGCAGTTTATGCACTGCTGATCTGAATAGGCTACTGTCTCTCTGTCTGTTCTTGCCTCGCTACCGAGCTGGGCTCATTTAGCTACCGAACTGGGCCTTATTTGGGCTATTTTTTTTATCTGGGCTGCTTGCTGTGCACTTGAAAATATGGAACATTCATCAGCCATTGGATCAGAAATGGAGGGAATCCATGAGGGCAAAGGTAGAGGCTACCTTTGCCATGGCAAGGTAGAGAATCTGCGCCCCAAAGCGAGTGCTATGTATACAATTATTTCTGTTACTATTCTTAGGAGTCCCAATGAATGAGTGAATGAATGAAAATTTAAGTGTGTTTCCCGCCATTGCATTATTGCTAGATCTTCTTTCTTCCCATGCATGTGCCGCATGCCATGCTGCCCACTGAGGGAGTGCATGTGGTGTACCAACGCGCGCACTGGCGGAGCTATGTACAATGCTGGAGGTGCCACAGCCCCCCCAGCTTTGACTAGTTTCTGAAGATTTTTTTGGGGGATGGCTGAGATTCAAAACATAGGGTATTTTTGCCCCTGAAAATTGGTGTTTTATCTTTTTGCCCCCCCCCCCAAACATCCCCGTCTAGCTCCGCCACTGAACGCGGGCCTTTAAAGGGAATCCAGATTTTCTCTTTGACTCATCTCACACATGTCTGCTTTATTTTGCCACTGTTTGCAAGCTGGACCTGCCGGCGCTAGGAACAGCAACTCTAGTAGAGTCCCTGTATCAACAATCGTTATATATAATGCATATCAACTGCTTTCCATATTCATTATTTTGAGGCCGTCAAGGCAAAGTGCATATTAAACGCCATCCTACTGTATATGGTTGTTACAACNGCATGCCATGCTGCCCACTGAGGGAGTGCATGTGGTGTACCAACGCGCGCACTGGCGGAGCTATGTACAATGCTGGAGGTGCCACAGCCCCCCCAGCTTTGACTAGTTTCTGAAGATTTTTTTGGGGGATGGCTGAGATTCAAAACATAGGGTATTTTTGCCCCTGAAAATTGGTGTTTTATCTTTTTGCCCCCCCCCCCAAACATCCCCGTCTAGCTCCGCCACTGAACGCGGGCCTTTAAAGGGAATCCAGATTTTCTCTTTGACTCATCTCACACATGTCTGCTTTATTTTGCCACTGTTTGCAAGCTGGACCTGCCGGCGCTAGGAACAGCAACTCTAGTAGAGTCCCTGTATCAACAATCGTTATATATAATGCATATCAACTGCTTTCCATATTCATTATTTTGAGGCCGTCAAGGCAAAGTGCATATTAAACGCCATCCTACTGTATATGGTTGTTACAACTAACAACCACTTGTCAAGTCTTTAGGCCTCTGCATGCTCTTTTCTCTCTCTCAATTCTAGTCTTCTCTCTCTCAAAAAAAAGTTCTAGTCTACTAGATGACTCTTTGCGCCAAATGGCTTGGCGCAAAAGCCCAGTCAAACTAAGAATTAAAATGCAAATATTCACTTAACTTAATAAGGCAACAAAAAAGATTGTCACTAGTTACAAATAGTGGTGGTAATTACAAGATTAGAAACATAAGTTAATACTATCAATATAGTCCGTGGAACCATGAAAATCAAGATAATTAAAAGTTTTTCCTGAACAACTGCCAAGCGCCAATGTATATCTGTATGTAATGGAGTAAATATCTCCGCACAAAATTCTCATGGTAAACAATGAATGATATCACAATAGTTTTCTTTTTGTATCATGCAATTGTCCACTCATATTTCAGCAAACAGTCAAAGCAATGCAGAGGACTAAAGAAAACAAAAACACATGCCACCAATACCAGCTTGAGATTACCCATGATAACTGAAGTAAATGTAATGTGTCAAGTGTCAACAGAAACTCAAACTAAAAAATGCACTCAAGATGAGAAGCATAACTCTAAAAAAATTTCAACCACAGCGTCAGTGGTAGGAGCCAACCATACAATGAAGACACCCACCAGACAAGCGACAACCAGCGCACCTCTCAAATCAAGTGCCACGCCGTGGAGAAACCTCAGAACCACCGGTAACACAGACTCAACCAAGAGCACCATTACATAGAACAATAAGGCAGAAAAATAGCTTGTTTATTGTATGCTTTTGAACGATGTTGCCATTTTCTAATGATCGATATTGCCATTTTCTATTGACCACATCAACCGCAACACCAGTGGCATGATACTAGTGATGTGCCGCCCACACGCCACTAGTAGGGTTTTGCACATGCTGCTAGTAAGGTTCCTGTACTGGTGAGAGTTCTCGTGTCAAATGTTATGCCACTCTGTGTTATAAACATCACATACAAAAAAATCTAGTGATGCACACATATCTTGCGTCCAACCTTCTCTTTGTAGCCACAAAACTTTGGTATCGGGGGCAAATGATGGCACGGTACATGCAAAACAAAAATGTGGGGCAAGGACTTCTCCGACAGCCCTAGAGTCGTTTTATTTTTAAGATAAATCAAAATATTGGCACAATTAAGACCTTGAACGAGTCAAAACTGGTAAACAAGTGTTGTTATTTGATCGTGACTAATACAGGTCGTGTGGACTTATACCACTTTGTATTATATCTATTTGAACAATTACCCATGGAAAAACGATGGAGGCTGAAAAAAACTTGCAAGAACTACCAGAACACTTAAGCATGTTGGGAAAATGATGATGTTAAAATTAAGATGTGCAGAGAAGAGATCAGACGGGAGTGGGCATGACATCAGCATTACTTCAAGTTGGGAACGAAACGAAACATCAAATGCATAATGGTAACTATTAAATACAGTTGATGGATTGTTGGATAGGACATGGGCCCCTCAAAGAGAAAAATTACGTTTGCTTCAACCCCGTGTCCATTAGTGTGGATCGAGCCAGGTGCGAGAATGGTTTGTCTTTGGCACACTTTCGGCCCAGAGAAGGCTGCCTAGTGTGCAAAATTCAGAAGGGAACTGGAAGTGGTCTAGCTCTCGGAGACCAAATGTAGTTTACTGGTCTACAGAATTCGGGCAACCCTGCGTGCGTAATATAGTTGAGGCTTCGCTGAAGACTCCTCGAGAAGGGCCAACCACTTAATGATTGTTCTGTTCCGGCTTTCTTTTCTTCAAATTTTTATTTTCAATTTTTGTTTTTTTTGTTTTTGTTTGCATTTTTTTTATAGTTTTTGCAGTACATGGTGAACTTTGTCCAATATGTGGTGTACATTTTTTCAATACACAGGAGTATTTTTAGTATATGGTGAATAATTTTCAAATACATACTGAACATTTTCTTAATACGCAATGAACAATATTGTTATGAGTTTTTCTTCGGTATACCACCTCCCCCCCAATGTTTACACAAATCTTAAAATTACTTAGAAAGGATATCACCATATTAGCCGTCAAATCACACATATTTCACAAATTGATTTGGATACAAAAGATTATATTACCCTTTTTGATTGAAGGGACAACTTGTAATCTTCACATTTAATCTGCATTAAAATGCCGTAAAATTTTCTAGGGGGCGTACCAAAGCAAAGTTTTATTGTTAGATACATTGGTTATTTTTTATTACGCTTTGAATATATTTTTAATATATGGTGAGTTTTTTTAATATACATTGTTTTATTACAGAACACATAATTAACTATGTATATTTCCCTTTTCAATAGGTTCTAAAATATCTATCTCCTAAAAAACAACAACAGTTTTTTGGTGAAAACCCGACTAAATACCGAAGAGAAAATAAAACAAAAAACACCTGATGGGACAAAGTGGGCCGGCCTTGGCTTCAACAAATCCACCCTTAGTAGACCCACGTGGGCTTCAACTAGGAGGTCTTGTTGGACCCTTGGAACCTTCTCCGTTGTCTCTATCTAATTTAAGCTTTAGCAAGAACCCAGTCTTGCTAAGTGGAATGACCTAGTCGCACGTTCGCCTGGCTTCCTCTATGCGAAAACTAGACATTTTGTCTAGAATTTCCTATTTGCCGCATAATGCAGCAAATTGCTGGTGCTTCAGGCAATGCAAGCGGCCGAACGAACCGGGATGGGCCGGCCTATTTGTGCAGACACCGTTGATGAAAAACTACTACAATATCTTGTTTACGAAACCTTTTAGAAGGCACCGGGTCGGTTTTGGGAACCTTCTAAAAGATTCTCGACCTATTTTCTATTTTTACTGATTTTTTCTTTTCTTTTTTCCTTTTTCCTTTTTCTTTTCTCCTTTTACAATCTTTTCCTTTTTTTGAAATATTTGGAATTCTGCAATTTTTTTCACAAATTCATAAAATGCTTAGGAATTTTAGAAAATGTTTTAATTTTCAAAATTTGTTCAAAAATTCAAAACATGATCTCATTTTCAAAATTGAGCCACAAAGTTGAAAATGCTCCCATGTTCGATAGTTGTTTTTTAAATGCTCTTATTTCAAAAAATGTTCTTAATTACAATTTTTTTGTTCTCAAACAATATTACTCCCTTCATTCCAGAATAAGTGTTGGGAACAGAGGGAAAATATTTGAAGAAATATTTGTGTTTCCAAAAAATGTTCTTATCAATTTTTCACAAAAATCAATAATTATTAAAGTTAAAAAAATGTTTGTTTGTTTTAGAAATGTTCATTATTTTGGAGAAATATGTGGGTTTTCATAACATCTTCAAGTTTTTAAAATACGTCCCCAAATTTGAAAGAATGTTTGCATTTTCAAAAAACATTCAAGTTTTAGAAAAATGTTTAGCTTTTTTGGAAAATTGATCACGTGTACAAAAATTGTTCAATTTTTGGAAAATGTGGTCGGGTTTCCTAAAATGTTGTAGATTTCAAAAGTTATTTATAATTTTGTATTTTGTTTTTCGAAGAACTGACAAAAAAAAAACTCATGCTACAGTGTTTTGTGGTTAGATATATTGCTTTCCGATTCACTGCTATCCCTTGGGTCGTTACAGTGCTTCATGATCATTAGAGTGTCCAAAATAAAACCTTAATTGAATGCACACTAGCATCTCTTATTTTCCCAATACCTCCCGTATGACCACTACATTTGTTTGATCTGCTCAATGGGCTACAAGAGCTTGCTCCATGGGTCAGATTCCACACTAGCATCTCTATTTTTCCCAATACCTCCCATACCAGGTTAAGATTAGGGCCAAGAGCCCAGAGAAGATGATCTCAAGATCTCCTAACATTAGCAGTAATCGCCCACTTCTGTTTTAGAAGTTACTATGGTCGAGAGGCTGACTAACTAAGGAATTTGTATCTCAACTCTGAACTACAAATCACATTCTCAAATTGAGTTCATGAAACAGTAATAATTAGTACTTCAGGTGATGGAGAGGAGAGTGTCTTGTATAAATAAAGAAAGCCAAGAGGAGTTTGTGCAAGTAACGTGGTGGTAGTCAGAAAAAACTGAAGAGAGTACATTGTGGTTGGGTAATTAAGAAGGGACAATTGCATTTTTACCCCTAGTTGGTTCCTACCCACGGGTTTTGCCCTTACTTTTCAAGCTTGCTCAGTTTTGCCCTTACTTTTTTCGTCGTGGTCCCTCGAATGCCCTTTGACCGTTTGACCAAAACTTTGAAAATTCATAACTAATTCATACAAACTCAGAAAAATGAAAATAAGATATCAAAATATTCAGATAAACATTACCTTTATGTGCATATCATTTGCATTCAGGACAAAAGCACCCTTAAACTACCTGAGATAATTAATGTTATTAACATTATTAAAAATAAAAAGGTATAAACAATATTTTTTCATGAATAAAAATTACAAGCAAATGTAGGTGATGTTTTCTGAACATCCAGATATCTTATTTGCATTTTTCTGAGTTTGTATCATCTTGTTAAGAATGTTCTAACGACTTTGACCATTATTTGGAAACTTTATAACAAGTTGATACGAACTCAAAAAAATGCAAATAAGATATCAGGATGTTTAGAAAACATCACCTACATTTGCATGTAATTTTTATTCATGAAAAATATATTGTTTATACCTTTTTATTTTTAATAATGTTAATAACATTAATTACCTCAGGTAGTTTAAAGGGTGCTTTCATCCTAATGTTTATCTGAACATTTTGATATCTTATTTGCATTTTTCTGAGTTCATATGAATTAGTTATGATTTTTTAAAGTTTTGTTCAAACGGTCAAAGGACATTCGAGGGACCTCGATGGAAAAGGTAAGGGCAAAACTGAGCAAGCTCGAAAAGTAAGGGCAAAACCCGTGGGTAGGAACCAACTAGGGGTAAAAATGCAATTGTCCCAATGGAAAATGGTGCATGAACATCGGTCCACTAAAAAACAGAAACCTACCAAAGTGAAGCTCAGGAACTAGCTGGATGGGATGGAACAAAAACTATGTTATAAGGCGCGAAGAGTGG
Organism: Aegilops sharonensis; assembly: GCA_904067115.1. Lineage (NCBI taxonomy): Eukaryota > Viridiplantae > Streptophyta > Magnoliopsida > Poales > Poaceae > Aegilops > Aegilops sharonensis. The sequence continues at coordinate 883,208,390 of LR880972.1, forward strand.
ATATTAAATATTCTTCATCCCTTTCAGAACATTCCAAACATGCTAATTGAGAAGCTTTACAAACTCTCTCGACAAGTTGACCCACCTCCATCTTCAACTTAATTAATTACTCCCTCCATTCCGAAATTCTTGACGCCAGTAATTTTTACTATTTAGTCCTTGTTGTTTTCCCGACCAAATCCATGGTCCTCTGTCCTTCCTCACTCTCCTCCAATGCCGACCGATTTGGTCGCCCCTTCCTTGCCTCCCCCCACCTTGCTCCCCCCCCCCGCCCCTGTCGCATGGAGCCCGACCTCCCCGGCGCGATGCGGCCCGTAGTACCCTCAGCGTTGCGTCTCTCCGGACAAGCGCCACCAACCCCTCAATAAGCCGAGAAACGCCGAACTCACAACATCCGCTCCCACATTGCCCGCCACGCTGCTCACAGTCTATCTCCCGAGGACGACGCGTCCACCACCTTCTCGGATGGCGGTAGCAGTAGTTCTGTCAGTGCCAGTGCCTCCTCCCATTGGGACATGGAGGTAAGCCTCAACACAAAAGGTGGTAAAAAATCTGTTCTCAAAGGACATCGTGCAATGTTTTCTCATTTTGTCTGTCCATTTTTGCATTGCAGTAGCGGGCACGTTTGGACGACCGCGGCCTGCTGGAGCACCGCGACAAGCTCCCGAGCAGCAAAGTTCTGTTGTTAGATATATTTATAGTTTTTTAATGCACGATGAACATATTTTTAATATACGGTTAGTTTTTTCAATAAACACTGTTTTTTATTATAAATAAAAAAATGAACAATTTTTATTATTTCAAATTTTATTAGGTTTTAAAATATATATCTCCTAAAAACAACAGTTTTTGGGTGAAAACTCGACTGAACACCGAAGAGAAAATAAAAACAAAAAAAATCCTCATGGGGCATAGTGGGCCGACCTTGGCTTCAGTGAAGCCACAATTAGTAGACCCACGGGGGCGTCAAGTAGGAGGTCTCGTTGAACCCCTGGAACCTTCTCTGTTTTCTCCATCTACTTTAAGCTTTGGCAAGAACCGAGACTAGCTAAATGGGATGAACAAGTCACATGCTCGCTTGTCTCCCTCTATGCGAAAAATAGACATTTTGTCCGGCATTCCCTATTGGCCGCATAATGCGGCAAATTGCTGGTGCTTCGTGCAATGCAAGCGGCCGAACAGACTAGGATGGGCCGACCCATTTGGGTAAATATCATAGATAAACAAAATAATACAATAACTGGTTTTTGGAACCATCTAGGAGGTACCTGGCCGGTTTTTGCAACCTTCAAAAAGGTTCTTGAAAGATCTTTTTTACTATTTCCTTTTTTCTTTTATTGTTTCCCTTTTTCTTTTACAATTTTTCCTTTATGAAATATTTAGAGTTTTCAAAAATTGTTCCAAATTCATAAAATGCTTAGGAATTTGAAAACTATTTGGATTTTTAGAGAATGTTCCTGTTTCCAAAATTTGTTCACAAATTAAAAAAATGATCTCTTTTGAAAAAAGGTCACAAAGTTGAAAAATGCTCCTGTGTTCAATAGTAATTTGGGAATTAAAAAATGCTCTTATTGCAAAAAATATTTCTTAATTACATTTTTTTCTGTTTTCAAACAATATTACTCCCTCCATTCCAGAATAAGTGTTTTGGAACGGAGGAAAGATATTTGAAGAAATATTCGTGTTTTCAAACAATGTTCTTATCAAGAACTGTTCATCAAATGCAATAAAGTTTCATATTTTACAAAAATGTTTGTTAGTTTTAGAAAATGTTCATTATTTGGAAAAAAATGTGCGGGTTTTTGTAAAATGTTCATGTTTTTAAAATATGATTGCAAATTTGAAACAATGTTTGTGTTTAAAAAAATATTCAGAATTATGGAAAATATTTGTTTTTCAGAAAAAAAACGTTTAGCACGTTGGAAAAATGTTCGTGTGTAAAAAAATTGTTCAAAATTTGAAAATGTGGTCTAGTGTACATAAAAATGTTATAGTTTTCAAAAGTCATTTAGAATCTGTAAAAATTATTTTTGAAGAACCGATGAAAAACTCATACTACAGTGTTTTCTGGTTAGATACATTGCTTTTTGATTCGCCGCTGTCCCTTGGGTTGTTACAATGCTTCATGATCACTACAGTGTCCAAAGGAAACACTTAATTGATTCCACGCTAACATCTCTAATTTTTCCTATACCTCCTATATGACTACTTCATTTGTTTGGTCATCAGACTGCTCAGTGGGCAACGAGAGCTTGCTCCATGGTTCAGATTTCACACCAGAATCTCTAATTTCCCCAATACCTTCCATACCAGGTTAAGATTGGAGCAACGAGCCCACAAAAGATGACCTCTAGATCTCCTAACATTAGCAGTCAGCCGGCCACTTCTGTTTCAGGAGTTACTATGGTCGAAATGCTGATTAACTGAGAAATTTGTATCTCAACTCTGAACCAGAAATCACACTCTCAAATTGAGTTCACAACACAGTAATAGTTAGCACTTCATGTGATGGAGAGGGAGAGTGGCTTGTATAAATAAAGAAAGCTAAGAGGAGAGTGTGTAAGTAATGTGGTAGTAGTTAGAAAAAAAACTGAAGACAATACAGTGTGGTTGGGTTAATCACGAAGAAAATAAGGCATGGGGGAGGAAGAGACAAATAGAGATCGACGTCGAATGGAGGGAAATGGACAACGATGCATGATACATCAGTCCCCAAATGGATTGAGCAAACAGTCTAATAATGTCGACCTTATTAGACTGTTTGCTCAATCCCATCCAGCTAGTTCCTTAGCTTTGCAAGCTCTCTTGAGAAGTTGATCCCGCGCCATCTTAAACTTAATTAATGATGTTGTTCCAATTCAAAGAAGAGATTTATATGCATCTGACAGCAGCATTGTTGCATGCCTAGGTGCAAACATAAATACTCCATTTAATATTACCATTCTTGAAGGACTTACTTCGTTTTTTCTCATGGCACAAGACCCAAAGAGAGTGTGTGTATGTTCATTCATATGTGTTCAACAAGGCGTATTCTCGAATTATTTGGTCAAACTAGTCAATATTGCTATTGAAGTGTTACATTAGTGGCCAAATGGTGACACTGAACGGATTAGCTGGTTCTCCACCGCGTTGTCCCCGCCCATTCCCGCCGACCGGCTTGTCGCCTTTCAGGTTTCACCCGTGCCCGCCTGCTTGTTCACAGTCCGCACGCCCGCAATCCATCACTGCCAGACGCAAATGCATGGGCAATGTGGTATGGTATGCATCAGGCACGTTCTTACATGGCAATTGGGTACAATGATCTCTTGTGCATCGCAACAAGACCCTAACTTTGCTCTTCAAGCTCGATATCAAGAAAGCTTTATACTCTGTGAGACGGGATTTCCTTTTGGATCTTTTAAAGCATTTGGGCTTTCCAAGCAAATTTCGGGACTGGGTTTCGACCCTCCTTTCCACGGCTTCATCGAGGGTTTTGATCAATGGTGTATTGGGTGATCCGTTGAAGCATGGCCGTGGCCTCAGGCAAGGCGATCCACTATCCCCCTTGCTGTGCGTTTTGGCGATTGATCCTCTACACCATCTTCTCAACAAAGCTGCGGCGCAAGGGCACCTCCATCCTCTATGTGGTAGAGCCACGACCATCCGTGCTTCGCTCTATGCGGACGATGCTGCCGTCTTTGTCAAGCCCATCAAAGAGGATGTTCAATTCCTTGCTTCCTCTCTGGCCTCCTTTGGAGATATTACCGGTTTAGTCACCAACTATGCCAAAAGCCTCGTGGCCTCTATTCGATGCGAAAACGTTGACCTTGATGATATTCCACTTCCTTTCCCGGCTGTCCGTTCTTCGTTTCCGATGAGATACCTTGGACTCCCGCTGTCCGTCAAGCGTCTCAAGAGGATCCATTTTCAACACCTTGAGGATAAGGTCGCTGGCAAGCACCCTCCTTGGCAGGGAAGACATGTCGCTACTGCTGGCCGGGTTGTTCTTTTCAAAGCTGTCGTCACTGTCATCGCCATTTACCATATTACGCCTCTTGATATCCCGATGGAGGTTCTCAAGAAGATTGATCGTATTCGTCGCGCCTATCTTTGGGCGGGAGCTGACAAGGTTTCCGGTGAAAAATGCAAAGTTAATTCGGACCTTGTTTGCAAGCCTAAGAAACATGGTGGCCTAGGTGTGCTCAACTCGGAATTTTTTTCCAAGGCTCTTAGCCTTCGGTGGCTCTCGTTTGAATGAAAAGAGCCCACTAAACCATGGATTGGTATGGGCACACCATGTATGAACAAGGGCAAAGATTTGTTTGCGGCTGCCACTACAGTCACGGTTGGCAATGGGCATATGGCCAGATTCTGGACCTCCTCTTGGCTGAATGGTTTGCGCCCGCGTGATATTGCACCTGACATCTTTGATCTATCCAAAAGTAAAATTGCCCGGTCCAGCAAGCTATAACAAACAACACTTGGATCTCTCACATCGACATCTCCAATGGCCTAACCATCTCATCCTGTTATATATCCTCATCATGTTTACATAGTCATCATATTTTGAATTATGTCATTCTATCCGTGAATTATATCATGCCATCATGTTTCCATCGACGACATGTTTGTGAATTATGGCATGCCAACCACTTTAATAGACACATCGTATAGTTATATCATGTCATCTTGTTTACATAGTCATCATATTTTGAAGTATGTCATTCTATCCTGTTTAGTTAGCCGTCATACATGTGAAATTGTGTCATACTATCCTGTTTAATTAGCCATCATATATGTGAAATTATGCCATGCTATTTTGTTTGGTTAGACAACATAAATGTGAATTATTTCATGCCCTGTTTTCTTCCCTACTATCCATCACATGTCTATCTTATAATGTATGTACATACAATTACTTTTCTTGTTTATCAGCCATTTGAATTAGAGGGGGTGATGGCAGTATCTGTGGGAGTAAAAACAGGTCTTCAGAAAAGTTCGTGCTACCGGTCGATGCAGATAAAACCACAGTTGTACTTGCCCAAGAACCAGCACCACCACACATAATCCAGACTCATGCAGATTGTACCCCTACCCAGTTGGACGGAGAACCAGCTACACCCCTTCTAACCCCAACCCCAGCAGATAGTAACCTAGTTCCAGTTGACACAACACCGTCTCCACCACAGAGCACCCAAACACGAGCAGTTAGTAAGGCAACTGCAGTGCCCAAAGCACGAGGACCTCCACTCCGAACCCCAAGTCAACGCTTAAAGCAGAAGAAGAATTGTTCTCAGGTCAGGTTTCGTAGTTACGGTTCATACTCCTTTGCTCGTGAATCACTGTATTTACTCATACCAACTAATTTCAAATTTGAAGGATGCAATTGAAACTCCAATGGCGCAATAGATATGTTTTAGACCTGTTTCTTTAACGTGTTTGCTGTTGTAACTTGCTCTATGTTGATTTCAGTTTCAATTAAATAAACAGTTATGTTCTCATGCCATGCACATTACAAGTGTTTGTTATTGTTGTGTAGTTTCCCACACTTATATTCTGTCTATGCTGCTTTGTCTTAAATATATATGATTTGAACTGTCTCTATCTTGATTTGGCAACATAATCTAGAATGATATAGACCATAGAGTGACCATACTACATATATATATGTTTGTTTCATGCTGTTATCATGTCCACCTTACTACTGAACCGGTTTACCAAAATGAGTTTCACATACAACATGGTAAACCTTTGATGTGTCTGTTTGTTTCTCTTTTAGAATGCGGATAAAATATTGGAGAAGAGTGCCCCGTTATGCAATGGTAAAGAAAGTAATGCATATTAGGTTCAAGATAGTGAGACATCCCTGTTGGTCTCCAAGAAAGCTGATAAAAACTATATTGAAGACACTGAGACAACCCCAAAGTCCTGTCTTCATGTAGTGTTCGAGTTACTGGCTACTAGCCTACTACTGCTGACACCAACTCTTCGAACTCGCTGCCTGAATCAGTTCGGCTTCTTGAGTCTCAACTTCAAGTTGAAAGACATCGATCAGATGTTATGCGATAGGAAGCCGAATGACTGAGGAAGTCCCTGCAGAATTCAGATGCATACTTTCTGGTGCAACAACAATTGCTGGAGGATTTAAGAGCCAAAGAAGAGAAAGTTAATAAGCTTGCTAAGCATCTTGCCAGCATTATGGGTACCCAAGATATTGTTTCTTGAGCTCTTTTGAAGTGGTTTCAGTTCTAGACTTGCTTTGCTGCGGCGTTTATTTGCACGGGTCGCCAACTTTGACAAATAGTGTATGTGATTGCGGCTTTGTTCCTTATATTTGCACTGGTAGCGAAATTTGATGCCCAGTGGATGTAATATGTGTAATAGCCGTGATAGCGTAGCATAAGTTGCTTGCTTATTTATTTCCTTGTTATCTTGTTTATTTGTTTGCTTGTAATCAGTGCAGTTCTTTTTCCACGGTTTGCTAGTGGCCGCAATAACCTACTTTTAAAAACTAGGCCACAATAACCATGGGCTACATATTTATTGTAGTGACCCTGGGCCTCCTACGGGCTGTAGAAACAATGGGCCTTCTACGGGCCGTACAATCAATGTGCCTTTTATAGGCCATAGAAACAATGGGCCTTCTACTGGCCGTATCTTCAATGGGCCTTCTACGGGCTGTATCATCGATTGACCAAACATGGGCCAATAACATACCACATTATGGGTCGTAAATGGGCTAGAGTAGGAATCGTCTGTTCATGGGCCAACCATAAGGGGCCGTTGTTAATCGGCCGTATTTGATGACGCTATGAAAACGACCCAGTGGATTAACGGGCCTCAAACGGGCCAACTGTAACCACGGGCTGAATTTGGCCCACAAGCAGAAAGGGACAGTAACGGACAATAACTAACTAAATGCTGGAAATGAGCCCAAGAATAAATGGGCCCTGATACGTCTCCGTTGTATCTACTTTTCCAAACACTTTTGCCCTTGTTTTGGACTCTAACTTGCATGATTTGAATGGAACTAACCCGGACTGGCGCGGTTTTCAGCAGAATTGCCATGATGTTGTTTATGTGTAGAAACAAAAGTTCTCGGAATGACCTGAAACTTCACGGAACAACTTCTTGAAAATTAAAAAAATCCTTGCAAAAGATGAAGGCCAGGGGGCCCACCACCTGTCCACGAGGGTGGGGGGTGCGCCTGCCCCCCTAGGGCGCGCCCCCTACCTCGTGGGCCCCCTGGAGCTCCTCCAACGCCAACTCCAACTCTACATATTTGATTTCGGGGAGAAAAAAATCAAGGAGAAGAAATCATTGCGTTTTATGATGCGGAGCCGCCGCCAAGCCCTAAAACCTCTCGGGAGGGCTGATCTGGAGTCCATTCGGGGCTCCGGAGAAGGGATTCGTCACTGTCGTCATCATCAACCATCCTCCATCACCAATTTCATGATGCTCACCGCCGTGCGTGAGTAATTCCATCGTAGGCTTGCTGGACGGTGATGTGTTGGATGAGATCTATCATGTAATCGAGTTAGTTTCGTTAGGGTTTGATCCCTAGTATCCACTATGTTCTGAGATTGATGTTGCTATGACTTTGATATGCTTAATGCTTGTCACTAGGGCTCGAGTGCCATGATTTCAGATCTGAACCTATTATGTTTTCACGAATATATGTGTGTTCTTGATCCTATCTTGCAAGTCTATAGTCACCTACTATGTGTTATGATCTGGCAACCCCGAAGTGACAATAATCGGGACCACTCCCGGTGATGACCATAGTTTGAGGAGTTCATGTATTCACTATGTGCTAATGCTTTATTACGGTTCTCTATTAAAAGGAGGCCTTAATATCCCTTAGTTTCCGTTAGGACCACGCTGCCACGGGAGGGTAGGACAAAAGATGTCATGCAAGTTCTTTTCCATAAGCACGTATGACTATATTCGGAATACATGCCTACATTACATTGATGAATTGGAGCTAGTTCTGTGTCACCCTATGTTATGACTGTTACATGATGAACCGCATCCGTCATAATTATCCATCATCGATCCAATGCCTACGAGTTTTCCATATACTGGTTCTCGCTTATTTACTTTCCCGCTGCTGCTGTTACAATCACTACAAAACACCAAAAATATTACTTTTGCTTTCATTACTCTTTTGTTACCGTTACCACTACTATCATATTACTTTGCTACTAAATACTTTGCTGCAGATATTAAGTTATCCAGGTGTGGTTGAATTGACAACTCAACTGCTAATACTTGAGAATATTCTTTGGCTCCCCTTGTGT
>LR880972.1:883220882-883233443 GCA_904067115.1 Aegilops sharonensis
AGGATGGAGGGCGCGCCCTACCCCCCAGGGCGCGCCCCCTGCCTCGTGGGCCCACGGTGGCCCTCCTCCACTTATTCCTGCACCCATCCACTCCTTCTTCCTCCCACAAACATGAATATCTAGCTCAGCACAAGTTCTAGCTCACTTTGCTGCGATTTTCGATCTCCTTGCTCAAAGCACCTCTCACAAAACTGCTTGGGAGATTGTTCCTTGGTATGTGACTCCTCCATTGGTCCAGATAGTTTTTGCTCTAGTGATTTATTCATTGCAAATTTGTGCTGCCTAGGTGACCATGTTATTGAGCTTGCATGTCAAATTTATATGGTTCCAAGTAGTTCAAATGCTTGATATAGGCTCTAGGCACTTGTAGGAGTAGTTGCTATAAATTTTATTTAAGTTAGTTCACTTTTGTTTGAAGTTACTTAAAATTTCAGAAATTTTTCAGAAGAAGAAATATGCTTGGAAAATGTTCCAAGGTGGTTCTTCAAGGAAGCAAGGACCCATGCTTGCAATACGTGATGCAGATGAGGAGCCTCCAAGGGATGCTCTAGTGCGGCCTTGTGAATGGCCTTCAGAAAATTTTATTGATTGAGCGGGAATAAAGGAAGAATTTAACGCATATTTGTGTAACACCGATCTTGTGAGCTTTGAGGTAGACAAATTCCCCTAGCACCATCAACTCACAAGCTCATTTGTGAGGAGGTTTGAATTTTCATATTCACGTAATTCTCCAACAGTCATGTTTGATCTTTATGAAAAATCTTATACCATGGACTTAGAGGATTTTACTTCTGCTTGCAAACTTCAACAATGGGGTAGTGTTAGTGATCCCCATAAATCCGAATTTAGAAACTTTCTTGCTGGTATAACCGTTGGGGAATCTAGAGATACAACACAAGCTACCATAGGGAGCATTCACTTTCCTGCTATTCATTATTTTGCTCTCTTCATAGGTAGATGCATAAATGGTAAAGATGAAGCATGCCACATGTGTGTCCCTGATCTCAGTATTCTTAGGAGTGCTGTGTTAGGAGACCAATCTTATAATATGGGAGCCATTATTGCACGTAGGTTGCATCATAATAGATTTAATGGATATTTCTTTGGAGGAATTTATGCAACCCACTTAGCTATTTTCTTGATGTGGACATTCGTGAGGATGATATGGAGTTGCCTCCTACTTATTTAGACTTTGATTCTATGGTCCACCACCTGTTTGTCGAGAGGAATGAATCACCTCTCCAGTATCGACTAATCTTTGATAAACGGCGTGTTGTCCGTATTACTCTCCCTGCTCCCGCCTTCTTTGATTACCAGGCAAAAGGAAGATATGTTATTACCAGAGAGGAGGCAAATGAGTATGAGAGGAGGACGGAGGCAGCTCACCGCCACGCTACAGCTCAGGAGGCGATAGCCGCTGCATCGCAGTACGACCCCAGCTACACCTACGGGTATTCGCCAGACCATCCTTGGCAATGAACCAACTTAGGCCAAAAGCCTAAGCTTGGGGGAGTACGTATTTCCCACCGACATTACATTTATGTTTACACACACTCATTGCTAGATGTCGGTGCTCATACTCTTTCATTGTAATATTATTTTTCCTGCTTTCTTCTTGTGCGTTTAATAAACTTTAAGAAAAACAAAAAAAATTAATAATAGCTTCTAGCTAGTTTACTTTCTTGCTGTAGTAGTAATAATTAAAAAAACCCCAAAAATATTTCCCGTTCTTCTTTTGTTTGTTGGGAGCTTTCTCGTGTAAATAGTTTTTTTCTTTTCTTTTGTTTGGGGGTCGATAGGAGTAAATTGTTGAAGTGGCTCTTATATGCATTATTGTTGATTTAACCAAGAGCCCATATTGCCTTGTCTTCTCCTTTTTATTGAATGCTCGCAGATCCAGCTTAGTCCAATGCACGTGCACTCTTATTATTATTCACATCGTTCGGTCGTGCAAGTGAAAGGCAATTATGATGATACATGATGGACTGACTAAGATGAGAAAAGCTGGTATGAATTTGACCTCTCTTGTTTTTCTAAATATGATGAGTTCATCGTTCCTGATTCAGCTTATTATGGATAAACATGTTTGCAATGACAATTAGAGATCATAGTTGCTCGTGCCATGCTTGATTAGCTATGAGTTATAATGGTTTACCGTGCGTGCCAACATGCTATTAAAATGCTTGTGATGTGGTATAGTGGGGTGGTACCCTCCTTTGAATGATTTAAGTGACTTGACTTGGCACATGTTCACACATGTAGTTGAAACAAATCAACATAGCCTTCACGATATTTATGTTCATGGTGGATTATATCCTACTCATGCTTGCATCCAATGTTCATTAATTTTAATGCATGACTGTTGTCGCTCTCTAGTTGGTCGCTTCCCAGTCTTTTGCTAGCCTTCACCTGTACTAAGCGGGAATACTGCTTGTACATACAATCCCTTAAACCCCAAAGTTATTCCATATGAGTCCACTATACCTTCCTATATGCGGTATCTACCTGCCGTTCCAAGTAAATTTGTATATGCCAAACTCTAAACCTTCAAATAAACATTCTGTTTTGTATGCTTGAATAGCTCATGTATCAACTAGGGCTGCCCTTATCTTCCATGTTAGGCGGGTTATTCTCAAGAGGAGTGGACTCCGCTCCTCATTCACGAGAAAATGGCTGGTCACCGGGATACCCAGTCCCATGCTTTATGCAAACTAAATCAAAATAATTGCAAACAAAACTCCCCCTGGGACTATTGCTAGTTGGATACACTCGTTGTTTCGAGCAAGTCATGGATTGATGCTTGTTGGTGGAGGGGGAGTATAAACTTTACCTTTCTGTTTGGGAACTGCCTATAATGTGTGTAGCATGGAAGATATCGCCCCTTAGTTGTTATGTTGACAATGAAAGTATGCTGCTCAAAATATTATTTATCACTATTTTAAAACCGAGCTCTGGCACCTCTACAAATCCCTGCTTCCCTCTGCGAAGGGCCTATCTATTTACTTTTATGTTGAGTCATCACCCTCTTATTAAAAAGCACTAGCTGGAGAGCACAGCTATCATTTGCATTCATTACTATTATTTATATTGGGTATGACTATGATTGGATCTCTTTTACCATGAATTACAATGTCTAGTCAGTCCTTGATCTTTAAAGGTGCTCTGCATTTATGTTTTGCGGTCTCAGAAAGGGCTAGTGAGATACCATCCTGTTATATCTTATTACGATTGTTTTGAGAAAGTGTTGTCATTCGAGATTTATTATTATCGCTCGCTAGTTGATTATGCTATTGATATGAGTGAATATGAGACCTGAGAATTATTGCAAATGTGGTTAGTTATAATCTTTGCTGAAAACTTGAATTCTGGCTTTACATATTTACAACAACAAGAGCAAACAGAGTTTGTAAAAGTTTTTCTTTATCACTTTCAGTTTATCAACTGAATTTCTTGAGGACAAGCAAAGGTTTAAGCTTGGGGGAGTTGATACGTCTCCGTCGTATCTACTTTTCCAAACACTTTTGCCCTTGTTTTGGACTCTAACTTGCATGATTTGAATGGAACTAACCCGGACTGACGCAGTTTTCAGCAGAATTGCCATCATGTTGTTTATGTGCAGAAACAAAAGTTCTCGGAATGACCTAAAACTTCACGGAACAACTTTTCGGAAATAATAAAAAATCCTTGCAAAAGATGAAGGCCAGGGGGCCCACCACCTGTCCACGAGGGTGGGGGGCGCGCCCCCTACCTCATGGGCCCCCTGAAGCTCCTCTGACGCCAACTCTATATATTTTCTTTCGGGGAGAAAAAAATCAAGGAGAAGAAATCATCGCGTTTTACGATACGGAGCCGCCGCCAAGCCCTAAAACCTCTCGGGAGGGCTGATTTGGAGTCCGTTCGGGGCTCCGGAGAGGGGGATTCGTCGCCGTCGTCATCATCAACCATCCTCGATCACCAATTTCATGATGCTCACCGCCGTGCGTGAGTAATTCGATCGTAGGCTTGCTTGAGGGTGATGGGTTGGATGAGATCTATCATGTAATCGAGTTAGTTTTGTTAGGGTTTGATCCCTAGTATCCACTATGTTCCGAGATTGATGTCGCTATGACTATGCTATGCTTAATGCTTGTCACTAGGGCCCGAGTGCCATGATTTCAGATCTGAACCTATTATGTTTTCATGAATATATGTGTATTCTTGATCCTATCTTGCAAGCCTATAGTCACCTACTATGTGTTATGATCCGACAACCCCGAAGTGACAATAATCGGGACCACTCCCGGTGATGACCATAGTTTGAGGAGTTCATGTATTCACTATGTGCTAATGCTTTGTTCCGGTTCTCTATTAAAAGGAGGCCTTAATATCCCTTAGTTTCCGTTAGGACCCTGCTGCCACGGGAGGGTAGGACAAAAGATGTCATGCAAGTTCTTTTCCATAAGCACGTATGACTATATTCGGAATACATGCCTACATTACATTGATGAATTTGAGCTAGTTCTGTGTCACCCTATGTTATGACTGTTACATGATGAACCGCATCCGGCATAATTATCCATTACCGATCCAATGCCTACGAGTTTTCCATATACTGGTTCTTGCTTATTTACTTTCCCGTTGCTGCTGTTACAATCACTACAAAACACCAAAAATATTACTTTTGCTTTCATTACTGTTTTGTTACCGTTACCACTACTATCATATTACTTTGCTACTAAATACTTTGCTGCAGATATTAAGTTATCCAGGTGTGGTTGAATTGACAACTCAACTTCTAATACTTGAGAATATTCTTTGGCTCCCCTTGTGTCGAATCAATAAATTTGGGTTGAATACTCTACCCTCGAAAGCTGTTGCGATCCCCTACACTTGTGGGTTATCAGGCCCTGAGAAGGCCGAAAGATAACATGGGCTGGAAACGACCCAATGGAATAATGGGCCGTTAATGGGTATAAAGTGATACACTATTCAGTACGGGCCAGTTTCACCATGGGCCGTTAATGGGCCAAGAGTTACAAAAGGCCTCATATGAACCGAAAGACTTCATGGGCCATACATGGGCCAGAAGTTAGAACGGGCTGGAATCATATTGGACGACCCAGATGATGCTACTGTGCCTAATTCGGATAGGCCGTAACGGGCCCTGGGTTAACGGACTGTAAATGGGCTATATGCGAACATGCCGTTAACGAGCTTTTCGTGGGCCGCCCGCTACCTTTTGACCAAGTCAAACGGGCCAGCCTTTTCATAGGAATGGGTCTTTGTTGGGCCGTGCCACGTGTCGACGTATCATAGGCGCCTTCGGTCCAATGAGTGGATGACATCTGTCCAACGGTGAGCCGACACGTGTTTCCTCCAGCCAATGATGATTTTACACGTGGAAAATCCCCATTGGTCGGGGCTGTTAACGGGTTATCGGATCCAAACCGGAACCCGATAGCTTAATGGCGACCCGTTACGGTGGATGCCATGTGTCGGTCACTCTTGACGAAAGCACTTCTATGACGCACGATTTATCGTCATGGAAGTGGACACTTCAGTGATGATAATTTTGGTAATGTCATGGAACACTTCTACGACAGCACAGGTATGACTATCTTGATTCTTTCATAAAATCGTCATGGATGTACATGCATGACAGAAAACGTGACCTACTATGACAAACATGTATTATCACGGAAGTGTATTTTTTTTGTAGTGATCCCTACTCACATTGACATCAATTGATGGGCATCTCCATAGCCCGTTGATTAGCCGCATCGATGTGGGACTTTCTTCCTTTTTGTCTTCTCCACACAACCTCCACCATCATATTATATTCCACCTATAGTGCTATATCCATGGCCCACGCTCATGTATTGCCTGAAAGTTGAAAAGGCTTGAGAACATTAAAAGTATGACACAATTGCTTGGCTTGTCATCGGGGTTTTGCATGATTTAATACTTTATGTGGTGAAGATGGAGCATAGCCAGACTATATGATTTTGTAGGGATAACTTTCTTTGGCCATGTTATTTTGAAAAGACATGCTTGCTTTATTAGTATACTTGAAGTATTATTGTCTTAATATCAAATGATAGACTATTGATTTGAATCAATCGTGTCTTAATATTCATGCCATGATTAGATTATATGATCAAGATTATGCTAGGTAACATTCCACATAAAAATTATCTTTTTTACCATTTACCTACTTGAGGACGAGCAGGAATTAGCAACGTTCCCTCTTGGAACACGTATCTACGTCCAGTCCGGACAATGTGCCATGTCGTGTGTCACCCGGACACACGCACCATGCGCCACCTGCCCGCACACCTGACCCGCAAATGTCCGTGTAATCGCAAGGTAGGCTCTGATAAGCACGGAACTCAATTCCTATGAGCCGTATCACAAGACAATCCACCATGTTATCTAACACGACCTCTCATCACGAACTTGACCAAAACGGGTCAAGACACTTAAGTCTCATCATTAGGACATGATCATTCCAATCCATCACCCAGATGGATCAGACCCGACAAACTCTAATCATAGCAAGCGAGCATCAAAGAGTGGTCACAACAAAGCTCAAGAAACTCCTAAGCATGCTAGGATGGTTTAGCTATTTGGTGACAATGACAGGTCATGCAAAGGAATGGGTTCAACTACCGAGAAAAGGCAACAGTTGAAACGTTATTGTCCTAATGCAATAAAAAAGAGGCAAGAGCGAGAGAGTGGGATTGTATTGGAGTGATCAAGGGGTGGTTGCTTGCCTGGCACTTCTGAAGGTGAAACTTCACTTCATGAGTGTCAACAAATATAACGCCGGAATCGTCTGTTACTGAGGAGTAACAAACACCAACAAACAAGAGGGAACACAATCAATGCAATGCCCAACCAAATGAATGGCATGACATGTTAAGGTACTGAATTGACCTAATGCAATAGCAAGTCATATTAATTGAAGTGGAATTCAAACCTATAGCAAATTCCAACTCCAAATCTATTTACCATTTATTCCATAATCATGAATTGTCCTAGTTGTTGATGTTAGCTTGCTCAGACATGCATGAACATGGCATAAACAAATTCTTTATATTTTTCTGATCAATTTTCATATACAAATCTTTTCCATCTGAGTGACATACTATTTTTAGAAGTTTTAAACAATTTCTGAAATAAATAAATCATTTAAGATTTATTTAAATTCTAGAAAAGAGTTACCATGTCAGCATGATGTTGGGGTGACGTTAGCAGGTCAACGGGTCGGCCAGGGTCAAACCTGACGCATTAGACCCATCAGTCAGTGTCTCAGTGTTTAATTAAGGTTAAAACTAATCTTAACGATAACTAATAGGGCCCGGGGGGGGGTCGTTAGTACCTAAACTAATTAGGCCATGTCAGCACGCTGGAGTTTGGCCGGCTGCGACCTCAAACCGCGGCGGCATCCGCCGGAGTTACGCCAATGGCGATGGATCCACGCGTCGAGGAAAGCAGGAGGTACCCCGTGCCCGCGCACATCCAGGGGAACCAACGGGAGGTCTCGGGGTGGCCGGAGTTCGCCGGAAGCGAGCTCGTGGCGGCGGCCGGAGTACGGCCTCAATGGTGGGCTAGCTACGGGTGCAAACGATGGCGGCGTTAGATGGGAAAAATGGTGAGCTCACAGCAGGCTCGTAGAGGTGGTCGGCGAGATCGAGGGAGGCTGGACGGCGTCGAATCGTCGGCGGTTGTCATCGGATCCCGCGGAATAAGACAAAGGCGAGGATGACGACACGGGGCACCCAGTGTCACGTGGCTTGGCTTTAGGAAGAGGGCGTTGCGGCGAAGCCGTTGGACGGTATGGAGAGGGGTAGGGTGGCCGGTGGAAATGCGGACGGCGGCGACAAGCTTCGCTTGGGTGTGGCACGGGAGAGAGCCGGACAAGGGGAAGAGCACACGACAAACAAGGAGAGGGCGAGAGGGTGCGTGGCGTCTCCAAGGTCGGGAAAGCTAGCAGGGAGGCAGGAGATGGCCAGGCGCGACGTCGACGCTCGCCACCGAGCTATTTTGTGCGCTGGCACGCGGAAGATGACGGGCGTGCCCCTGGTGGGCTGGGCCACGTAGCTGGGCCGCCAGGTAAGTTAGGTGAGTTTTGTTTCCTGTATTTTCTGTTTTTTTATTTATTCCCACTATTTTGAATTTATTTGAACCACCAAATGAATTCAAAATCATCTAAAAATTTAATATGTGATAGCTATAGACCCTTCCAAGCTAACATACAAATTTAAGGAATTTTGAGTTTATATTTTATTTAATAGCAATATAAACCCAATTCAAATATAATAAGATTTAAATTCAAAGCCCAAGATATTCCTAAAAAATGTTCACTATTTTTGGTTTGCTGCAAAAGCCTTGCCAAAATATCAAACAATTAATAAGAACATTTTGGAAAACATTGAATGCAATTTTCCAGGGTTCTTTGCCCTTCTTTTAATTCAAATTTGAGGCTTTCATATTTCCTCAGTTCAACTTTCAATGTTTGGACATGATGCATGGATGCAATGCCACTAAGTACAACCATTATTCTAGGGCTGTGACAACTCGCCCCCACTAAACGAGAATCTCGTCCCGAGATTCAAGACATGAGGTAAGAAGGAAAAGGTACACTAATCTAACATTCTTAAGAAGTTCCCCCCACTTCTACCTATTCTCTCACCATGCACACTGTCCACATCAGCTTTGTGCCATGTCATCATTCAATTTTTTGCAAAATCAGCCAATCAGTCTTCCCCCCCTACGGTCATGGTGGTGGAAAAAAATCTATTTTCCCCTCTACCACAATAGCCGCTCATCCCGCACAGGGGATTTCAACCCAATCTTTCCACCCACCCCCACACAATTGGCGACCCCATCGAATCTGCAGCGCCGGACTAGGAGTCAAACTTTTACTACGCATCCATCCTGGTCACTGAAGCGAACCGTCACTGTCGGTTCCTCTTCGTAACAGATGAATCAGTCTAACTGGAATAAGCCCATTGTCTCCCACCTCGGCGTGGATCCCATCTTCACATTTTCTCCAATTCTGCTGCTCTTCCCACCTTATATATTTCTCTCCCATGTACAGTTCGCATCCAAACCACAAATCATCTTTGGACTCCTATATGAATCAGTCCAGCACATCCACCTCTTCACTACCCTAGATGGCAAAGATGCATCTAACGACCTCGCCAACCGCCGCCACCGCGGGATACTACAGTGAGCAGCTGCGACGACCCCTGCCACCACCAGATTTAGTGGTGAGAAACGACCACCCTCGCTCCCTTCCCCATCTTTGAATCCATGGAGACACCTTCAGTCCTTCACCTCTCTGCTGCCCTGGCAGCGATGATGTGGAGTTGCGCCAACCCCTTCTACCATCAAGGTATGCGCTCGCTCCCTTCCCCATTTTAAATGTCACCCAGATGCAGCCCAATGAAAGATGAGATAATACAAGAGATTTTGGTTTTCTAGAATAACAATGCAAGATCTGATCCTAAACGTGTGGGCTGTATGGAATCGTGAGCATCTACATTTTATAAGGTGAGAGATCATGTTAGTACTCCCTGCATAAATTAATATAAGAGCGTTTAGATCACTATTTTAGTGATCTAAACGCTCTTATATTAGTTTACAGAGGGAGTAGTTTTTTTCAAGAGGTTGGCCTAATTCTCTGTTCTTTAAAACGACTGCCTAGGCTGTAGATAATTGGATTAGCATGGTTTTCGTGTGTTATCCCTTGATTGTTACTAAAATTGGCTGATTCGGGTGTTATTCCAGTGTTGTGCGTCCTCTTTTGATGTTCTAGAATGTTATGGAGCTACTAAAATTTCATGATTCCAGGTAACGTCCAAGAAAAAGTATGCATTTGCATACCTTCATTTTTCCATGTCTTAAGTTAAACAGAAACAAGCTACTACCATTGATTTTTAGCTATGATGTGCCCTCCAGTTGCACCATCGAAGAGATGTGTTACTTGGTTCCTTTATACTTCCCTCTGTAAGTTTTTGTCTACATTTCAGATAGAGCATGTACTATATATGGATGCATAAATAGATTATTCTGCAGTTTTATATTTCATATGGTCGATAGCACATAATGGAAACTGAGAATAGTGTTCCGAAATTATGATTTTTTGTGTGGTGATATGAATTATGAACATTATGGTCTCTTAAGAAAGGTATTTAACTTTGTTGAACATTACATTGCTATTTCTCATTTTATTTTCTTAGCCACCCGAACATGCCCTCGTGTCACATGTTAGCCCTAATTTCAAAGCATATTGGTTTTACGGCTATCTAAGTGCACCTGAGATCCCCAAAATAATCAATAAGATCTGGAAAAAAATGCCATTGATTTGATTTTCCATGATACAGTGGGTTTATGCAAAATTCTAGATTTTATCAACCATGTTACTGAACCAATAAGGAAGGCAATTCGATCATCCACTCGATGCAGCCTCTGTTTTTCCATCCCCTCTTCAGGATCACATTTGCACATATCCTATGATCGTGTATTGTTGAAGATATCCGATGAAGTTACTTTGTAATAAATTAGTTATTTCCATGGGAAAATGACCATATAATCCTCTATTCTGACTGTTCATCTGTTGTTCAGAATTGGATTGATATAAGTAGGAGGATCAATCATACTTTAAAATGTACCAATAACCATATTGCAGTCATGTATCATTCTAAATAATTGTTGTGGAAGCAGAATCATCTATTCATTCTGTTGTTGAAACTTTTTGGAGTCATTTTGCTGAGCAAGACATTAATTTGAGCAACATTTCCTGTAGCAACGCGCGGGGAATTATCTAGTTATCACAATCTTCATGATCCAACTTGCACTTCATAAAACGCTGATTCATTGCATCATGCTGATCTTGAAATCTTTGCCTCCGAGATCTTCACCCAACACGATGGCGAGGAAAGAACTCGATAGTAATAGATCTTTTGGAAGATCGAGTATCTCTGGATCAACTCATGGATTGAGATGTAAACCATCTCTCGAGCTGAGACACAAAACACACATCAGGGGTGATGGTAAGGAGCTAATGACGGAGGTTCAATTTTGTAGGCAACAATTCCACGCTTAAGTAGATGGTGAGTATGTGTCAAAGTAGCGAGGAGATAAATTTCCATGATTCCATAGCGGCACCTTAGAGGAGGTGACTCATAGAATTATTCCCTTAAGTGGCAAAAGAATTACTTTTGATATAGAGATCACTAATACTCTTTATACCAGCCTAGGGTAATACACAAATGATCGTTAGAAGGAGTTCAAAGAAATGGCATACTGATGGTTATAAAACAACTCGGCAAACAAGAGGCACATCCCAATTGATACCGAGGATATAACCTAATGACTGAGCGTGCTTTCAAGAACTTGTGCATTTACATATTCATCAGGGTTTTGCCAACCTCTGTGCCAAGATATTGGTAACACTTCATACTACCACGATGAATAATGATGGAGGATGCAGATGCAAAGGAAGAGAACACTTTCTCATATTTTACCTTAGCAATGCCAAGGAACCAAAATATGGATGATCGACCGAGACATTTAGCACTCCGCTTCTAATGTTCCCCTTGACGTACTGCATACCACGATCATGCTTAAAGAATCAGCATGGTCATCACGTAAAGGTCGGACTTCGGAAGTGAAGGAATCCATAAGGAACGACTTCTAGAATAAGTTGCACAAGATCCTCGTGGAGAAGATGGTAAAATTGCTCAATCAAGATACTGCCATAATATATCTTCCCACTAGGCGTGTCGGCCAAAACATCAATCTTGCCGGAACCTACATTATAGATATTAGAAATTTTCCAACCATCATATCTGCCCTAAGATTCAGATTTGGTTTGTGACAAGATGCTTCAGACTCAGCATGTCTGAAAAAGAATGTTTGCAACACAAATCGACGAGATGTCATTGCGAGATTCTCAGGAAATGAACTATGATAGCAAGCTCCAAAACATGAGCTGGATTGTAAGATAAATGTGAAAAATGTTGTGCAAGACAAGCATGAACACACAGAAGTCTCACAACAAATACTACCGAGTTCTGGTTGGGAACCATCATCGAGGATAGCAAAGTCCTTACATAAGTCATGATTAGATCTTAAGAAGGAACCTCTTCTCCTTGAACAAATCAATCAGTGGCTTGAGGTGCTAGGAATTACACATGGAGTGGAGTTAGCGAGCCTATCAAACCATGGAATACTTTGCACATGCATGATTGCCTTGGGATGATTCTAGAGGAAGCAAAACTATCTTTCTTGAATTCACGGCGGCAACTTGCACCGAATGCACATGAGTTGGAGGAAGTGTCTTTCATCCAAACATATGCTTCATGAGCGGGACACGAAGAAAATGCTTACACAAGTCATCGGGATTTCCATATAGATTGAATTCCATAATTATGTGAACAAGGTGATAGCATTGGTCAGACCAAAATATATAATTGTGTATTCTCGAGGAATCAACCACGAGTAAGACAACATTACGAACATCGTTGGTTCTGATTTGATTTGACGATAGCCCACACTCAAATCAAAGTTTGG
>LR880972.1:883240706-883259301 GCA_904067115.1 Aegilops sharonensis
GGGATCCCGGATCCTTCGGGATCCGGCGATCTCCGGCGAGGTCGATGCGTGGGCGAGGGGGGAAGAAGATGGGGCGGGGCCCACGGGTCAGAGAGAGAGAGGGAGGGGTGAGGCGAGCGGGTGGCCGAGGCCTAGGGGATTCGGGTGCGAGGGGGGTTGAGCTGGGCCGGCTCGGTCGGCTGGCCTGGCCAGGTGGGCCGGCGCTGGCTGGGCCAGGCGGGGAGGGGTGCGGCGCTGGCTGGGCCTGGGGTGGCCTGGCTGGCGCCCGAGGGGATTTTTCTTTTTAAAAATTTTATTTTTTTAAATAAAACAAAACAGAAATAAAACAATATCTATAAATATTTTATATAGGGTATATATATACCAAAATGATCAGGGGAATATTCCCTTTCATTTGAACATTTTTCCAAAGGCAAAATCCAAACTTTATAAAAATCTATTTTTTTCAAATTCAAATAAAATTCAGATTTGAATCCAAATCTTTTGGCATTGTTTCCTCTGATATTTTTGGAGTGTCATGTTTGCTCCTCTCATACTTTTGATCAATTATTTATCAGGCTTAGTTTTTGAAATGATTCCCACATGCCAAAGTTTGAAATTCAAATTCAAAACTCAAAATTCTCTGAAACTTCAAATGGCATTCAAATTCAAACAGGATGCATAGGATGCTTAGCTATAATTGTAAAACATTCCAAATAGGAAATTTGGGATGTTACATATATGCAAAACCTCAAGCTTGGGGATGCTAGTTTTGCTATGACTACTATTTGTTGCAATGATCATGATTGGGGTGAATCTTCTTATGATCTTGAAAATTTATTTAAGCCTCATGATGAATATGAGATTGATAATAATGTTTGCAATAATATTGAAAGTGGGTTTGGAAGAGTGTCAACTTTAGATCCCACATATTTGGAGAATGTTCAATCTTATGAAGTTTTTGACAAAAGTGGGTTTGGAGAGGTCATGACTTTAGTTAATGTTAATCCCACTATTTTGGAAGAGTGTCAACTTTGCATACATGTGGATCGTGTTAAGAATATGTTTTGTGATAGCTATATTGTTGAATTTGCTTATGATTCTACATGTAGTTATTATGAGAGAGGAAAATATGGTTGTAGAAATTTTTTTCTTACTAAATTACCTCTCATCATGTTGAGATTGCTATTGTTTCTTTCCACTTCCTTGCATATGCTATTTTTTGCTTGCTATGATAATTTGTTTGCCTATAAGATGCCTATGCATATGAAGTATGTTAGAATTAGATGTGTTTGTCATGTGTTTCATGATGCTCTATTTGCGCTTCAATTCTTGTCTTTCATGTGAGCATCATTGAAATTACGAATGCCTAGCTAGGGGCGTTAAACGATAGCGCTTGTTGGGAGGCAATACAATTTTATTTTTGTTTCTTTCTTTTTTGGTTCTGTCTAGTAATAAAAATTTGATCTAGCCTCTGGTTAGATGTTCTTTTCTGTTTTAATTAGTGTTTGTGCCAAGTAGAACCTTTGGGAAGACTTGGGTGAAGTCTTTTTGATCTTGCTGTAAAAAACAGAAACTTTAGCGCTCACGAGATTAGCTACAACTTTTTACTGGAGAATGCTATTAAGTTGATTATTTTTGAAGATGATTCTTAGATAAATTACTCACGTCCAGAAATTTATTTTAGAATATTTGGAGTTCCAGAAGTATGCGTTTGATACAGATTACTACAGAAAGTTCTGTTTTTGACAGATTCTGTTTTTCGTGTGTTGATTGCTTATTTTGATGAATCTATGGCTAGTATCGGAGGCTACGAACCATAGAGAAGTTGGAATACAGTAGGTTTAACACCAATATAAATAAATAATGAGTTCATTACAGTACCTTGAAGTGGTGTTTTGTTTTCCTTCACTAACGGAGCTCACGAGATTTTCTGTTAAGTTTTGTGTTGTGAAGTTTTCAAGTTTTGAGTAAAGATTTGATGGATTATGGAACAAGGAGTGGCAAGAGCCTAAGATTGGGGATGCCCAAGGCACCCCAAGGTAAAATCTAAGGACAAACCAAAAGCCTAAGCTTGGGGATGCCCCGGAATGCATCCCCTCTTTTGTCTTCGTCCATCGGTAACTTTACTTGGATCTATATTTTTATTCACCACATGATTTGTGTTTTGCTTGGAGTGTCTTGTATGTTTTGAATATTTGATTTTAGTTCACCAAAATCATCCTTTCTGTACACACCTTTTGAGGGAGACACACATTAATCGGAATTTATTAGAATACTCTATGTGCTTCAATTATATCTTTTGAGCTAAACAATTTTGCTCTAGTGCTTCACTTATATCTTTTAGAGCACGGTGGTGGTTATATTTTATAGAAATTAGTGATCTTTCATGCTTCACTTATATTATTTTGAGAGTCCTTTAGAACAGCATGGTAATTTGCTTGGGTTATAAAATTAGTCCTAATATGATAGGCATCCAAGATGGATATAATAAAAAAATTCATATAAAGTGCATTGAATACTAAGAGAAGTTTGATACTTGATAATTGTTTTGAGATATGAAGATGGTGATATTAGAGTCATGCTAGTTGAGTAGTTGTGAATTTGAGAAATACTTGTTCTAAAGTTTGTGATTCCTGTAGCATGCACGTATGGTGAACCGTTATGTGATGAAGTCGGAGCATGATTTATTTATTGATTGTCTTCGTTAGTGGCGGTCGGGGACGAGCGATGGTATTTTCCTACCAATCTATCCCCCTAGGAGCATGCACGTAATACCTTGTTTCGATAACTAATAGATTTTTGCAACAAGTATATGAGTTCTTTATGACTAATGTTGAGTCCATGGATTATACTCACTCTCATCCTTCCACCGTTGCTAGCCTCTCTAATACCGCGCACTTTTTGCCGGTATCATAAACCCACCATATACCTTCCTCAAAACAGCCACCATACCTACCTATCATGGAATTTCCATAGCCATTCCGAGATATATTGCCATGCAACTTACCACCATTCCGTTTATTATGACACGCTCCGTCATTGTCATATTGCTTTGCATGATCATGTAGTTGACATCGTATTTGTGGCAAAGCCACCATTCATAATTATTTCATACATGTCACTCTTCATTCATTTCATACCCCGGTACTCCGCCGGAGGCATCCACATAGTCATATTTTGTTCTAAGTATTGAGTTGTAATTCTTGAGTTGTAAGAAAATAAAGTGTGATGATCATCATTATTAGAGCATTGTCCCAACTGAGGAAAGGATTATGGAGACTATGATTCCCTCACAAGTCGGGATGAGACTCCGGAAAAAAATAAATAAATAAAAGAGGCCAAAGAAGCCCAAATAAAAAAAAGAGGCCATAAAAAAAGAGAAAAGGCCCACATAAAAAATAAATAAAAATGAGAGAAAAAGAGAGAAGGGACAATGCTACTATCCTTTTACCACACTTGTGCTTCAAAGTAGCACCATGATCTTCATGATAGAGAGTCTCCTATGTTGTCACTTTCATATACTAGTGCGAATCTTTCATTATAGAACTTGGCTTGTATATTCCAATGATGGGATTCCTCAAAATACCCTAGGTCTTCGTGAGCAAGCAAGTTGGATGCACACCCACTTAATTTCTTTCGTTGAGCTTTCATACACTTACAGCTCTAGTGCATCTGTTGCATGGCAATCCCTACTCACTCACATTGATATCTATTGATGGGCATCTCCATAGCCCGTTGATACGCCTAGTTGATGTGAGACGATCTTCTCCTTTTTTGTCTTCTCCACAACCAACATTCTATTCCACATATAGTGCTATGTCCATGGCTCATGCTCATGTATTGCGTGAAGATTGAAAAAATTTGAGAACACCAAAAGTATGAAACAATTGCTTGGCTTGTCATCGGGGTTGTGCATGATTAAATACTTTGTGTGATGAAGATAGAGCATAGCCAGCCTATATGATTTTGTAGGGATAACTTTCTTTGGCCATGTTATTTTGAGAAGACATAATTGCTTAGTTAGTATGCTTGAAGTATTACTATTTTTAAGTCAATATTAAACTTTTGTCTTGAATCTTTCTGATCTGCACATTCATACCACAATTAAGAGAATTACATTGAAACACGAGCAGAAAGTTACATCTTCACCTTTCCTTTTTACATTTTATCCTTTGGCAAGCACATTGTGTTGGAAAGATCGTGATATATATATATATATCCAATTGGATCTAAGGCATCATGAACTATTATTGTTGACATTACCTTGAGGTAAAAGGTTGGGAGGAGAATCTATAAGCCCCTATCTTTCTCTATGTCTGATTAAAACTTTAAACCCATAAATATCGCGTGAGTGTTAGCAATTGAGAAAGACTAAATGATAGTTGAGTATGTGAAGTTTGCTGAATCAAAGCTCTGACATAGACTCTTCCTGAAAATAATATGAATTGTAATTGTTTGATGAGTAATAACGCGGTTTGTTAGTTTTCAACAAAGTTTATGATCTATACTTTAACATGTGAATAGTTTGTTACTTGATCATGAAAAGTTTTATGAGATGAGCTACTGTTATGACATATGATGATGCTAGAAAAGGTGATTGAAATTATCATTGATCAAACTTGTGCACCTGCTAGCATTTATACTTCATAAATTATTTCTTTTATCGTTTACCTACTTGAGGACGAGCAGGAATTAAGCTTGGGGATGCTGATACGTCTCCAACGTATCTATAATTTATGAAGTATTCATGCTATTATATATTCTGTTTTGGATGTTTAATGGGCTTTATTATACACTTTTATATTATTTTTGGGACTAACCTATTAACCAGAGGCCCAGCCCAAATTGTTGTTTTCTTGCCTATTTTAGTGTTTCGAATAAAAGGAATATCAAACGGAGTCCAAACGGAATGAAACCTTCGGGAGAGTTATTTTTGGAACGAAAGCAATCCAGGAAACTTGGAGTAGACGCCAGGGAAGCTTCGAGGAAACCACGAGGTAGGGAGGCGCGCCCTACCCCCTAGGCGCGCCCCCACCCTCGTGGGCCCCTCATGGTCCCCTGACCGACTTCTTTCGCCTATATATATCCATATACCCTAAAAACATCGTGGAACACAATACACTAGGAGTTCCGCCGTTGCAAGCCTGTGTAGCCACCGAAAACCAATCTAGACCCGTTCCGGCACCCTGTCGGAGGGGGGAACCCTCACCGGTGGCCATCTTCATCATCCCGGTGCTCTCCATGATGAGGAGGGAGTAGTTCACCCACGGGGCTGAGGGTATGTACTAGTAGCTATGTGTTTGATCTCTCTCTCTCTCGTGTTTTTGAGATGGTACGATCTTGATGTATCGCGAGCTTTGCTATTATAGTTGGATCTTATGATGTTTCTTCCCCCCTCTACTCTCTTGTGATGGATTGAGTTTTCCCTTTGAAGTTATCTTATCGGAGTGAGTCTATAAGGATTTGAGAACACTTGATGTATGTCTTGTATGTGCTTATCGACAATGGGATATTCACCTGATGCACTTGATGTATGTTTTGGTGATTAACTTGCGGGTTCTGCTCGTGAACTTATGCATAGGGGTTGTCACACGTTTTCGTCTTGACTCTCCGGTAGAAACTTTGGGGCACTCTTTGAAGTTCTATGTGTTGGTTGAATAGATGTATCTGAGATTGTTTGATGCATATCGTATAATCATACCCACGGATACTTGAGGTGACATTGGAGTATCTAGGTGACATTATGGTTTTGGTTGATTTGCGTCTTAAGGTGTTATTCTAGTATGAACTCTATGATAGATCGATCTGGAAGAATAACTTTGAGGTGGTTTCGTACCCTACAATAATCTCCTCGTTTGTTCTCCGCTATTAGTGACTTTGGAGTGACTCTTTGTTGCATGTTGAGGGATAGTTATATGATCCAATTATGTTATTATTGATGAGAGAACTTGCACTATTGAAAGTATGAACCCTAGGCCTTGTTTCCTAGCATTGCAATACCGTTTACGCTCACTTTTATCGCTTTTTACCTTGCTGTTTTTATATTTTCAGATTACAAAAACCTATATCTACCATCCATATTGCACTTGTATCACCATCTCTTCGCTGAACTAGTGCACCTATACAATTTACCATTGTATTGGGTGTGTTGGGAAGACAAGAGACTCTTTGTTATTTGTTTGCAGGGTTGCTTGAAGAGAGACCATCTTCATCCTACGCCTCCCACGGATTGATAAACCTTAGGTCATCCACTTGAGGGAAATTTGCTACTGTCCTACAAACCTCTGCACTTGGAGGCCCAACAATGTCTACAAGAAGAAGGTTGTGTAGTAGACATCAAGCAGTTTGTGGCACCGTTGCCGGGAAGGTGAGTGCTTCAAGGTATATCTTTAGATCTTGCAATTGAATCTTTTAGTTTCTTGTTTTATCACTAGTTTAATTTATAAAAGAAAAGTACAAAAAAATTGGAATTGAGGGTGCCTCATATGCTTCATCGTTTTAGTATCTTTCATGAGAATAAGGATTCTGATAATTGTGCTCAATTGCTAGAGGAAGAATGCATTAGAATGTTTGGCACTAAATGTCTAAATGATGAGCATGATTGCAATGTTGTTAGTATGAACTCCTTGAATATCCATAGTATTAATGATGATTGCACTAGTCATGATGAAAATGTCTCTTATAAGCATGTCAACTTTTGTTGAGTGCATAGAATTTGCAATTACACACCAAATACGGAAAATAGATTTTGCAAGAGGCATAAGTATTTGTAAACTAAATGGTTGCAAGAAAGGCTAGATGTTCGTGCTGAGAATTTAAACTTTCTTTGCCGTTCTTGTGAACTTTTCAATGAACGTGATCATTTCAATACCCAATGCAAATTGTTTCATGATCGTATCGTGTCCAAAAATTGTGATGACTTGATTTCCCTTGCACATCATAATAAACTTAGTTTTCTTTTGGGTTATGAAGAAATGAAACGTATAACTAAGGATCTTCCAGAATTTGTCCTTGATAAAGTTCTTGATTTTGATCTAGAAGAATTTTTATGTATTGTGTGGTGAATTGCATTGAAAATCCTTAATATTGCCAATTACATAAAGAAAAGAAAAAAAATAGAGGATGAAGATAATACAAATGAAAGGGAAGAGGCTTCCCAATATCCTCCTATTATTTCCTATGATGAATCAGGTAACGAGGAGGAGACTTCTATCCAACCAATCTCATCGATAAGGAGCTAAAAAAGAGGGTTAAACCCACACATGATGTGAAGAAGAAAAAGAAAAGATGGAGAAACAAAGGTAAAAAGGTATCCATCCCAAATGTTGTTGCTCCTATTACTCATTGTGATGATGATAATTGCTATACTATTGGTGCTATTCATACTATTAATGATAAGAGTGATTATGCTTATGATATGAAAAGGCCCAAGCTTGGGGATGCTATGTTTGATGAGAATGACAATGTGACGCCCAGATAATCATGCTACAGTAATCCCACGCTAATCGTGCCATGACACCTCGGTTACTGTTGCTATCCTTGCAATAATTCGAAACCGTTCAAAATTCAAATTTCAAATTAATGTCAACAAAAGAAGGTTTTCAAAAATTGAAACAAAAATGTTCGGTGGTTGCCGAATATTACAAGGGTGATTATGGGGCAACAAAAACATTTTTATAAAATGGCTAAATGGTTTAAGATGAAATTAAACAGAAAAGAAAATACATAAAAGAATAGAAAACTAAGATACAAAAAAAGGCCCCCTGGCCAACTGGGCCAACGGCCCAGCCGGCCAGCTCACTGGCCCAACCGGCCCCTCACACCTGCTTAACCCCCCCCCATCGTGGCAAACCCTAGATCGATCCCCATCACTCCCTCACCCCTCCTGCGCGCCGTCACCCACACCACACGCATGCCCTGACGAACGAATAGGGGAGGGGTGCCCTGTTCGATCCCGTACACCTGCGCCTGACGCAAGCCGCGGCTCCGCTAAGGCCGCCGCCAGCCGGCGCCGCCCTCTCGGACTCCTCGCCTCTCCTCTCCCTCGCGCGACGACCGCCTGAAGCCGCAGCCTCGCCATGTCACTGACCCGACGCCATCGCCCGTCGTCACCACCACCACCTCACCGAACCTTCCTCGCCCGGATCGCCGCCTCGCCATCTTCTTCGTCGTCGACCGCGTCCCCGTCCTCCTCCTCGACAACCACTGCCATTTTCCCTACAACGCTGGTGAGGACCCGGTCCTCCTCCTCCCCGTGCCCTCACGTCGGTGCTCACTCGCGCCACCGCACCGTCCGCTCCCCCCCAGCACGAGCCCTCGCGCACGCGCGCTCGAGGCGACCGCGGCCTTCACCCCGCGTCCGCGCTCCGCGCCTCCTCCTCTCCTCTCTGCTCTTTGACACCGTGCGCCGAGGCCTCTGCTTCGCTCCGCCCGCAGCACCCTTCGCGCCGGTCGCCGTTGCCTCCCCCCGCTGCTCGTGCGCCTCCCCGCTACTTGCCGTCGCCCCGCCGTGGCCACGGCCTCGCCTCGCTGCGCCCAATCGGGCGCTCAACTGCGCCCGTTTCCCATTCGCCCGCCCCGGTTGGGCTGGGTCCCTGACTAATGGGGCCAGCCCCAGATTAGAACGTTTTTATAAAAAAAGAATAATAATAATAATAATAATAATAATAATAATAATAATAATAATAATATTAATTAATTAATAATTAAAGAATTAATTAATCATAATTAGACTAATCTAATCACTAATTAACCTAATTAACTGTTAGTTAATTAATCAGCCAATGACATGCGGGACCCACACGTCAGTTGACCAGCCAACACCTCTGTTGACTGCTGACATCATGATGACGTCAGCAGACACTGTTCTGGATAATGTTGAATTAAAATATTTAAATTAATCCTAAAAATGATTTAAAACTTTAAAAATTAATATAAAATAAACCGTAGCTCAGATGGAAAAACTTTTTGCATGAAAGTTGCTCAGAACGACGAGACGAATCCGGATATGCAGCCCGTTCGTCCGCCACACGTCCCTAGCATAGTTAACCTGCAACATTTCACCTTCGGTTCATCTGTCCGAAAACACGGAACACCGGGATACTTTCCCGGATGTTTCCCCCCTTCACCGGTATCACCTCGTACTGCATTAGAACACGTCTAGCTCTGCTTGTTGTCCTGTCATGCACTTGCTTGCTATGTATTTACTGTTTCTTCCCCCTTTTCTCTCCGGTAGACCCCGTGACGATGCTTATGCCCCTGTGGTCGACTACGTCACCGACGACCCCTCCTTCTTGTCTGAGCAACCAGGCAAGCCCCCCCTTTGATCACCAGATATCGCCTACTCTTCTCTATACTGCTTGCATTAGAGTAGTGTAGCATGTTACTTTTTTCAGTTAATTCTATACTGCTACATAGCCTGTCCTTGCTACTAGTGTTGTTATCTTTACCTGCAATCCTACTGCTTAGTATAGGATGCTAGTGTTCCATCAGTGACCCTACACTCTTGTCCGTATGCCATGCTATACTACTGGGCTGTGATCACTTCGGGAGGTGATCAGGGGCATATACTATATACTTTACACTGTTACATTACCTGTGATACTGTTCGGAGATGAGGGCTGAAAGGACAGGTGGCTCCATCCCGGTAGAGGTGGGCCTGGGTTCCCGACGGCCCCCGACTGTTACTTTGTGGCGGAGCGACAGGGCAGGTTGAGACCACCTAGGAGAGAGGTGGGCCTGGCCCTGATCGGCGTTCGCAGATACTTAACATGCTTAACGAGATCTTGGTATTTGATCTGAGTCTGGCTACTGGCCTATACGCACTAACCAACTACGCGGGAACAGTTATGGGCACTCGACGTCGTGGTATCAGCCGAAGCATTTCGTGACGTCAGCGACCGAGCGGCGCGCCCGGATTGGACTGGAACGCCTGCTAGGCTAGGTCTGCTTCCGGACGCGTACGCAACGTGCAGGTGTGCTAAGGGCGATGGGCCCAGACCCCTGTGCGCTTAGGTTTAGACCGGCGTGCTGACCTCTTTGTTATGCCTAGGTGGGGCTGCGACGTGTTGATCTTCCGAGGCCGGGCATGACCCAGGAAAGTGTGTCCGGCCAAATAGGATCAAGCGTGTTGGGTTATGTGGTGCACCCCTGCAGGGAAGTTAATCTATTCGAATAGCCGTTATCTTCGGTAACAGGACGACTTGGAGTTGTACCTTGACCTTATGACAACTAGAACTGGATACTTAATAAAACACACCCTTCCAAGTGCCAGATACAACCCGGTGGTCGCTCTCTAACAGGGCTACGAGGAGAGGATCACCGGGTAGTATTATGCTATGCGATGCTACTTGTAGGACTTCAGTCTACTCTCTTCTACATGCTGCAAGACGGAGGCTGCCAGAAGCGTACTCTTCGACAGGATTAGCTATCCCCCTCTTATTCTGGCATTCTGCAGTTCAGTCCACCGATATGGCCCTTTACACATATATCCATGCATATGTAGTGTAGCTCCTTGCTTGCGAGTACTTTGGATGAGTACTCACGGTTGCCTTGTTCCCCCCTTTTCCCCCTTTCTTTACCCGATTGCTGCAACCATACGATGGAGCCCAGGAGCCAGACGCCACCGTCGATGACGACTACTACCCCGGAGGTGCCTACTACTACGTGCAGCCCGCTGACGACGACCAGGAGTAGTTAGGAGGATCCCAGGCAGGAGGCCTGCGCTTCTTTCGATCTGTATCCCAGTTTGTGCTAGCCTTCTTAAGGCAAACTTGTTTAACTTATGTCTGTACTCAGATATTGTTGCTTCCGCTGACTCGTCTATGATCGAGCACTTGTATTCGAGCCCTCGAGGCCCCTGGCTTGTATTATGGTGCTTGTATGACTTATTTATGTTTTAGAGTTGTGTTGTGATATCTTCCCGTGAGTCCCTGATCTTGATCGTACACGTATGCGTGCATGATTAGTGTACGATTGAATCGGGGGAGTCACAAGTTGGTATCAGAGCCGACTGCCTGTAGGAATCCCCCTTCCAACTCCTTGGCCGAAGTCGAGTCTAGACTTTACAAAACTTTTACTAACATGGCTGTGCGGCCCATGGGCCCACGTCGCCATTGGGTGGTATTAGGATCTTTTACTCCTCGATCCGTACTCTGGGACTCTGATCTCTCTTCTATTCGGGTCAAATGAATTTTGCTAAATCTAACATTAGGATCTCGTTATCACTTTCACCCGGAGAGCCCCTTATTACTGATGATCGTCTGCTGCACATGAAGACCCTGAAGATACTCTCCGCTGTTAACCTGAGAACTTGTGTTCATCGCGTTTGCGATTCCCATTCCACCGTCAACCCTTATAGATAACTACTTGCAGTTGTTATTCTTACATTAATCCCCAGTTGGTCTTGTTATTACAAGATACCCCGAAACACTCGTCGTTGTTTTGATAATCCTTTGAGCTTACTGCCTTGCTGTTCTTTGTCACCTGAATACCCCTACGGATAATTCTCGCACTTATCGAGTATCCGCTCATCCCCCAGTTGTTCATGTGTTTCACAATGGTCTGCGAAATACTATTCGATCCTCCAAAAATCCTTAGTAGCTTATTGCTCTGCAATACTTGTCTACTTGCATGATGGATGCTTTCCATATGTATGGCAATATTCGTTAGTATCCTTAGGCACCGTCATTTGATCCTTTTGATTCAACATGAGTTCGAATGCACGCAATCATCAGTTGATCCTTTTAAATTATCTTTTCGACTCAGACGTCATTTTAAACATGAGCTGGTTCTTGACCAATCAATGCCTTGATCGGTTGTGCTTCTAAGTCTATCGAACTTATTCATTTTTCAATCAGAACGATTTCTTCTGATCCCTTGATTTGGAAATCATAAAATTTCTTTGCATTAAGCTTTAATTAGTTAGTTGTTTCTAGAATCGAATGCCTTTGCATTGTTTCTTCCTCTGTTTGAGTACCAATGCTTACATCAGATCCCTTGAGAACCATCAGATCCTTTGTTGGATTTTATCCGACAACGTCCCTCATATTCAATCACTTTGGAAGTTCTTTCCCTGATACATAATGTCGTTGGTAAATCCTATTCTCTGATTTGGCCAACCATGCTCTGTTTTTGAGCTGGTGATATTTACTATTGAAGCTTGTGGTATATGTTTCCACGATGCCCCGAGGGGTTGAACATATGCCTTCCTTAATCTGTGTGAACTCGAAATTTTTCACGGGTCATACTCCTCTTGTAATTCACTAGGTAGGTTTCACACTCAACTCATTTTAATAGAGAAGTGAATGAATGGTCATGCATTGGAGAAGTGGGAGTCGACCTTGAACTTTGTGTTCATGCCCATGGGCACGATGCTAATCTTATCATGGATGCTCCTCTTAAACCCTCTTTGGTATAAGTTCTTATATCTGGGATTCGGCCTTTTGCAATCGTGGTTCCGGCCATGTTCTCCTATTAAATACCATTTTTTGGACAAGTTGAAGTACTTGTCTTCTGCAGATCATTGCACCTGTCCAACCTTTACTTTGCTCTACCGTTGATTATTAAGCTCTGGTATCTCAAGGATATCATGGAACCACATAACTTATTATGAGTTCTTCAAGTATTATTTCTCACTGATTCCAATTTTCCCCGGGTTCTGAGTTGTTAGACACTCAAGGACATTGATAAGTGAATCAATTCCGCACTCCGATTCAATAAAGTAATCTCCGTTGCTTATGAGTTTAATAATCCTTCAAGTCATTCCTATCCTGATCGGCTATGTCATTACCATGTTAAATTTTAACTGTGCTACCCGGTCCTTCTTCCCGTAGCACAATTATTTGACGATGATCTAAGCTTATGTTGATCTTCCTCATCATATCATTTCGCCTTGGACAACAAGCTTGGTTTCGAGTTTGTGTCGTACCCTTGGTTCCAATAACCTTTCGCTTCACCATTCATTTGACTTGATGTCATCGCCAATCGATTACATCTTGAAATCTCTCGACAAAGTGTGTCGTGATCATCATCAACCTTATGAGCTCTTCCAGAATATCAAATGAGTTCATGATGAGAAATACCATCCTTGCCCTCGATGATCTGCGTTATCATCGACCACTTTATTGCCTTCCCACCAACACAAGCTTGTTCGTGTTTGGTGTTATACCTTGAGTTCCTTGCTATCCATTAATTGTTCTTCTTTACCTTGGAACATTAACATCTCTTATGTCCTCAATATTGTGAGAAATTCACCACCCTTAAGAATTCTTGATACCAGTGATACTTACTAATATCAGCATTCTTTTCTTGGTCCCCGTGATGTTTCTAACCGGAATACCGACAAATGGTCTGTGATGTGTAAATTCTAAACTTCGAGCAACCATCTTGCTTTGAAGTTATTGGTCTATAGTTTCATTCTACGACTATGGCTTATTGAATCACCATTCTGACATTGGTCGTGCAACCCAACCCATATTTTGGGCGCACCTTTCAACCAACGTTTAATTGTGTATGTTTTCCTCGAGCATACTTCCTTATATCATTTGATCTGACAAATGTTATCTCCTTGTTCACTTAATTGTGGAAATCCATCTTTTGGAAATCTCGATGAATTGCCGTTGAGTTCACCAGACACCTCCTTGTCCTCTCCTTGGGTTAATGATGAACTCTTGTTAACAGAAATCACTTCATAGTTCATTTCCCGAGAATCTTACATTGTCATGTCGTCAATTGTGTTGCACCTTTTCTTCTCAGGCATACTAAGTCGGAGGTATCCTGACACCAATCGGATCTCAACCTCGGTCAGATATGATGGTTGGAACATATTTCCAAGAGTTATAACATCAGTCTTTATATGACTCGGTAAGGTGATGTCATGCCTAGCACACTTGGCCGAAGGGCCTATTGTTATAGTTTCTTTTTTTTAACAAGGTTAACCAATTTTCCATGAGGAACTTGAATGCCTTGTTTAATAAGTTATCCTGATGGATCCTTTGTGTATCCAAAGTCTGACCTTTTCTTGAAGACCATGTCAATGCTATCTCGAAGCATGTCTGTGGTACTCTGATCTTCAATAAGAACATTTGAAGCCCAATGCTAAATGTTTCTTTCTCAATTATCCAAACACCGTTGTTTGGGTAATGTCATGAAATTTCTCTCCCCTTACCTAAAGGGTTTTCTACATTATCTCCTGTCGTGGATATTTTGCTCTACTTGTCCTTGGGAAGGATATACTACTGAAATATGTGTTTAACCACACTTTTCCTTTCCATTGTTCTGATTAAATCTGATAAACACTTGTCCTTTCCATTGGTTTATTTAAACCTTTTCTATGATCTATATGATATAAGCAGTAATAATCCACTGCTTGTGCAAACACCTCGATGTACAACTCTGTCAGTAAGACCTTGTTACTATTGTTGATGACATTCCGGTAACCATCGATGGACGGGAACCTTGCCTATTGGTCCGCCTCGTTTCAACGAGCAGGAAAATGGTTCTCTTCGTCCCTCGCCCTTGGTATCGATGTTGTTGTCGACATAACTGATAGGCTATCCTCTGACATGCCTTGCTTACATGATCGTGTAAGACGTCATCGACTTCATACTTTTGACCCACATGGTGGGCCCATAACCCACAGGTCCCAGGATCGAAACCTGACTCTCTTGTACCTCCTTCAATTCTAAAGTATCCTTTGCACTTAGCTTCGTATGTAATTCACTAGTCACCGTCCTACAGATGATCTACTCTGGTATCAGACGCAATACTTATTCTTGTTGCTCTAGACCCGTTTCACACTTTGTTTCAGGCAACGAACGATTGCCTATCCTCTCGGAACTTCTTATTGCACCGTCTTACTTGCTCTCAATGTTTTCTTAAGTTTCAATTCGAGAGTTACTTTCCGCCACCTCTCCTAATGTTATCTACCAAATAAGTAACATTGTAGTGGTCCGTTCTTCCAAGTTACCCCTTGTCCTTCGCATGTACAATGAAGACTCCGAAGAAAGATGCCGACTTCATCATGATGCCCTGAAGCAGAGAAATGAAGACATCAACGTAATGCATAGGCCTCTTCGAGAAGAGCAACCAAGGCCGAGGATAATCGTTAGAATTTCGTAACCAAATCTTTCCCCCTTACACTACCACTTAAATCTCGGGACGAGATTTCTTGTAGTGGAGGAGAATTGTGACGCCCGGATAATCACGCTACAGTAATCCCACGCTAATCGTGCCATGACACCTCGGTTACTGTTGCTATCCTTGCAATAATTCGAACCCGTTCAATATTCAAATTTCAAATTAATGTCAACAAAAAAAGGTTTTCAAAAATTGAAACAAAAATGTTCGGTGGTTGCCGAATATTACAAGGGTGATTATGGTGCAACAAAACATTTTTATAAAATGGCTAAATGGTTGAAGATGAAATTAAACAGAAATAAAATACATAAAAGAATAGAAAACTAAGATACAAAAAAAGGCCCCCTGGCCAACTGGGCCAACGGCCTAGCCGACCAGCTCAGTGGCCCAACCGGCCCCTCACACCTGCTTAACCCCCCCCATCGTGGCAAACCCTAGATCAATCCCCATCACTCCCTCACCCCTCCTGTGCGCCGTCACCCACACCACACGCATGCCCTGACGAACGAATCGGGGAGGGGCGCCCTATTCGATCCCGTACGCCTGCGCCCGACGCAAGCCACGACTCCGCTAAGGCCGCCGCCAGCCGGCGCCGCCCTCTCGGACTCCTCGCCTCTCCTCTCCCTCGCGCGACGACCGCCTGAAGCCGCAGCCTCGCCATGTCACCGACCCGACGCCATCGCCCGTCGTCACCACCACCACCTCACCGAACCTTCCTCGCCCGGATCGCCGCCTCGCCATCTTCTTCGTCGTCGACCGCGTCCCCGTCCTCCTCCTCGACAACCGCTGCCATTTTTCCCTACAACGCTGGTGAGGACCCCGGTCCTCCTCCTCCCCGTGCCCTCACGTCGGTGCTCACTCGCGCCACCGCACCGTCCGCTCCCCCCCAGCACGAGCCCTCGCGCACGCGCGCTCGAGGCGACCGCGGCCTTCACCCCGCGTCCGCGCTCCGCGCCTCCTCCTCTCCTCTCCGCTCTTTGACACCGTGCGCCGAGGCCTCTGCTTCGCTCCGCCCGCGGCGCCCTTCGCGCCGGTCGCCGTTGCCTCACCCCGCTGCTCGTCCGCCGCCCCGCTACTTGCCGTCGCCCCGTCGTGGCCACGGCCTCGCCTCGCACCGCCCAATCGGGCGCTCAACTGCGCCCGTTTCCCCTTCGCCCGCCCCGGTTGGGCTGGGTCCCTAACTAGTGGGGCCAGCCCCAGATTAGAACGTTTTTATAATAAAAAGAATTAAAATAATAATAATAATAATAATAATAATAATATTAATTAATTAATAATTAAAGAATTAATTAATCATAATTAGACTAATCTAATCACTAATTAACCTAATTAATTGTTAGTTAATTAATCAGGCAACGACATGCGGGACCCACCTGTCAGTTGACCAGTCAACACCTCTGTTGACTGCTGACGTCATGCTGACATCATGATGACGTCAGCAGACACTGTTATGGATAATGTTGAATTAAAATATTTAAATTAATCCTAAAAATGATTTAAAACTTTAAAAATTAATATAAAATAAACCGTAGCTTAGATGGAAAAACTTTCTACATGAAAGTTGCTCAGAACACCGAGACGAATCAGGATACGCAGCCCGTTCGTCCGCCACGCGTCCCTAGCATAGTGCACCTGCAACATTTCACCTCCGGTTCATCTGTCCGAAAACACGGAACACCGGGATACTTTCCCGGATGTTTCCCCCCTTCACCGGTATCACCTCGTACCGCGTTAGAACACGTCTAGCTCTGCTTGTTGTCCTGTTATGCACTTGCTTGCTATGTATTTACTGTTTCTTCCCCATTTTCTCTCCGGTAGACCCCGTGACGATGTTGATGCCCCTGTGGTCGACTACGTCACCGACGACCCCTCCTTCTTGTCTGAGCAACCAGGCAAGCCCCCCCTTTGATCCCCAGATATCGCCTACTCTTCTCTATACTGCTTGCATTAGAGTAGTGTAGCATGTTACTGCTTTCAGTTAATCCTATACTGCTGCATAGCCTGTCCTTGCTACTAGTGTTGTTACCTTTACCTGCTATCCTACTGCTTAGTATAGGATGCTAGTGTTCCATCAGTGACCCTACACTCTTGTCCGTCTGCCATGCTATACTACTGGGCTGTGATCACTTCGGGAGGTGATCATGGGCATATACTATATACTTTACACTGTTACATTACCTGTGATACTGTTCGGAGATGGGGGCTGAAAGGACAGGTGGCTCCATCCCGGTAGAGGTGGGCCTAGGTTCCCGACGGCCCCCGACTGTTACTTTGTGGCGGAGCGACAGGGCAGGTTGAGACCACCTAGGAGATAGGTGGGCCTAGCCCTGATTGGCGTTCGCAGATACTTAAGACGCTTAACGAGATCTTGGTATTTGATCTGAGTCTGGCTACTGGCCTATACGCACTAACCAACTACGCGGGAACAGTTATGGGCACTCGACGTCGTGGTATCAGCCGAAGCATTTCGTGACGTCAGCGACCGAGCGGCGCGCGCCGGATTGGACTGGAACGCCTGCTAGGCTAGGTCTGCTTCCGGCCGCGTACGCAACGTGCAGGTGTGCTAAGGGCGATGGGCCCAGACCCCTATGCGCTTAGGTTTAGACCGGCGTGCTGACCTCTCTGTTATGCCTAGGTGGGGCTGCGACGTGTTGATCTTCTGAGGCCGGGCATGACCCAGGAAAGTGTGTCCGGCCAAATAGGATCAAGCGTGTTGGGTTATGTGGTGCACCCCTGCAGGGAAGTTAATCTATTCGAATAGCCGTGATCTTCGGTAACAGGACGACTTGGAGTTGTACCTTGACCTTATGACAACTAGGACTGGATACTTAATAAAACACACCCTTCCAAGTGCCAGATACAACCCGGTGGTCGCTCTCTAACAGGGCTACAATGAGAGGATCGCCGGGTAGGATTATGCTATGCGATGCTACTTGGAGGACTTCAGTCTACTCTCTTCTACATGCTGCAAGACGGAGGCTTCCAGAAGCGTAGTCTTCAACAGGATTAGCTATCCCCCTCTTATTCTGGCATTCTGCAGTTCAGTCCACTGATATGGCCCTTTACACATATATCCATGCATATGTAGTGTAGCTCCTTGCTTGCGAGTACTTTGGATGAGTACTCACGGTTGCCTTGTTCCCCCTTTTCCCCCTTTCTTTACCCGATTGCTGCAACCAGACGATGGAGCCCAGGAGCCAGACGCCACCGTCGATGACGACTACTACCCCGGAGGTGCCTACTACTACGTGCAGCCCGCTGACGATGACCAGGAGTAGTTAGGAGGATCCCAGGCAGGAGGCCTGCGCCTCTTTCGATCTGTATCCCAGTTTGTGCCAGCCTTCTTAGGGCAAACTTGTTTAACTTATGTCTGTACTCAGATATTGTTGCTTCCGCTGACTCGTCTATGATCGAGCACTTGTATTCGAGCCCTCGAGGCCCCTGGCTTGTATTATGGTGCTTGTATGACTTATTT
>LR880972.1:883278674-883290359 GCA_904067115.1 Aegilops sharonensis
TGCTAGGGGTGCCCTAACGCGGTATGAGGTGATACCGGTGAAGGGGGGGGGGGGAACATTCGGGAAAGTATCCCCGGTGTTTCGTGTTTTCGGGCAGAGGAGCCGGAGGGTAAAGTTGCGAGTTTGATATGATAGGGGTGTGTGGCGGACGAACGGGCTGTGTATCTGGATTCGTCTCGTCATTCTGAGCAACTTTCATGTACAAAGTTTTTTCATCGGAGCTACGGTTTATTTTCTATTAATTTTAAAATATTTAACTCATTTTTAGGATTTATTTAATTATTCATCTCAACATTATCCAGAATAGTAAAAGATGACATCAGCATGAGAACATGCTGACGTCAGCAGTCAACTGCGCAGTTGACTGAGTCAACGACGTGTGGGCCCCGCATGTCATACACTTTTTAGTTTAAGTAGGGTTTAGCTGATTGATTACTGCTTAATTAAATTAACTAATTGATTAGATTAATTTAAACATGATTAATTAACTTAATTATTTTACTAATTAAATAAATAACTAATTAATGTTTTTATTAATTACATTTTCATTTCTTTTTTAATTTTCGTTTTTTTAACAGGGGCATGGGGCCCCGGTGTCATAGACCCTAGTGGCCTAGCGGGCGACGGGTGCGGGCGTGCGTGCCCGAGGCCACCAGGGGCGGGGAGCACTCGGGCGGCTGTGCGGGCGCTCGCCCGCAGGGAGCGGCGGGACGAGGCCAGAGGCCAGGGCGGTCGCGGTGCGATGTCCGGTGCGGGACGGCGGGCACGGCGAACGTGACCAGGGACGACGAGGCGTGCGGGCGCGACGAGCGGGACGGCGTGAGGAGCGGAGAAGGAGGAGGGCCTCACAGGGGGTAAGCAGGGACGGGGCAGCGGGGGTCGAGGGGGTCGACGGGGACGACCGGGCGACGGGGAGGAAGCAGGCCGGCGATGGCGTCCGGCGACGAGGTGACGGCGATGATAGCGGAGTCCGGTGAGGAAGAGGCCGTGGCACGGCGCGAGGGAGAGGGGGTTTCATCGCCGGCAGGTGGCTCGTCCACCGCGGTAGGGTCGCTGGGCGGCGCGGGGCTCGAGCACGGAGCCAGGGCGGCGTCGGCGGCAGCGCGGATCGAGCCCCCGATCCATACGGGATCGAGCAGAGGAGGGGCGTGGGAGAGGTGGTCGGCGACGAGGTCGAGGACGGCCGGCGAGGCGGCTCGGGTGAGGTGACCAGTGGGGCGCTGCCCCGATCCGATCGGGGAAGGGGAGAGGGGCATGGGGGGATCGAGGGGAGTGGGGAGCGACGGGATCGGGGTCGAGCCCGATCCAGATCGTGGGAGCGGCGGGGGGGCGGAGGGGGCGAGCGGGAGCGGCGCCCTAGGGACTGGGGGGTCGGCCTGGCGGCCTGAGGGCCTGCTGGGCCAGAGCCCGGTGGGGGGGGGGGGGAAAAGGGTGAGGGATGGGGGGTCCGCTTGGCGGCGTGACGGACGGCTGGGCCAGGCCCCGGGGGGGGGGGGTGGAGGGCGGGGGGGGGGGAGTATGGGGGCGGGGGGGGGGGAGTATGGGGGCGGGGGGGGGGGAGTATGGGGGCGGGGGGGGGGGAGTATGGGGGCGGGGGGGGGGGAGTATGGGGGCGGGGGGGGGGGAGTATGGGGGCGGGGGGGGGGGAGTATGGGGGCGGGGGGGGGGGAGTATGGGGGCGGGGGGGGGGGAGTATGGGGGCGGGGGGGGGGGAGTATGGGGGCGGGGGGGGGGGAGTATGGGGGCGGGGGGGGGGGAGTATGGGGGCGGGGGGGGGGGAGTATGGGGGCGGGGGGGGGGGAGTATGGGGGCGGGGGGGGGGGGGGCGGGGGGGGGGGGGGGAATATGGGTGCGGCTGGTGGGTCGGCCTGGCGGCCTGATGGCCTGCTGGGCCAGAGCCCAGTGGGGGGGGTTTGCTTTCTCCCTTTTTTTGTTTTGTTTTCTGTTTTCTTTTCTTTATCTATTTTCTTTTCTATTTTATTCTTTTAATTTCTGTTTTATAAAAGATAACTACAACTCCTAAATTAATGTTATAATTTATTCTACGGCCCCAAAAAGTTTGACACCTAATTAAAATAGTTTGCATTATTATTAATTATAAAAGGCATTTAATTAATTGTCATAGCTGCTGTTTTAATTACTTTAGAGCCTTTAAACATTTTATAATATTGTGGTTTCTCCACAATAATTACCTGTGCATTATTTTGTTCACTCCGAACATTTTAGTTTTAATATTTGAAAATCTTTACCGTTTGACTTTATTTTAAGTTTGAATTTCGAATTGATTTTGAACTAACACGAGATTAACATCAGTAACCGTGGTGACATGGCATCATTAACGTGGGATTACTGTAGCCTAATTACCCGGGCGTCAGAGAGTGACTCTTTGTTGCATGTTGAGGAATTGTTATATGATCCAATTATGTTATTATTGAAGAGCGAACTTGCACTAGTGAAAGTATGAACCCTAGGCCTTGTTTCCTAGCATTGCAATACCGTTTACACTCACTTTTATCGCTTGTTACCTTGTTGTTTTTATATTTTCAGATTACAAAATCCTATATATACCATCCATGTTGCACTTGTATCACCATCTCTTCGCCGAACTAGTGCACCTATACAATTTACCGTTGTATTGGGTGTGTTGGGGACACGAGAGACTCTTTGTTATTTGGTTGCAGGGTTGCTTGAAGAGAGACCATCTTCATCCTACGCCTACCACAGATTGATAAACCTTAGGTCATCCACTTGAGGGAAATTTGCTACTGTCTTACAAACCTCTGCACTTGGAGGCCCAACAACGTCTACAAGAAGAAGGTTGTGTAGTAGACATCAATAACTAATAGATTTTTGCAATAAGTATGTGAGTTCTTTATGACTAATGTTGACTCCATGAATTATACGCACTCTCACCCTTCCACCATTGCTAGCCTCTCTAATACCACGCACCTTTCGCCGGTATCATACACCCACCATATACCTTCCTCAAAACAGCCACCATACCTACCTATTATGGCATTTCCATAGCCATTCCGAGATATATTGCCATGAAACTTACCACCGTTCCATTTATTATGACACGCTTCATCATTGTCATATTGTTTTGCATGATCATGTAGTTGACATCGTATTTGTGCAAAGCCACCTTTATAATTCTTTCATACATGTCACTCTTGATTCATTGCATATCCCGGTACACCGCCGGAGGAATTCACATAGAGTCATATTTGTTCTAAGTATCGAGTTGTAATTATTGAGTTGTAAGTAAATAAAAGTGTGTTGATCATTATTATTAGAGCATTGTCCCATGTGAGGAAAGTATGATGGCGACTATGATTCCCCCATAAGTCGGGATGAGACTCTGGATGAAAGAAAAAAAAGGCCAAAAAAAGAGAAGACCCACATAAAAAATGAGAGAAAGAGAGAAGGGACAATGTTACTATCCTTTTTCCACATTTGTGCTTCAAAGTAGCACCATGATCTTCACGAAAGAGAGTCTCTTATTTTGTCACTTTCATATACTAGTGGGAACTTTACATTATAGAACTTGGCTTGTATATTCCAATGATGGGCTTCCTCAAAATGCCCTAGGTCTTCGTGAGCAAGCGAGTTGGATGCACACCCACTTAGTTTCTTTTGTTGAGCTTTCATACACCTATAGCTCTAGTGCATCCGTTGCATGGCAATCCCTACTCACTCACATTGATATCCATTGATGGGCATCACCATAGCCCATTGATTCGCCTAGTTGATGTGAGAATATCTTCTCCTTTTTTGTCTTCTCCACAACCACCATTCTATTCCACCTATAGTGCTATGTCCATGGCTCACGCTCATGTATTGCGTGAAGATTGAAAAAGTTTGAGAACATCAAAAGTGTGAAACAATTGCTTGGCTTGTCATCGGGGTTGTGCATGATTTAAATACTTTGTGTGGTGAAGATAGAGCATAGCCAGATTATATGATTTTGTAGGGATAACTTTCTTTGGCCATGTTATTTTGAGAAGACATGATTGCTTTATTAGTATGCTTAAAGTATTATTATTTTCATGTCAATATTAAACTTTTGTCTTGAATCTTTTGGATCTGAACATTCATGCCACAATAAAAAAATTACATTGAGAAATATGCTAGGTAGCATTCCACATCAAAAATTCTGTTTTATCATTTACCTACTCAAGGACGAGCAGTAATTAAGCTTGGGGATGCTTGATACGTCTCCAACGTATATATAATTTTGATTGTGCCATGCTATTATATATTCTGTTTTGGATGTTTAATGGGCTTTATTATACACTTTTATATCATTTTTGGGACTAACCTATTAACCCAAGGCCCAGTGCAAATTGCTGTTTTTTTGCCTATTTTAGTGTTTCGCAGAAAAGGAATATCAAACGGAGTCCAAACGGAATGAAACCTTCGGAAGAGTTATTTTTGGAACAAACATGATACAGAGGACTTGGAGTGGACGTCAAGAAACGAACGAGGAGGCCACGATGCAGGGAGGTGCGCCTGCCCCCTGGGCGCGCCCCCACCCTCGTGAGCCCCTCGTAGCTCCACCGACCTACTTCTTCCTCCTATATATACCTACGTTCCCCGAAACCATCCAGGAGCACCACGAAACCCTATTTCCACCGCCGCAATATTCTGTACCCGTGAGATCCCATCTTGGGGCCTTTTCCGGCACTCTGCCGGAGGGGGCATCGATCACGGAGGGCTTATACATCAACACCATAGCCTCTTTGATGATGTGTGAGTAGTTTACCACAGACCTTCGGGTCCATAGTTATTAGCTAGATGGCTTCTTCTCTCTCTTTGGATCTCAATACAAAGTTCTCCTCGATCTTCTTGGAGATCTACTCGATGTAACTCTTT
The DNA here is from genome assembly GCA_904067115.1 of Aegilops sharonensis. Taxonomy (NCBI): domain Eukaryota; kingdom Viridiplantae; phylum Streptophyta; class Magnoliopsida; order Poales; family Poaceae; genus Aegilops; species Aegilops sharonensis. Next base: position 883,283,550 of record LR880972.1, read on the forward strand.
TTGCAGTGTGTTTGTCGAGATCCGATGAATTGTGGGTTTATGATCAAGATTATCTATGAACAATATTTGAATCTTCTCTGAATTCTTTTATGTATGATTGGTTATCTTTGCAAGTCTCTTCGAATTATCAGTTTGGTTTGGCCTACTAGATTGATCTCTCTTGCAATGGGAGAAGCGCTTAGCTTTGGGTTCAATCATGCGGTGCTCGATCACAGTGACAGTAGGGGAAACGACACGTATTGTATTGTTGCCATTGAGGATAAAATGATGGGGTTTATATCATATTGCTTGAGTTTATCCCTCTACATCATGTCATCTTGCCTAATGCGTTACTCCGTTCTTATGAACTTAATACTCTAGATGCATGCTGGATAGCGGTCGATGTGTGGAGTAATAGTAGTAGATGCAGGCAGGAGTCGGTCTACTTGTTGCGGACGTGATGCCTATATACATGATCATGCCTAGATATTCTCATAATTATGCAGTTTTCTATCAATTGCTCGACAGTAATTTGTTCACCCACCATAATACTTATGCTATCTTGAGAGAAGCCACTAGTGAAACCTATGGACCCCTGCTACCTCTTGAGCACTGCGTTGGATTTCCTTGAAGAGGAAAGGATGATGCAGCAAAGTAGCGTAAGTATTTCCCTCAGTTTTTGAGAACCAAGGTATCAATCCAGTAGGAGGCTACGCGCGACTCCTTCGTACCTGCACAAAACAAATAACTCCTCGCAATCAACGCGATAAGGGGTTGTTAATCCCTTCACGGTCACTTACGAGAGTGAGATCTGATAGAGATGATAGATAATATTTTTGGTATTTTTGTGATAAAGAAGCAAAGTAAAATAAAAGAAAAGTAAAAAGCAAAGGCAATAGTAAAGTGTTGGAAGATTAATATGATGAAGATAGACCCGGGGGCCATAGGTTTCAATAGTGGCTTCTCTCAAGAGCATAAGTATTCTACGGTGGGTGAACGAATTACTATTGAGCAATTGACAGAATTGAGCATAGTTATGAGAATATCTAGGTATGATCATGTATATAGGCATCACGTCCGAGACAAGTAGACCGACTCCTGCCTGCATCTACTACTATTACTCCACTCATCGACCGCTATCCAGCATGCATCTAGAGTATTAAGTTCAAGAAAAAAGAGTAAAGCCTTAAGCAAGATGACATGATGTAGATGGATAAATTCATGCAATATGATAAAAACCCCATCTTGTTATCCTCGATGGTAACAATACAATAGGTGCCTTGCTGCCCCTGCTGTCACTGGGAAAGGACACCGCAAGCTTGAACCCAAAGCTAAGCACTTCTCCCATTGCAAGAAAAACCAATCTAGTAGGCCAAACCAAACTGATAATTCGAAGAGACTTGCAAAGATAACCAATCATACATAAAAGAATTCAGAGAAGATTCAAATATTGTTCATAGATAATCTTGATCATAAACCCACAATTCATCGGTCTCAACAAACACACCGCAAAAAGAAGATTACATCGAATAGATCTCCACGAGAGAGGGGGACAACATTGTATTGAGATCCGAAAAGAGAGAAGAAGCCATCTAGCTACTAACTATGGACCCGAAGGTCTGTGGTAAACTACTCACACTTCATCGGAGGGGCTATGATGTTGATGTAGAAGCCCTCCGTGATTGATGCCCCCTCCGGCGGAGCTCTGGAACAGGCCCCAAGATGGAATCTCGTGGGTACAGAAGGTTGCGACGGTGGAATTAGGTTTTTGGCTCTGTATCTGATCGTTTGGGGGTACGTAGGTATATATAGGAGGAAGGAGTACCTCGGTGGAGCAACAGGGGGCCCACGAGGGTGGAGGGCGTGCCTGGGGGGAGGGCGCGCCCCCTAACTCGTGCCCTCCTCGAAGCTTCCTTGACTTAGGGTCCAAGTCTCTTGGATCATGTTTGGTGAGAAAATCACGTTCCCGAAGGTTTCATTCCGTTTGAACTTCGTTTGATATTCCTTTTCTGCAAAACTCTTAAATAGGCAAAAAACAACAATTCTGGGCTGGGCCTCCGGTTAATAGGTTAGTCCCAAAAATAGTATAAAAGTTGATAATAAAGCCCATTATGGTCCAAAACAGTAGATAATATAGCATGGAGCAATCAAAAATTATAAATACGTTCGAGACGTATCAGGCATCCCCAAGCTTATTTCCTACTCGTCCTCGAGTAGGCAAATGATAAAAACAAAATTTTTGATGCGGAGTGCTACTTGGCATAATTTCAATGTAATTCTTCTTAATTGTTGTATGAATATTCAGATCCGAAAGATTCAAGACAAAAGTTTATATTGACATAAAAATAATAATACTTCAAGCATACTAACAAAGCAATCATGTCTTCTCAAAATAACATGGCCAAAGAAAGTTATCCCTACAAAATCATATAGTCTGGCTATGCTCTATGTTCACCACACAAAGTATTTAAATCATGCACAACCCCGATGACAAGCCAAGCAATTGTTTCATACTTTTGACATTTTCAAAACTTTTTCAATCTTCACGCAATACATGAGCGTGAGCCATGGATATAGCACTATATGTGGAATAGAATGGTGGTTGTGGAGAAGACAAAAAGGGAGAAGATAGTCTCACATCAACTAGGCATATCGACGGGCTATGGAGATGCCCATCAATAGATATCAATGTGAGTGAGTAGGGATTGCCATGCAACGGATGCACTAGAGCTATAAGTATATGAAAGCTCAACAAAAGAAACTAAGTGGGTGTGCATCCAACTCGCTTGCTCACGAAGACCTAGGGCAATTTGAGGAAGCCCATCATTGGCATATACAAGCCAAGTTCTATAATGAAAAATTCCCACTAGTATATGAAAGTGACAAAATGAGAGACTCTCTATCATGAAGATCATGGTGCTACTTTGAAGCAAAAGTGTGGTAAAAGGATAGTAACATTGTCCCTTCTCTCTTTTTCTCTCATTTTCTTTATTTGGGCCTTTTTTCTTTTTTTATGGCCTATTTTTTTTTCGTCCGGAGTCTCATCCCGACTTGTGGGGGAATCATAGTCTCCATCATCATTTTCCTCACTTGGGACAATGCTCTAAAAATGATGAACATCACACTTTTATTTTCTTACAACTCAACAATTACAACTCAATACTTAGAACAAAATATGACTCTATATGAATGCCTCCGGCGGTGTACCGGGATATGCAATGATTCAAGAGTGACATGCATGAAAGAATTATGAATGGTGGCTTTGCCACAAATACGATGTCAACTACATGATCATGCTAAGCAATATGACACTGATGGAGCGTGTCATAATAAACGGAACGGTGGAAAGTTTCATGGCAATATATCTCGGAATGGCTAGCTATGGAAATTGCCATGATAGGTAGGTATGGTGGCTGTTTTGAGGAAGGTATATGGTGGGTGTTTGATACCGGAGAAAAGTGCGCGGTATTAGAGAGGCTAGCAATGGTGGAAGTGTGAGAAAAGTGCGTATAATCCATGGACTCAACATTAGTCATAAGGAACTCATATAATTATTGCAAAAATCTACAAGTTATCAAAGCAAAGTATTACGCGCATGCTCCTAGGGGGATAGATTGGTAGGAAAAGACCATCGCTCGTCCCCGATCGCCACTCATAAGGAAGACAATCAATAAATAAATCATGCTCCGACTTCATCACATAACGGTTCACCATACGTGCATGCTACGGGAATCACAAACTTTAACACAAGTACTTCCCAAATTCACAATTACTAAACTAGCATGACTCTAATATCACCATCTTCATATCTCAAAACAATTATCAAGCATGAAACTTCTCATAGTATTCAACACACTCAAAAGAAAGTTTTACAAATCTTGAATACCAAGCATATTAGGATTATTTAAGCAATTACCATGCTATTTAAGACTCTCAAAATAATCTAAGTGAAGCATGAGAGATCAATAGCTTCTATAAAACAAATCCACCACCGTGCTCTAAAAGATATAAGTGAAGCACCAGAGCAAAACTATATAGCTCAAAAGATATAAGTGAAGCACATAGAGTATTCTAACAAATTCCAAATCATGTATGGCTCTCTCAAAAGGTGTGTACAACAATGACGATTGTGGTAAACTAAAAAGCAAAGACTCAAATCATACAAGACTGTAGCGACCCGACCCAAAATCGGTCAAGTCTCTGTGTCTGTACCATCCCAAGATCATGCTGGCACACACAGTACATTGATGAAATAATCAAAGTTCAATCACACCTGAATTTATTACACGATTCTCATATCGAGTCTTTATTACAATAGAATAAATTCGGCCGAAGGCCAACTCATGAGAAATAAACTAAATAAATCTGCGGAAGCGTAGAAGAATAGCGAGTCCATCCGACTCCATAGGGCAATCGCCAAGCGCGGATCGTAGCCTCACTCCTGATCGGAATACTCCTCTGCAACATAAGACGTTGCAGCCGTGTAGGTCAGCATTTTGAATATGCTGGAAATTCATGAAGAGAGAATAACAATAAAAAATACTAACACTATATGCAATTTGGCTGTGGGGCTCTAAGTTTCATCATTTTGCGAAAAGCCAGTTTTTCCCTACAATAAGGACTTGTTTGCAAATACTACAAAATTGTTGGTAGTTATTGAGATGGTTCCGCCAACCAATGTCTCATTCCCAATTATTAAATAATAACCCCTTAATTAATTTATTAATTTCAGTGTTGAGATTTCCGAAATACTCCAGGTTCCAGAGGCTCAAATTGTCCGTAACCGGGGACACGACTAACCAATTAGATCTTCACTCTGCAGAGGTTTGCGCACTTTACCCGCAAGAATCGTTCCCTCCTTTTAAGTCTTCGCACTTCATGGTGTTTGAAGACGGGACGAACGAAACAGGGTCTTCCGAAGAGTTCCTCTGGCCATTGCCGGTACCCATCCAATCCTACCGTTCTTCTACATCTCGTAGCACCGTCCGGCCAGAGTCACAACTAGGGTTGACCAAGCCAGAGCCCAAAATGGCTTGCGGATGCACAGGTAAGCTTCCGGTCAATGAGGTATACATCCGTCTCTTTGTGGCTGGGTGAAGCTTTCCGCAAGATGTCATGGCGCTTCTCCATGCATCCCGGCCAACCACTGGGTTCTCCAGGGTGCCCGTCAACTGTCCTCCACCCAGTAGTGAATTTTGAAGTCCATCTTGATCTTGAAGTCATGGGGTTGTCATCATCTTGACTCTCACATCTCCCTTATGATTCACTCAACCAACCCCGTCTACGGGCATAGCAAAAATAACTACTTCGTACCGGGCAATGGTAACAAGGGGAATTGGGTTCATCCTACCTCATGATACTACTCAAGAACATAACTTCAAATTCACCTACTGCATGCATGGTGGGGAGGTATACTTCTAATGCAATAAAATCATAGGTATAGTAAAAGAAATACGATCAATGACTTGCCTTGCTGACGATCTTCGAAAGCTAGGGACTCGTGGTAGCAAGCTTCGCACTCCGTAAATTCTACCGAGGCAAACAACAATCATAATAAGCATACAACATATGATCACTTAACATAACAACATACTAACATAGCACATGAAACAATTGAATCAAAACCCAAAGAAAACTCGAAGAAATTCAAATCAATGCTTTTGCCACATCAAACAACAACCATGAAGTAGTTTTGCATAACAATTTTTTTCTTAACAGAACCTAAGCATGGGTTTTTGCTAACTAACAGAAAATAATTCATCATGCAACTAGGAGCAAAAAGAATCACCTTAAAAGCTATTATAAAACTCCTTTTATGCCTAAAACAATCCTAGCAAGAAAAAATAAAATAAAAGTTTTATTTATTGTAAATAAAAGTCCCTGTTCTAAAGTTACAGAAACTAACCTAGAATAAACTATCACATAGGAAAAATAAAATTATTTGCTATATGAAACAATAGGAAAACAGTAGCTAGTTAAATAATTAAGAACTACAAGATTTTGATTAAAACTATTCTTTTATTAATTCTAAAATACCTAAATAAATTCCTACGGTTAGGTAAGGTCAAAACAAAGTAGTGACAAAAAGAATCACTAAAATAAAATAATTCTAACTCATTTTATAGCAGAATTACTAATCTGTCTAAAACTAAAATAAAGCAATTTTAAATAATTTAAACATGACTAAAAATATTTTCTACAGAAACTACAATAAATTTTCAAACCAACAAAAAAAGAATCACTTAAAAATATTAAGTAGATTAAAAGATATGAATTTTACAAAACTGAAACTATTCTGTTAAAAAACAGAAACGAAAAAATTACTAAAAAGAAAAACTGGGCTAATGGGCCTATCTAACGCATCGGCGTTAAATAACTAAAATACGCCCGAGACTTTAAACCGCTTCGGGCCGGTCTAACTAAACCCTAATAAAACCAAAACTAAACCGGAATAAAAACCGGTTCATTTAAAATAAACCTACCCCTTCGGGGGATCTAATCTAAAGCATTGGTCCTAGATCGGACGGCGGAGAGGAGTCCGGCGACTTACCGCGGGGTCGACGCCGGCGATGGTTGACGGCGGCTCGGGCGACGACGGCTCCGGTGGCTCCGGTGGTCGGGGACGACGGCGGAGGCCTCCGGCGAGTGCGGCGTGGCGAGGGGGTTCGGTTGGTGGACTCGGGCGAGCTCGAGGTGGTCGGAGGTGGCCGGAACGGGGCTAATGGCGCGGCAGCGGCTCGGGTGCTCCGGCGACGGATTGCGGCGAGGGGAGAGGGTCGGGCGAGGGGGCGAGGGGAGAAACGGGGCGAGGGGAGGGGTATATATAGAGGG
>LR880972.1:883332015-883343536 GCA_904067115.1 Aegilops sharonensis
AGACCGCGAGTAGCGAGTTTGTCTTCACATTACAAGTCGATATCGATCATCTAAACTACCATCACATAGAAGAGAGCTGCGGTCATCACGATGAGCATCATCACGATGAAACTCGTCTTCATCCGGTTCCTCCAACGCTCCCTCCCCTCTCCCGCTAGATAGCGGGCATATCTAGATTCGGCCTCGGCCCTAGTGGTGTACCCTTTGTAACTGTTACCGCTGAATCGGTGAACCTGTCTCCGACACTCCTCCCAGTCGTCGTAGACTCCGGGAACCTTACCCTTGTACACGACATACAACGGCATCGCTATGCACTAGCCAAACGAAACGTTAGTACCAATTCACAGACAATACATAAGCAATATATAAGTATGCAACAGAACGATCGGAAGAGAAAAGCAAGACATTAATAGCATCGATTACATCTAAGTTGAACGACTCCTGAAACCAAAGAGACATACTACAAGTTCATTAAAGTTTAATTACAACATGAGCCAATCGATGTTTCAGAACTAGACACAACATCACTGCTTTCGACTCGACTCAAGGGACCGGAGCGTGGATGAAGCCGCCGTCTACCGTGGGAGTCATGAAATAACGGGCGTTGTCAGCCTGCATTTGTAGCATTGTGTCAATGTCACTGTTGGACGGTTGATTTCCGAGGTAGAACTGCCCCGAGGTACGAAGGACATCTTGATGGATGATTTCCGCAAAATCCAACTAGATGCGAAAGAATTCTTGTCTGATGTCCGCGTCCTGGATTGCCGACACGCTCGCGGCCCAATCTTTGAGTTTACTCGGTAGCAGAAGTTGATGATGGTCCCGTACGATCGCCCGCATGTGATGGATGGCGTAGTAGGCACCCTTCTGACCACCAGGCGGCTGCTTGACGCAGCAGAACGTCGTATTGTGGGAGAACACGTGCTTGCCGTACTTACGAATAGGCCTTGTGAAGGTGCCTCCAGATTTGGCGTAGCCGGGGAGAACATCATCAAGAACCTTCTTGACATTTGTGTAGTCTACGTTCGACTGACGGTCCGGGTCGAAATACGTGGCCATGGAATATTTGGGGCTTAGGAGGATGAGCGTGCAATGTGTGTCACTGCAGAAAACACGCAATGTTAAAAGAAAAACGATCGAAATCTAAGAATTCATATGTTATGGGCCGGTTGAGGGGAGGACTTACTCGGGAAAGTAAGGCACGAGGAAGTTATCCTTATCTTGGTTTGCCAGAATGACGCCTTCGAGGTAAGAACTCGCGACTTGCCGGTCCCCAGCGCTGCCCAAGATCTTGGCACGCATGTAGAAGGGGTCGACTATCACGATGTCCGGGGTCTTGTCGCGAATGATCCGCATCTCCATACTCAGCGAAAATAGCCGAACGAAGGTGTAGTGCAGCGGATGAAGGTTCAACATAGCGTGGATGTCATCAAACCGCAGGACGATCGTACGCCCGATGGAGTTATCCACAAAGCCCTTGCCCTCTGGCACCTTGGCCGCGAAAACCGAGTATGCCACATCCTTCTCTCTGAGACGCCGCTTCTCCAAAGAAAGAACACTGTCATGCAGACTCCGCATAGCACCGGTTGCAGCATTGAGCATATTTGTCGGTAGCATCGCCCTACCCGCCACGTGCACCCTCCTCGAGATATCCTCAGGTGAAGGTGGCCCGTCCTGAGCACGGATCGTACTCGGTGCCGGCTGGCCCGCACCCTTGTTAGTATTTCTTTTGCGTGCCTTCTTATTCTCCTGTAATGGGACCAAGTTCTGCTCACAGACCGCCTTCTTGAGTGTGTTGGGGTTGATAATATTTCGCACCTCGCCTATCTGAGGCTCGGTGAAGTCGGCAGCTGGAGGCGTCTCCTGAGAGCTGAACGGCAGACGACGCCTGTTGCAACTTGGCTTCTCCGCGGTACCAGCTAGATCACGCACGTCTTTTGTTGGGTTGGGTTCTTGAGAAGGAGGCCCCATGAAGTCGCCACTGTACCCATGATCGGCAAAGTACTGATCGACGTTGCCAAATGTATCATCGTCGTCGTCGTTCTGATCCTGTGCCATATGCATGTTTGGATCCAGTGGCATAGGGATGTCCGGCACCGTTGGGGCGGTCTTGCCATGGGGCCGACTTGGCACCGGCACGACTGGCGGTGTTGTCTGTGGGGTTGTGTCCCCCGCCCCCAAACGAATCTGGCTCTTCGGCCAAAGCAGGGGCCAGCTCAGGCAGGCGCTGAGGGTCATCACGCCATCATCGTCGGCCCTGACGGGTCGAATCGGAGGTAACAACTCGTCGCAGCCTGGCAGCACCCGAACTAGTTGAACCCTAAACAAGTTGGGTGCCATCGGGGTACCGTGGAACAAGGGGTTGCTCGGTTGAACGATTTTTCCCTTGGCGACATCGACCAACTCATTGTTCACGAAGTGCAGGAGAGTACACGGAAAGTCGGCGGCGCCCTGCGGAAACATGTAGGGCATCAGGGATGCCCAGTCAAAGGCAAGGAGATGAAGTCCTCGGCCGAGAGAGGCTTAATTAGTTACCGTGATGATGGCGTCGAGCTCGGCTAATGTCGAGGCACCGCCAACGGCGGGTGTGCAGTTGACGGAGGGGCCGCTTGCTGCAGAGGTGGCGGCCGGCGTACACCCGGGTGCATTAAGCTCCCGTGCCGGCGTCGGAGACACCAATGCCGCCTCCGCCGGAGACACCAATGGCCCCGCCATCGCGTTCAGCGAGTTGCTGGCCGTGAAGCTAGGAATCGGGGGCGGCCCCTGTTGGCCGCCTGCAATCCACGCACTCAACCCCTCGATCAAGGTAGGCACAATGGCGGTGATCGTCGCTCCGAGTTGTTGTTGTACTTGCTCTTGGACAATCTCCGGAATCCGCGCCACATGTGCCTTGAGTTCTTGAACCTCGCGCGCCTGGCTTTCCGAGCTGGTCTTTTTCTTCTTTCGCCCACCAGTGTTATAGTATGATGACCATTTTGTCGACAAGCCTTTGCCGGCCACACGACAAGCTGACGTCGGCTTACTGAGCTTATCCATGTTCTTCATTACATTCAACGCCCTATTTAGAGTGGTGTCCCAAGGGTTGCTCTTAGTCGACCCCGCGCTACTGCTTTCAGTCGCCTGCGGAAGGAATGTGAACCATTTAGAAATTTGGCTTCATTAATTAGAATGCAACCATATGGAGCTAATTACACGGGGGTGTATTCCTTACCAGAAAAAGCTCAAGCGCCCTGGTCTTCAGATCCGTGGTAAGCTCCTTTGTTTTCGGGTCCTTCTTGTACCAGGCCCTGACAAAGTTCCTGGTCTGCTTTTCACCGTATTTATCGAAGAGGGGCGGTAGGCCTTGCTCGGCACGGTCCGCCTCCTCCTTGTCCCATATAGGCTCCGCCACTCTGTAACCGCCGGGACCGAGTGTGTGTTCCCCTAAGTTCAGCTCCCGCATTTCTTTCCCCCACCGACTTGATTGGGAGTTTGCGGTGCTCGAGCAATTGATCTTGAAGTCGTTGTAGTCATCTTCGGTGATCGAAGGATTTTTCTCCTTGATCTTCTCATAACTCTCACCTTTCTCAATCATTCTCTTCACATTGCTTTTCCAAGTAGACAGGGCCTTGCTCATCTTTGTGAGGGCAGCATTGTTCACTTTATTCCCTTTGAGGCTTGTGTTTTCAAATTCAGCGGGGAACTTGTATCATTCGTGCAGCTTCGTGAAGAGGAGGTTGCGCAAATTCCCTCGGTCAGGATGCCTCAGGTTCTCGGTGTTGATCGAGACGGTGCTCCGGATAATGCACCCGAGCTCAAGCGAGTACCCCTTGACTATTCGTTCGGGCGCCGTTGGATTCCCGTCGGAGTCCACTTCAGTAACTTCCTCCTTGAGGGTGCGGAGCACAGTTGGGCGCCGGTCCTTCCGTTGCCTCTTCGGTTGGCTGCCATCTGTGCGTGCGCCGCCATCATCAGTGGTGGCATCCTCGGCGGCACCATCAGTGGTGGCATTAGTGGGGTCATCCTCGGCGGTACCATAAGTGGTCTCAGGATCGGTGGGGAAGGCGGCGTCCTCATACAAGTGAGGTTGTTCCTCCATCTCCTGGGACAGCTCCCAGAATGCCTTGCCGCCCGAACCCCCGGCCTCATCGTTGTTGGCCATGTTTCTCTCTAAATAGGAACAATGTTTGGTCAAAAAGTTGGTTATTGTCAAGGAACAAGATCATGGTCTCATCATTTAGGGTTTGTCGACACCGAGGCATCCTAAAAGCTAAGCTTTTATCATTGAGGGTTTTTCGACGCCGAGGCACCCTAAAAGCCTAAGCTTTCATCATTAGTCACAAGTACCCGGCCCATGCATTAGTCACAAGTACGCCATATGTCCTATTTTTAGCAAAGTCATGCTAAAATTCACGGAAAATTTCAGCATGACCTTTGCTGAAAATAGGACATATGGAGTACCCGAATTTGCTGGAACGGAAGTTAATCGACATTCCAGCAAACTCAAGGGCCTCTCGGGTGGACAAGTCAAAAAAGGCCTCCATCACAACATGGAAAATACATTGGCATGTGAAGAGGTGAAACAATATATGCATCTCCAAGCAGTATCATTCAACATTTTGGACAAACTACTACAAGCAATACTGGATCAGAATGTTTTTTATACATAACTGCTAAAACCTAGGAGTTAACCGAGCCGCCAATAGAATGTGGACTTAAAAAGAGAGAGTCACGGACAGTGACATGATACATTTTCATAAAATTAGCTAGTTTTACTTATGGTGCACAAAGGAACAAGTACTGCAGTGCACTTAGAAAAAAATGAAGGAACTTCTCTCTACCACACATAATCTGATTCTTTCACATTGCTTGTCTTTTCCTTTTTTTTACTCAATAACGGTAAGCACTAATACTCTTAACTGCACTATAGAAACTGAACCAAATGAACTCCTTTTAAATTGCTGGAAACCATGGGATGTTTCTGACTTTTTTGTTGCCTTGGTCATCTTACGTTGTCTTGACTTTTTTTCTTGTTGCATTTGTCTTTTAAAAATATAGTGATATTTTTTGCAGCCTTTTTTTGACAAACTATGGGAAAAATATTTGAATGATGTTGCATGCATACAAAAAAGATATTTCAGTGTGTTTGAAATGTTGCAACATTTAATATTTATGTCTAATAAATTCCCTAGCTGAGCATTGTGGAAATGGATATCAGAGATGGGCCTACATATCGTCCTCTCCTGCCCCCTCGAATGGATATATTGCCCTAGTGGTATAAGATAGTGTGGTTGCTGGGCTATAAGGAATCATCGACACAGGCCCACCCACCCGTACTTTTTATCAAAAGAGAAATGGTCTCCAGGAGAAACTATCACGATCAAAAGATCCTCTAATGCCCAAAGTGCGACGTGGCACAAAAACACATAGTGCAAACCTATAGAGGACAGTAAAAGTACACTAATAAAACTCAGGAAAGAAGAAGTAAAAGTACCCTCAAAACAAGTATTAACAGACTAGTACTGTGTAAATTTGGAAATTGCAGAGGGTAATATTGCATTTGAGATTGTAATACCGACAAGAGTAAAACCGGTACATGTTACTAGTAGGTGTATAGAGAGTGCAGTGGAAAAGCAAGTACTGCAGTGCACCAAATTCTGGACCTTTGATTTGATATATACATGAGCATCTTGAGAAAGTCCCTGCTCGCTCATGATTTAAAAATCCGTATCTTGAAGAACTCGCTGCTCACTCATGAGCATGTATGTATGTATGTATGTATNATAGAAACTGAACCAAATGAACTCCTTTTAAATTGCTGGAAACCATGGGATGTTTCTGACTTTTTTGTTGCCTTGGTCATCTTACGTTGTCTTGACTTTTTTTCTTGTTGCATTTGTCTTTTAAAAATATAGTGATATTTTTTGCAGCCTTTTTTTGACAAACTATGGGAAAAATATTTGAATGATGTTGCATGCATACAAAAAAGATATTTCAGTGTGTTTGAAATGTTGCAACATTTAATATTTATGTCTAATAAATTCCCTAGCTGAGCATTGTGGAAATGGATATCAGAGATGGGCCTACATATCGTCCTCTCTTGCCCCCTCGAATGGATATATTGCCCTAGTGGTATAAGATAGTGTGGTTGCTGGGCTATAAGGAATCATCGACACAGGCCCACCCACCCGTACTTTTTATCAAAAGAGAAATGGTCTCCAGGAGAAACTATCACGATCAAAAGATCCTCTAATGCCCAAAGTGCGACGTGGCACAAAAACACATAGTGCAAACCTATAGAGGACAGTAAAAGTACACTAATAAAACTCAGGAAAGAAGAAGTAAAAGTGCCCTCAAAACAAGTATTAACAGACTAGTACTGTGTAAATTTGGAAATTGCAGAGGGTAATATTGCATTTGAGATTGTAATACCGACAAGAGTAAAACCGGTACATGTTACTAGTAGGTGTATAGAGAGTGCAGTGGAAAAGCAAGTACTGCATTGCACCAAATTCTGGACCTTTGATTTGATATATACATGAGCGTCTTGAGAAAGTCCCTGCTCGCTCATGATTTAAAAATCCGTATCTTGAAGAACTCGCTGCTCACTCATGAGCATGTATGTATGTATGTATGTATGTATCTTGAAAGAAAAAATAAGATTTGTTTGATTTAGAAAACTTGCTGCTAGAATAGGATGAGCATGTATCTTGCCACTGTACATACAGTAATAACTAGGCTAAAAAAATGTTCGATTTGATGTGCTGCTGAACCTTGGTGCCACAAACAAATTTTGAAGTTGAGAAAGATTGATACTTATTTCCCATTGCATTTGACCCAGCCCAGACCAGAGAGGAGGAAGAATAGAAGGGGGTGGGGGACTCACCTATGTTTGCTGTAGCCGAGGCTGAAGCACCACCAGTCAGAGCCGAGGCGACGTGGCCCTCCTTTCCCGGCGTCGTCCTCGTCCTGGTCGCTCGCCGACGCGCTCTACCTGCAGAGCAGAGACGACACGAGGGTCAGCTAGATGGAGACGGAAATGGAAAATGCAGGTTGACATTTCATCTAGTAGTGAGCAAGCAGAAGAATAAAGGCATTGGGAAAACTAGGTGCACTGTATTTTGGGTAACATGGCCACATGTTCTCGGTTAGTGGCATTCAATCACCACCACCAACAAACACAAGCTATATTATGGGGCACGCAAAGTGGCCAACACTCCACGGCAGCCCAAAACCAAACGAATTGCCAAAGGAGGCAGAGCCTGGTTTGCAAATTATTGTGAACAAAATCCTGATGATGCCACACACACCATGAGGAGAGCAATCTGTGCAAACTAATCACTGAAATATTTCATCTCTCGTCAAGAGACCAATCAATTAAGGTAGAGAGCTCGGTGAATCCTTGATCAGACTGTCGTGGAAGTTCAACAAATCGTTATGAACAAGAATCAAGGACACATGATGATCACACACCATCAAGATTGAAGAGAAGAGCTCATATAATCTACCACTGATTTATTTTATTTCACGAATTATGACTATGATCGACCGATACAGACATAGACTTAGATATCTTACAAAGAACCATGAACAACTCTTAAAACTAAGATAACTCAGCTGCTAAATCAACTACACATAGCCTAGTTGATGCAACTAGACACACCTCTCAGTTGCTACACCAACTACACATAGCTCAGCTGATGCAACTACCATCCTTACCTCTCAGTATAACACCAATTTACAAGTGTGCCCAGCTATTTGGTATACTGAACTAGTCCACGTGCTAGTGCTACGCACACAATGCTACAGTTCAGGAACTGCAAAAAGTAGTTGCTGACGGCGCATGGGAACTATGAATTTTGCAGCAATATATGTCCTATAAGAGAGATCTTGCCTATGAATTGTAGTACTAGGCTTGAGATCCTGCTCACTTGGTCCTCTCGCCGGAGTACTCCCTGGGCACGCCGTCGATGAAGAAGAGGAGGGTGGGGTAGCCCTGCACGCCGTGCGCCTGCGCCAGGTAGTGCTCCTCGGTGGCGTCGGGGCGGCGTCGAGGCGGCGTCGAGGTGGTGGTGCAGCGGCGTCGAGGCGTCGAGGCGTCGAGGCGGCGTCGGGGCGGCGTCGAGGCGTCGGGGCGTCGAGGCGGCGTCGGGGCGTCGAGGCGGCGTCGAGGCGTCGAGGCGGCGTCGGGGCGGCGTCGAGGCGGCGGGGCAGCAGCGTCGGGAGAGGAGAGGGGAAGGGGATCGAGGGCGAGGGCGAGGGAGAGAGAGGGGATAGGTTTGGGCCGGCCGCGGAGGAAATATGGATGGGGGCGGCACATCCATACTAATGGCGCACCTCGCCCTGGTGCGCCATTAGTATTTTTTTTTTGATTTCTGCTCGAGCCAACAGGTTATCTTCCACCTGACCTGATCCACATCAAGTTCCCTCTACTAGCTCGACTGGTCAGCAGCCAGTTCTCACACCAGGAGGTCCTGGGTTCGATTCCCAGGCTCCACAATTTTTTTTATGCATTTAAAATGCTGTTTGATACTTATTTGAGTTTAAATATGTTCAAACTTGTTTAAATCATAACAATAATATTTTTTTTATAAGACAGTAATATATTTTTAAAAAATATCATCAAACAGTAATGCCGATGGAGCGGGGGAGGGTGCGGGGGGTGCGGGGGGTCAGCGGCGGCGGTTGAGTAGGGGAGGGGTGCGGGGGGTTGGCGGCGGCGGTTGAGTAGGGGAATCGAGGGTGCGGGGGGTCGGCGGCGGCGGCCGGTGGACCGGGGGGTGCTCGGCGGCGAGGGGGACCGGATCTGGCGAGGTGGGATAGCGATCGAGATGGAGGGGGATCGAGATCGAGTGTCCATGATATTTAAAAATATTCATGATAGTTCAAAAAGTGCCCATGAAATACAATCGAGAAATGAAGGCTACGATTTAAATACAATCGATCTTAGCTAGCTATCTGTTCACAATCTTCTTGCCCTTCTTTTTCGCAAATGGAGTTCTTCTGTGGAACGGACGTCCTTTAGGTAGGGTGTTCCTGCTTATTCTTGTGGTGTATGCTGCTACTTCATCATCGTCGTCATGTTCGATCCTCGGGTCGCCGTACTTGTCGAAGTCTTGCTCATTGGCTACTCCATCCATTCCGAAGATCTTCCTTTTGCCTCTCCTCATGACAACACGACTGGGCTTTGACGGGTCGGTAATGAAGAAGCATTGGTCAACTTGGGAAGCCAGTACCCATGGCTCATTTTTCGCGGTGACGTTTGCGCCCGCGGTCTTGGATTTGGCTTCGGGTATAACCATGGTGGTGAAATACCGGTCTTATTTTAGGACGCTCTTTGAGTATATCTCCGTCCGTCCTCTGTTGGCCTCGGTCATTGTACGTCTTCTTAATAAAGGTTTTGTGCTCTACCACCCAAGGATCGACCACGTCTATGTGTTGTAGCGCGACTAGGTTTGCTCTTTCAAAGTCGGCGAGTCGACCCTCTAAGTCGACATGCATTTCGCGGCGACCCTCACGGTGACCCCATCCAACGAGCCTGCCGAGGTGCCTGTTGACGGGTAGACCAACGGGGTTCTCAATGCCTAGATAATTCGTGATGTAGGAGATGCACTCTTCGGTCAGAAAGCCCCTGGCTATAATTCCCTCTGGACGTGACATGTTGCGAACGTATCCTTTGATGACACCATTCATCCTTTCAAACGGCATCATGCTGTGCAGGAACGTCGGCCCAAGTTGGATGATATCCTCCACTATATGGACCAGCAGATGCACCATAACGTCGAAGAATGCGGGCGGGAAGTACATCTCAAGCTCGCATAGTATCACCATGATCTCTTCCAGTAGACTTCTGAGTTGCCTCACGCCAATCGACTTCCGAGATATGACGTCGAAAAAGTTGCATAGGCCAAATAGCGTTTCACGGACGTGCGCGTCCATGATCCCGCGGATTGCAACTGGAAGTATCTGCGTCATCAGCACGTGACAGTCGTGAGACTTCATCCCACTGAACCTATGCTTCGCTGGGTCTAGGTATCTGCTTATCTTCCCCGCGTAACCGCAAGGAAGTTTTACTCCTAGGATGCAGGTGAAAAACTGCTCGATCTCCTCCCGACTTAGAGTGAAGCACGCGGGAGGGTAGTCATTTCCGGTCTTCTTGGCCTTTTTGCCTTTGCGACGACTTACTGTGTCCTGCTTCGCCTCATCATCATCATCATCATCATCATCATTAGCGTGAAGCTCCTTCCTGATGCCCATTGATTTCAAGTCTGCCCTTGCTTTCGGCCCATCTTTGGTCCTCTCTGGCATGTTGAGCAGGGTACCAAGCAGACTCTCGCACATGTTCTTCGTGATATGCATGACATCAAGGCTGTGAGGCACACGGTGGATCTTCCAGTACGGCAAGTCCCAGAAAACATACCTCGTTTTGCATACCTTCAGCAGCGGCTCTGGCGCCTTTCGCTTCTTTCCCGGCTCTGGCGCCTTTTGCTTCTTTCCCGGCAGTGGGCAGTCTTTCCAATTTTTTAACAACTTGTCTATTTCCTCGCCGCTCCTCGTACACGGGCGTTTTCGGGGTTCGGTTTCACCATCGAACAGATCCTTGCGTTTCCTCCATGGGTCATCATCGCGAAGCCACCTTCGATGTCCCATGAACACGGTTTTCGAAGACCCGGGATCTCTATCTAGCTGGCAATACGTTGTGTGATCCATGCACCTTACGCATCCAGAAAATCCGTGGACTACCTGCCCCGCGAGATATCCGTAACCGAGATAGTCGTGCACCGTCATGAGCAGTGCGGCTCTCATAGGGAAATATTCTTTCTCTGCGGCGTCCCACGTATTGGCTGGCGTTTTCCACAGCGTGTCAAGCTCCTCTTTCAGCAGCCCCAGATACAGATTGATGTCGTTCCCTGGTTGTTTCGGCCCTTCAATTAGCATACTCATGTGAATGTACTTCCTCTTCATGCACAACCAGGGGGCAAGGTTGTACATCCACACAAACACAGGCCAGGTGCTATGTGTGCTTCTCTGGCTGCCAAACGGATTGACTCCATCGATGCTCGCGCCCAGCACGATGTTCCTTGGATCGTTCCCAAATTCTGGGTCTTCGAAGTTCAACGCTTTCCACTGGCTCGCATCCTTAGGGTGACTCAGCATCTTGTATTTCTTATCTATCTCCGGATCATTTGCGTCATCTTCTCGCTTCTTCTCCTCCCTATCCGCGTGCCAACGCAGGAGCTTTGCTACCTTAGGGTCCGCGAAATACCGCTGCAGACGAGGAGTGATCGGAAAGTACCACACCACTTTTCGAGGAGCTTTCTTCCTCTTCTTGTATCGAGTGACGCCGCACACCGGACATATGGTAGACTCCGCGTGCTCGTCCCGATAAATGATGCAATTGTTCATGCACACATGGTATTTCACGTGCGGTAAATCCAGAGGACACACGATTTTCTTCGCCTCCTCCAAACTGGTCGGGCACTTGTTCCCCTTGGGAAGACGTTCGTGCCAGAATGACATGTTCTCGTCGAAGCATGCGTCG
>LR880972.1:883369095-883381703 GCA_904067115.1 Aegilops sharonensis
TCCCGATCAACAGGACCCCGTTTCGACCGTAGGAGGTCCGTTTCCTCCATTTTGCGGTACGCCAGACCCCTCCCGATGAACAGGATCCCATTTCGAACGTGGCCGGTCAAACACAAGGCCGTTTCCTCCGTTGTGTGGTACGCCAAGCCTCGTTTCCATCGCCTGTTCCGTCCAAGCCCTCTCGATGAACACGACCACGCATTCCATTCCGACCCAGCCGGTTGGCTCCCACGCGTTAATTCCGTTGCCTCCCGATGAATACACGACGCATTTCGTTGCCTCCCCATGAACACGACGACGACGCTGTTTCTCCGTTCCGACCCAGCCATGTACGTATGCGCGAGTAGGCGTTCGAGACCCTGCCCGTATGTACGCACATGGCCGTATTTTCTTTCTTGAACCCTCGCCGTTGTACGTACGTGTACGTGCGCGCCTCTACTACGACCAGTATGTATGTACACGTTCGCGACCAGAATGACAACGCTACGTACGCTTCGACCAGGTGGGTCCCGACTGTCAGGCACTTCCTTGCCTGCGAAGATGTAGCTGGTGGGTCCCAGCAGTCAAGGGGGCGAATCATTTTTTTTTGCCCGGACGCACTTCCTTGCGTGCGAAGATGTAGCTGGTGGGTCCCAGCAGTCAGGGGGAAACATTTTTTTCGCGAAATACGGTGGCCCGTCCGGTGGGTCCCCGCTGTCAGGTGGAGGAATAATTATTTTGCACGTAATAAGGAGGCACTTCCTTGCGGCCGCCGTGGACCCAACTGTCAGCCTCTCCACGCACATAACTCTTCCGATGGAAGTCGGTAGTTTACCACATTGACCACGCCGCGCCGAGAGCACCACGGCGGTCGATGACGGCGAGGCCTAGGAAGGCGACGATGCGGAGCTGGGGAAGACCCAGCAGTGGATGCCCATGCGAAGAGGAGTACGAGGGTGAGGCTGCCGTCGCCGCAGAATAACAGGGGGTATGGGTGAGTAGAGGGATGGCCTGGCCAGCGGTGGGAGTAGTAGGGGCAGTCAGGCCTCCGCGGCATCACAACCGGCCACGGGAGGCAGGAGCACGCGGCACGACCGGCGCTGCTTTGGGCGGCTGGAGCACGAAGACCAGAGGTTCAAGAAGCACTATGGCCGTTGGATGGACATCGTACGGTCACTGGAGCTAGAGTCTTTCATATTGATTAAGTTCACAAAGCCCTCCGTCCCCGTAAACTTAGTAGGCCCACAAGTCAGCCTCCCACCAAGGTGAGTCCCAGCTAGCAGGGGGAGTATTCATTTTTTTGTGCGTAATAAGGAGGCATTTCCGGTGGGTCCGAGCTGACAGCGGGGGGAACGTTTTTTCGCAAAATGCAGAGACCCTTCTGGTGGGTCCCAGCTATCAGGTGGGGGAATCTTTATTTTGCGCGTAATAAGGAGGCATTTTCCTGTGTGGCCCCCTACTGCCAGCCTCTTCCGATGGCTGTTGTTTGTTGACCATGTTGACCTCGCTGCGCCGAGAGCACAAACGCGGTGGACGAGGGCGGGGCCCAGGAAGAGAACCACCCGGAGCCGGCGAAGCCACCGCAGCGGATGCCCACGCCGAGGGGAGAACGAGCACTGACTGGTCGGCTGCGGGGTGAGGCTGACGTCGTCGGAAAATAACATGATGTGTGGGTGGTTAGAGGGATGGCCTGGCGGCAGCACAACCAACCACGGGAGGAGGGAGCAGGTAGTCCCGCCGGCGCTGGTTTGGGCGGCTGGAGCAGGAAGATCAGAGATTGAAGAAGCACGGCGGCCGTTGGATGGACATCCAACATTCACTGTTGTGTGTTGACTAAGTTGACAAAGCCTTGCGTAGGCGTCAAATTGTTTTTTAGGACAGCGTCATCCTCAACCTAGTAGGCCCAGAAGTCAGCCTCCAAATCTATGGAAAACAGCATACAACCCATTAGCCGTTATTTTCAATAATTTACAGCCCATTTGCTAATTCTTAAGGATATTTGAAGCTCATATTCTTTTTATTAGAATTACAGACCATATATTCTGGGCACTGCTAAAAAATTCAACGAAATTTTGCATATTTCGGTGGGTTGCGAACTCTTTTAATCACAAAATTTCGAGTCACGTTAAAAATAGTTTTCAAAAAATTATATCAAAATAAAATTCAAAAAACAATTCTCCGCAAAAAAAATGAATGAAATTAAGAATCTTAGCTAGCAAGATGCCCGTTCGTTGCATGGAACATGAAGATGCATTTGTATGAGTAGTTTATCTTGTGGGTGAAAAGATGTTATTTTAATGTAATTGCCTGTTGGCTTTTGTTTTTATAAAAGTAAAGAGTAGAGAAATCCTGAAAAAATGATATTTTAATGCAATTGCCGGTTGGCTTTGGTTTAAAAATGTACAACCCATTTCTTACAACTTATAGCCCGTTTTTTGGGGAAGCCCATTTCTTATCCCTCCTCGTCTTGAAAGATTTGCAGCCCAGCAGGGCTGAGAAATGCAAGTAGGTCTCGGTTTTGGTATTCTCCAAAAAAAAGAACCGGGCTAGCCAATTTCAGAAAGAAAGAAAATATCCACTGGGCTCGTCATGTGCTTAATAAAAGCGTAAGCGTGGGCTAGACGGGCCACAGCCCCCGCACAGCGCGCAGTTGAGCTCCATCTCTGAAACTGAAAAACAACTGGGCGAGCTGCTGGGTCCCTGGTGTTATCCGCTCATTGTGTAATTTTCTCGTTTATTGACTACATTGACAATGGCGTGGAACCTAGTTGTCAAACAATTAGGAGGAAGTATTGTTTTGGCTTGTAATAACGAAGCACCTGCTTGCGAAATGCAATGACCCTGGTGGGTCCCTACTGTCAGCCTCTCCACGTACAGTCATCTCCTGATTCCTCTTGGTTGTTGACCATGTTGACAACACCAGATGGCGGCAAGCACAGCGATCTAACCAAGGCGGAGAACGACGGCAAGGCCTCGGACGGGAACGAACAACAGCCATGAAAGATGCGGCAGTGTAGTGGCAGGTCGAGGGGAGTACGAGGGCAACAACATGGAAGTCAAGAATACAAATGGTACAAAAAGCCCAAGGATTAATTGTTCATCAAATTTTTAGACAAAACCCAGATTGAACATGACAGTAACATCTAACCCAACCACTCTTTTTTGCAGTCACAAACAAATGGATCGGTCTGAGTCGTAAAATCAACATCTTGTGCAAAAAACAATTATTTTAGGATGTCTACAACTTGTTGTAAATAGAAGCCGAGCACGTTTACAAGCCCATTTGTCCACCTGAAACTTCTTTTTTTTGCTGTTCAACATGTTCGTCCGTGAGAATTCTCTTGCTGTAAAAATTAAGCCTCATGGACAATAGTAACCTTGCATTCAACAGGAAGAATGTGACAAAGCTTCTGTTTGCCTGGTTGGATGCATATCGTCCCATCGTTATTGTCCTCAAACGAATGTCATGAGAACTGAGAAAATCATTGTGCTTATTACGCCAACGATTGGTTATATGTTTTTGTCCATGTGGTTCTGCCTAAGTAGACATGAAGATTGAAAACAGTTAAGGTCTGAAAAAAGAGTATGTCGAAAGAACGACAGCTGAACAGTTAATTCTAGTACAATATATACGGGCTTTCAATGTGCATGAAATCATCACCTCTATGTATAAATTCTCCAGAGATCGAAAGCATCACATCAAGCCAATAATTATGTCCAGATCAAAACTATACATTCTGATATATATGATCTTGACAGAATCCAGCAGCATTGATAGGCTATCAATGGATGAACTCTTCATTGAGCATATAATATAATATTAGTACCCAAAGTGTACTCCAAGATGATATAAAACTTATGCGCATAAATGAAAAATGCAGCATATGATTACAAATGTGTAGATGATAACATAAGGTACCTGAAAAGGTGAGGAGCCAAACACCAATTCCATGTGATTATTAAACGGGTCACGAATTACACCCAAGGTCTCCAGTTTGGGCGCAGAGATGACAGTTATTTCTGTGATGCTTCTCCCGGCGCTACCGGGTGCGGGATCTACAACCGGCGTCGCCGCTGGCGGCAGCCTCATCTTCTTGGCGCTGGGGCCAGCCAACTCCATTTTCCTTGTGGGCGTCGCGCCGAGCTCACGGGTTTGAGCAGAGTAGCCAGAGAAGAGCCTAGTGGCAGTGCGAGTGGGGAAGGAGGGCTGGGGATTTTTGTAGGAGTGGAAGAAGAGGAGCATGCGTTTTCTGTACGAGTGAGGAAGAAGGTGAGCGGGGTTTTCTGGATGAGTGAGGAAGACTGGGGAGCGGGAGAATTGGGTGGGGAGACGGAAGCGGGAGAGCGAGCTGTTCGTGTTTATAAGGCACGCTGCACTAACTACTCGCTTTTTTCCCAAGAAACTCTCTCTTCTTTTGCGTTGCTACATGACTGGCCATGCATGCATGATGCATGTGCCCGCCGGCCACTTCATGCGCCTGGTTTGTTACTAGGCGTATTTAATAGGGTGGTTATGGAGTAAATTAAGGAGATTTATTTTCTCTGTGTGCATCCACAAAATTAGAGGATGTGGTACTGGATGCAGACACTCACATTAAACTAACATTCAGAAGAACAAAAGTTCAGCATGTCTATGCATCTCAATGATTCACCATACTATAACCAATATACAAAACTGTGAGAAGGTGTGGAAATAAATAAAATCGGTCGATGCTTCTCTGAGCAAAGGTCCTCCCTGCGCACGCATTAATTTCCTAGGCATGCTTGTTTCTTCTCAATGTTGCGAGCACTTTGAGCATGTTGGCAACTCCACAGCTATCTAGCTGCCTCATCTTGCAATTGATGCTGACACATTTGCAGCAAACACATGAGGCAATAGAGATGACTCAACATGGGTCCATATTGTGCAGTTCCCCTGATATCCTATTCATTGTCCTGAATCTGAAAAGATAGGAAAACAGTAGCTATACTTAAACGGTGTTGCAAAACAGTAGCACATATCAATAGCTCGTCATGACAAAACACGATCATCTGGACGAAGGGGATACTGACCTGCCTCAGGAAGATTACATATAATTTCATAAGTCCTTGGTTGATTTCCACCTACGGCTGCACTGCTTGTTTGCTCCTCCAGACATGACAGGATCGTTCCGCACTGCATTCAACAAGTCAACGTACGAATAAGCTAATTTCATCTTGCGGTGGTCACTGTACCTAGTTACGAATGTAGGAACACCTGGAGCACCATGAGGTTAGCTGACAGCAGGTAGATGCAGCCATATAAATTTTGTGCGGTGCTACAAAAATTGAGGTTTGTATCCCTTCCCGTTATGAGAATTCTTCTTGAAGTTGGTAGAATGTGACGGCTTGTTCTTTTCATCAAACTTCCCTTTCCCCTGACATTTGTTCTTGTTGTTTTGGGGCTGGTTGGGCTGGAAGTTCTTCTCGTGTACCATGTGGGCACTCGAAGCTCCCTCGGCGGCCCGGGCACGTGTGTCTTTTGCTCTCGCCTTCTCCTCAAAATCAAGAGTGCTAATGAGATCCAAAACAGAAAACTCATGCCTCTTGTTTTTCAGAGAAGTAGCAAAATAGTTCCACGAAGGTGGAAGGTTGGCAATGATGGTCCCAACAACAAATTTGTCCGGCAACACACACTTAAAGTACTCAAGTTCCTTAGAGAGTGACTGTATCTCATGAGTCTGCTGAACAACAGAGCGCTCATCAGTCATCTTGTAGTCACAGAATTGCTCCATGACGTACAACTCATTGCAAGCGCCCGAGGGCCCAAACGTGGCCTCGAGCGCAGCCCACATGTCTTTGCCGCTGTCAAACAACATATACGAATCCACAATGGAATCATCAAGAACACTCAGCAGGGCGGCTTTGAAGAGGGCATCCATGTTCTGAAAAGCTTCCTGCTGTGTAGGATTAAGATCGCCCTCAGGCTTACCATTAGTGGCATGATAGCAGCACATGATCTGAAACCAATATACTACTCTTGTGCGCCACCTTTTATATTGCACCCCCTTAAAATTAGGCGGCTTCAAAAGCGCAGCAAAACAACTCGGAGTAAATTGCCTGTGATCAGGTTTTTGGATTGGATTGTTGAATATATGAGCAATTTAGTATGAGATTTAATCCGAATCAGCAGTAAATAGATCATGACGACAATTGCAAACATCAAAGTAAAGATGCAGACTAAACCAAGAGGACAGAATCACATACTGTACAGCGGGAGCAGAAACGATGTGGTTGATGTTGTCACTCATGTCGTTGATGAAGAGGTTACCGAGGTCGGGGAAGAAGGCTGTCGCTGAGGAAGTCATCGCTGGCAGCAGTCACAGGAGTGTGCTCCCCAAAAACCTGATCACCCCTCTCCCGTACAGGGTCACGAAAGGCGGGGTTCGGAGGACTGCTGTCCCTTCTCGCGGTGCACGCCGGAAGGAGGGCTGGAGAAGAATTGCGTGGCGGCGCTAAGATCCTGAACGGTGCGAAACCATATGATACAGCGGCGGCTAGGGTAGAGCATGTCAGGTCGGAGTATAATAGTAGGCCTTTGGCCCCCAAACCCCACGTCCAAGTCAATAATAGCTAAAAAAGTCAATAATAGCCCCAGCAAGGTTTGTCTAAGAAAAACGGAGTAATTAAGGCATCCGTTAGTCCCTTTAGTATAAATACAATATCATTAATAATGGCCCCACCTTTTGTCTCACAAAGTAGAGTATGTTGGAGTACAACCGGCTACACGTTTACAATCCGCTTCTCTTGTCTCTCCTCTTCTCTCTCTTTCAACTAAGCACAAATACTATATTTAAATCCTTATAGCCTGCTTATGTCATCTAATTATAGTAGTACTTGCTCTAAAAGTTACTATCCGCTATGTAGTCTGAAATGCCGGGCATGCAGCGGGCGGTGCCCTCGGTCGGCGCGCCGCTTCAACGGCGGAAGCAGTGAGAGGTCGCGTTGCCCTGACTTGCCATCAATGTGGAGCGGCGGGCTCAGCTGGCGCCGGGAGGGAAGCCCGCGCGGGAGGGGGGAGGGGTTTTTGTTGGGCTAAGAAGTTGAGAAGCCAACTTGGGATCGGTCCGGACGGGGAAATATCATGTGCTCCCATACTCTGCATATGACACTAGTGTATGTTACTACTCCCTCCTTTCCGGTTTATAGAGATGTTTAGAGTAACATAGTAATATGTTACAATACAAGTTACTCCCCACTATGACCAGCCTTGGCCTCTCTAAGTGCTCCACCATGTATAGCTCCTAAGCCTGCCACGTAGGCATAAAATATGATGTGGCACCAATAAACTAAGCACCTATGCATTGAACACTTGAGTTACTAAGCCATTTAATGCACTTAGCACCTCATCTAAAGAGCATTAATAGTATAGCCAGCTGCTGGCTATAAGCCTACAACCCATCTTATAGTCAACATGTACTACAAAGTGCCTAGGAGCACGTGCTAGAGCTGGCTCTTCACGAAGAGCCCGCTTACCTTCTCTCTCCTCTTCTCTTTCCTCCAACTAAGCAGAAATATACTGTTTATTCCTTATAGCCCGCTGACTCAGCTCTATTGTACTTGCTCTAAGCACATCTAAGCACTTGCTAGCACCCCCTTGACCGTGGACCTTGACGGTGTACGTCACCTTGTGTCTCATAATTTTCCTCGTCATCATCTGAGTCCTAGAAGATCTCACCCACATCATCATTAGCATGCAGCCGCCTTGATAGACAACGTGCGCAGAAGGAGTAGAGGCGACTGGGGACACACCACCACCACGTCGTGGGCACTCCTTATGTGCTCATGTGCGTGCAGCGTGCGTGTTTTTCCATCGGTTCTAGCTCTAAGGCCGAGGCTGCGGTCGTCTTCGTCTCCGACTAGTAGTTGAGCAACGACGGCAAAGAGGAGCTGCAAGAGATGCGTATGCGCCGTTGCGTGCGAGCTTCGCCGTAGCACGACGAACCGGACGTCGCCGCAGATGGCGCACGCCTCCATGTAGCCGAGTGTGTGCGCATGCATGTGTTATTCACGTGCATTCTGCGGCCGAGCGTGTGTGCATGCACGTCTTGTGTACGTGTGTTGTGTGCTCCATGCTGTGCGCGTATGTGCATGAGTTGGATCAGATGGAGTTAGTGCG
Source organism: Aegilops sharonensis (assembly GCA_904067115.1). NCBI lineage: Eukaryota > Viridiplantae > Streptophyta > Magnoliopsida > Poales > Poaceae > Aegilops > Aegilops sharonensis. Next base: position 883,377,212 of record LR880972.1, read on the forward strand.
TTCGCTTGTGTACATATTTTAGAGTGTAGATTCACTCATTTTGTTTCGTATGTAGTCCCTTATTGAAATATCTAAAAATACTTATATTTGGGAACAGAGGGAGTATAAAACATCTTCAACTTAGCATCCTGATGTACCGTTTCTAGTGGTTAGCGAAAAGTTCATATTCTTTTAGTTGTTTATAGGTGGGCAGGCGGCAAAAACAGGGGAAAACGCGCAAGGTTCCTTGCAGACGCTCCACCGCGAGGTTCCTTGCTCCTCCTCGATCGTCAGGAATCTATGCTCTTCAACTCTTTTCTTTTACGTGAGATTTGTTCATCCTTTTCCCAACACCCGAGACATCTAGCATCAAGGTGCACGTGTCATGCAAGAAAATGGAGATAACCAGATAAGCAGTGCGTAAGTGTAAGAGAGTCGTGTGGGGGGGTAGTGGGGATCGCGGGGGGGGCCGTATCATTAAAAAACTTATTGAAATATCTAAAACTACTTATCTTGGCGAACCGAAGGCGTATAAAACATCTTCACATTAGCATCCTGATTTACCGTTTCTAGTGGTTAGCGAAAAGCTCATATCCTTTTCCTTGTGTATAGGTGGGCAGCCGGCAAAAACAGCGGAAACCGCGCAAGGTTCCTTGCAGACGCGCCACCGCGAGGTTCCTTGCTCCTCCTCGGTCGTCCGGAATCTATGCTCTTCAACTCTTTTCTTCTACGCCCGATTTGTTCATCCTTTTCCCCACACCCCCGACATCTAGCATCAAGGTGCACGTGTCATGCACGAAACTGGAGATAACCAGATAAGCAGTGCGTCAGTGTAAGTGAGTCGTGCACTTCGATGGCACCTACGCAATATTTTTTCTCCTCGATGGCACGTGAATGGCACGTGAATAGTGCATGTACTCAACGACGGAGCACGGGATGGTAGCAATGACATGGTCAGCCCTTTTTTGGAGAGAGTACGTACTACTAGTAAATAACTTTGATGTGTCCCGTCAACTCGAAGAACGACGAGAAGCTTGATTACGCCTTCTCCCTCGCCAACGCGTGCGCGGTGGCTCGCAGCACGAGGAAAAACTTTTGCTTACAAGCAGTGGACATGCAGCAGTTCATTTGGTGTCAGATTGCCAGAAGCACTACTGTAGAACCATCGAATTCCGGAAGAGGTGAAGAGCCAAGCGCAAGGTCACCTACTAACCTTAGGCTAGGCGTAGTGGGAGTAACATAAGTAGAAGTACCTCCTTTTTTTATTCTAGAAACAACCAAACGCGAATATCAAGGTGCTGGTTACGTAGAACAAATTTCCTGCAGTCCGTGCTCAGCACTCCTCTATCTCTCTTCTCAGCCAGCAAGCGGACGTGCGGAGCCCATCATCTGTTTGCTCACATGCGGCCCCACATGTCAGTGAAAACGCAAGAGGACCCACTGAACCTGCACATCTTTCACCTCGACGTGCTGGTGATGAAAAACAAATCCAAAAAAGATCTTCGGTGGCCGCTTTTGGAGTTACTCAAGAGTAGTAAGATTCTATTTACAGTTTAACCCAAGATGCACATCTCGTGGCTTCAACTTATCAACTACCACTCTATTTTATTTCATGACACGACCTGGATGCTGGATGTCCCACGTGTGGGCAAAAGGAGGAAGAACCCGACCAAATCTTCGGTTGTGCTCTCCGATTAGACTTGTTGTGCTAACTAAAAAAATTCATTGTGTACTCCCTACGTTCCAAAATACTTGACTTCCATTTGTCCAAAAATTGATGTCCCTATATACTAAAAATGTCTAGATACATATATATTTTGACAAATACTACCTCCGTTCGGGTTTATTGGTCCCTGTCGGTGTCAAAACCGGCGGATCTCGGGTAGGGGGTCCCGAACTGTGCGTCTAGGCGGATGGTAACAGGAGACAAGGGACACGATGTTTTTACCCAGGTTCGGGCCCTCTCGATGGAGGTAAAACCCTACTCCTGCTTGATTAATATTGATGATATGGGTAGTACAAGAGTAGATCTACCACGAGATCAGAGAGGCTAAACCCTAGAAGCTAGCCTATGGTGTGATTGTTGTTCGTCCTACGGACTAAAACCCTCCGGTTTATATAGACACCGAAGAGGGCTAGAGTTACACAGAGTCGGTTACAATGGGAGGAGATCTACATATCCGTATCGCCAAGCTTGCCTTCCACGCCAAGGAAAGTCTCATCCGGGCACGGGACGAAGTCTTCAATCTTGTATCTTCATAGTCCAGGAGTCCGGCCAAAGGTTATAGTCCGGCTATCCGGACACCCCCTAATCCAGGACTCCCTCAGTAGCCCCCGAACCACGCTTCAATGACGATGAGTCCGGCACGCAGATTGTCTTCGGCATTGCAAGGCGGGTTCTTCTCCAAGTTTCGTGTACCTGTTGAATAGTGTCCGGCTTCTCATGAATATTGCGCTTCTTGGCTTCCACACCCAATAATGGCCATCTTCCACGTGCCAGACGAATGCGAAAAGCCAGGGTGTTTTTTCATTTACCCCCCTAGCTGTGTAAATGAGCTACGTTTTAAAGAGACGAGGATTTAGATCCAAATCACACCATCTTCCCTTCGCGAGCATTCATCGGAGCGCATCCGACAAAGATCCATTCCATCATCGCCAGTCGACACAGCCCCTCCTCTCACCCTCCTAGCCCTCAGCCTGGAGATTGGAAGAGATGTTCCGTCCCGCGCAGTGAGCTAGTGATGCTTCAGACCAAGGGATTTCTCCCTCCAGCCTTCATTGTCCCGGTTCGAGCTGGGCTCGCCACCTATAATGGTGGAGATCAAGCGGAGACCGTCCCCAATCCCTCCAAGGGAGAGCGGGTATGCCTTGTCCCTTATTTGATAAGAGGGGTTGGATTTCCAATTCATCCGTTTCTCCGGGGGCTCCTGGAGTTCTACGGCCTCCAGTTGCACAACCTTACGCCTGCCTCCATATCGCATATTTCGGGCTTCGTAGCCCTTTGCGAGCTGTTTTTGGGCTGCGAGGCTCATTTCGCGCTATGGAAGAAACTGTTCTGCCTTGTGCCCCGTTCTCAGGAGGGGTCAATATATCAAGTGGGCGGAGCCAAAGTATGGCGCATCGCCGGGACCGGATATCTATCCGAAACCCCAAAGAAGGCGTCTGAAGAGTGGCCTTCGAAATGGTTTTATATAGAAGATGTCCCCCTGCCGGATCCTGTTCGGATCGGCCTCCCGAAGTTTGATAATGCTCCCTGGAAGACGCGCCTGAGCTGGTGTCCACGGAGCCCCTAGAAGGAAAAAGACAAGGACGTTTTTTATCTGATGAGCCAGATAAGGCTGTTAGCTCATTCCGGACTGACCATGATTGACGTCATGGCCACATGCATTATGCGGGGGGGGGGGGGGGGGGGCGGGGGGGTTGGGGGGGGGGGGGGGTGCAGCCCCGTCAGTATAGAGGCCACCCCATGTGGATTTCAATGGGGAGGATGACGCCACCCGCTGCGGCCATAAGGGGCCGGAATCGGTTGCCGCTCTAACGAAGATCTTGTCCGCATTGTACAAGGGAGAAGAGGAGGAATTTCTCCACGTCAATCCACAGGGCGGATTTTCTATGTACAATCCTCCAAGCTGGGTAAGCAGACTCTTCTTTTTGCCCATCCGTTCCATATTCCCATAGTCAAGTACCTTATCTTGTGATTTCGACGCAGGAATTGCGCCGGGCCGTAAAGGATATAAACATCCCTCCTACACAACCCGAGGATCCAGAACGGTCCCTCGATCCGGCCTCCTAGGAGGATCCGGACATATCCGTGGAGCTGATCGATGGAGTATTTTACCAACTGAGCATCGACAATGCCTTGGTGGCTATTACAGACGATTATCCTGGACTGCTCCCCGCCTCACAAGTAACTAAGACCAAAGTCCCAATACTTCGAAGATGATCCGTCCGTGCTTATTTTTGATCACCGTATACCAATGGCGTTTCACAGGGGAGGATCTCGAGGCGGAATGCCGAGCCTGCGGCGACTAGCCAACAAGGGACCGCGAGGGCGGGCAGGCTACAGAGACACGCAGTCCGTGTCGAGGCACCGGCGCAGCAGTAAGGTGCGCCGCCTTATTCCAAGGCATCATTATGACGATGCATACTAACGCCCGTGCTTTTGTTAGGAAAAATAGGGCTCGCCGGACTATATCCGGAGAGGTTGCCAATCGCGCCTCCACCAGCCAGGCTCCAAAGCCAGGTCCAGAAGCAGAGGCGAACACGAGGCGTGCGTCGAACGCTCCTCCGACAGAGGATGCGGACAGACTGTCCGCCACCAATTCCGAGGTGGAGAGTGCCATGAATCACAAGCGCCGCCGGACAGTTCTTCGCAATGCTTGTTTCTCCCAAGAGGCATTGGACGCCTTCAATTCGGGAGATGCGTACTTCCGTGCCGCTCAAAATGGTCTAGCCAGGGCCACGGAGCAGTATGTGAAAGACATACGGGTGAGAAAATTTAATGATTATATAT
>LR880972.1:883382556-883394718 GCA_904067115.1 Aegilops sharonensis
TCCCAGGAGCTGGAAGAGTGCAAAGCCCAACTTCAGGCCGCACTAGCCGCAGCAGGGGAGCCCAAGAAGACCCCCTCTGGTATTATATGCCTCAATTGCTAAGTATTATGTAGAGTGCGGCGTGTAGGCAAGTCTGACAATAGAATTGCAGATGGTGCCGGATTAGATCCGGAGAAGCATCAACTCCTACGCCAGCTAGAGGCTGGTGAGAGCATGCTGACAAAGGTGAGGCAGGAGAAGAATGATCTCCAAGATGCCAACACCCAGCTGGGCGTGGAACTAAAGGATGTTCGTGCCCAACTGTCGGACTCCTTGAAGGAGAATCGGCGGCTTCGACGCGGCATGTTTAGTAAGTGCTTGAACGAACTTTGAAAAAGAGTTCAGTGAGGAAGTCGACTAACGGAGTTATGTCTGTAGGTATGCTCACAGGTCGTCCTGTAGAGGAAATGCCCGGTTCAACGGGTGACCTTCTTCCCGAGCTCTTACAACTGCACGAACGAGTACGGCAGGTGATGAAAGGCGTTGCCCAGGCTTTGTGGCCATCTGTCTCCATGCCCGAAGGCCTTGGAGAGCTTGCAGAGAGGCTTAAGGGAGCGCGGCGGCGCTTCCGATTATGGAAGATATCGGCCTGCCGTCAAGGCGCCAGGGAGGCCTGGGCCATGGTGAAGACGCGGTACACGAAGGCTGACCCAAATCACATGGCCGAGGTTGGACCTGTGGGGGCCGATGGGAAGGAGATCCCTGTGAGCTTAGTGTACGGCCAAGTAGAGTTGGCCGCCAAATATTCCCAACAGGACTGTAAACTAGACAGCCTGTTGGATGGTATTGAAGTGGAATATACCCAGTCAAATTGACTATGTAATTTAAGATGACATGTAAAATGCCTTCTAGCCGGATTGTAGATCGTTTGTCATGGCGGACCTTTTCGCTTCAACCTCGGGACCCAATAGTCCGGAGTGTGTCCGAATACCCTCTCGGTTATGTAGGAACCTGGGCATGCATGGAGACCAGGCGTAGGGGTCATTAGTGCTTGAACAGACAAGTGCCCAACTAGTTATGTTATATTACATGGTTAGTAAGAAACATCTTCCAGGGAGAATAGTTCCGTTAGGGGTTCCTTTCCCTGGGAGGCATGCCCTAAAGTGCATGTACGGACTGCGAAAAAAGCAGAAGAGCATCTGGGGGCGGATAAATAAATGAGTGAGAAATCATCTTTAGTTCACTAACCGAATATTTCCTTAAGAACACTAGCTTTCGGCTTCACCCAGTATGAGGTACACATCCGGCTGACCTGGCAGTAACAATAGCAGAGGTGCTCCCTTTACCGCCTAGCCAAACAATCGGGAACGTAGGGGTAAGCACAGGAGCCAGGCAACCCAGCTTGGCCAAAACTTAAGTCATATCGATGCATATAATGGTGAATAAAAGGTACATGCGGAAGTGTGACACATGTGTTGGGCATGAAGCCCGTATAAATAAGCTTTTGTTAAAGAAGCCCCCAGGTATAATGAGCGCGGATAGCACGTCAGTTGTGTGCGAACAAGGCGCGAACGAGCCCTTAAATACTGTAAGAGAAAGGGAGGGAGAAGGAGAGAAATATAAGACATCTAATGTGTAAAAAATAGACAGAGGAAGGAGACGAACACAGAGTCCGACGCTAGGCGTAGAATCTTCGGAGACGGGCTGCGTTCCATGGGTTTGGCTCGAGTCGGTTATCCGATGCATCTCGCAGACGGTACGCTCCACTAGTCAGGACTTGGTCAATAATAAAGGGACCTTCCCATTTGGGCTTGAGTTTGTCCCTTTTTTTGTCCGGCAGGCGTAGAACTAACTCGCCAACATTGTAAGTTTTGGCCCGTACTTCTCTGCTTTGGTATCTTCGAGCCTGCTGTTGATAGAATGCAGAACGGGCTTTTGCCACATCACGCTCCTCCTCCAAGGCGTCCAATCTGTCCTACCGATCGAGTTCGGCTTCTCTTTCTTCGTACATGCGCACGCGAGGTGAGTCATGAATTATGTCGCAGGGTAGAACCGCCTCTGCGCCGTATACCATAAAGAATGGTGTGTATCCGGTGGTGCGATTCGGCGTGGTCCGCAGCCCCCAGAGTACAGAGTCGAGCTCCTCTACCCAGTGCGTGTTAGATTCCTTGAGGGACCGCACTAATCTGGGTTTGATGCCGCTCATGATTAGACCATTTGCTTGCTCGACTTGACCGTTAGTTTGTGGGTGACAGACTGAAGCATAGTCGAGCTTGATGCCCATGTTTTTGCACCAGAGTTTGACCTCGTTGGCCGTAAAGTTCGTGCTGTTATCAGTGATGATGCTGTGGGGGACGCCGTAACGGTGTACGACCCCTGATATGAAGTCTATCACCGGTCCGGATTCGGCCGTCTTAACAGGCTTGGCCTCTATCCATTTGGTGAATTTATCAACCATGACCAATAGGTATTTTTGCTTGTGGGTTCCTCCTTTAAGGGGTCCAACCATGTCAAGCCCCCAGACCGCGAAGGGCCAGGTGATGGGTATAGTTTGGAGGGCGGTGGGTGGCATATGGCTTTGGTTAGCAAAGAGCTGGCAACCGACGCATCGTTGGACTAAGTCCTGAGCATCTGCCCGGGCCGTTGGCCAATAAAATCCTACACGGAAGGCCTTGCTTACAAGGGCCCGGGCTGCGGCGTGGTGCCCACCGAGTCCGGCATGAATTTCAGCCAGAAGATTCCGCCCTTCCTCTTTGGAGATACACCTTTGAAGGACTCTGGTGGTGCTTTTCTTATAAAGCTCTCCCTCATGGACTTTATAGGCTTTAGATCGCCGCACTATGCAACGTGCCTCGTTTTGGTCCTCGGGAAGTTCCTGCCTGGTTAGGTATGCTAGGAATGGTTCTGTCCACGGGGAAATGACTGCCATTATTATGTGGGCTGAGGATGTTACTTCGTTGGCAGAGCCTCCCGTTATGTCAGGATGTTCGGTGTCGGGCAGTGCGGTTGGGTCCGGGCTGTTATTTGTGGATTCCCCTTCCCATAATACAGATGGCTTGAACAGCCTCTCCAAGAAGATATTGGGGGGGACGGCATCGCGCTTTGCGCCAATGCGTGCCAAGACGTCTGCTGCCTGATTGTTTTCCCGAGCTATATGGTGAAATTCGAGCCCTTCGAACCGAGCTGACATTTTTAGGATGGCGTTGCGACAAGCTGCCATTTTCGGATCCTTGGCATCAAAGTCTCCATTTATTTGGGATATCGCGAGGTTCGAATCCCTGCGCACCTCTAGGCGTTGAATGCCCATGGAGACAGCCATCCGAAGATCATGTAGAAGGGCCTCGTATTCGGCTGCGTTGTTGGAGTCTGTATACATTATCTAGAGTACGTATTGAACTGTATCTCCTGTTGGGGACGTCAGAACGATGCCAACCCCCAGACCAGCCAACATTTTGGAGCTGTCGAAGTGCATGATCCAGTAGGAGTATGTGCCGTACTCTTTAGGGAGTTCGGCTTCAGTCCATTCGGCGCCGAAGTCGGCCAAAACTTGCGACTTAATAGCTCGCCGTGGCTTATAGGTTATGTCGAACGGGAGGAGCTCAATGGCCCATTTAGCAATCCGGCCCGTCGCGTCGCGGTTGTTTATAATATCGTTAAGAGGTACTTCAGAGGCTACTGTTATCGAACACTCTTGAAAGTAGTGTCGCAGCTTCCGAGATGCCATAAATACCTCGTACGCTATCTTTTGATAATGCGGGTACCGTGACTTGCATGGAGTGAGGACAGTGGACACGTAGTAAACTTGCTTTTGAAGGGGGGAATTTGTGTACGTCTGTTTCTCGTTCGACAACGAGCACTGCGCTTACAACTTGATGAGTTGCTGCGATGTATAATAGCATTGGTTCGCCAATGTTAAGCGCGGCCAGGACCGGGTTTGTTGCCAATATGGCTTTTATTTCTTCGAGTCTGCCCGAGGCGGCATCCGTCCACTCAAAGTGTTCGGTGCGCCGGAGGAGGCGATAAAGGGGTAATGCCGTTTCTCCCAAGCGGGTGATAACAGCTTAGAGCCGCCACGCATCCGGTTAATTTTTGTATTTGTTTGAGGTCCTTTGGGATATCCAATTGTGACAGAGCTCGGATCTTGGCTGGGTTCGCTTCAATTCCTCTACCGGATACAATGAAGCCCAAGAGCTTTCTGGCTGGTACGCCGAAAACGCATTTTTCCGGGTTAAGCTTGATGTCATATGTTCGGAGGCTGTCGAATGTGAGCCTCAAGTCGTCTGCTAGAGTTTCGACATGCTTGGTTTTGACGACCACGTCATCTACATATGCCTTCACTGTTTTGCCGATCTCGTTTGTCAGACATGTCTGAATCATGCGCTGATATGTTGTGCCGGCGTTTTTGAGCCCGAAGGGCATTGTGTTGAAGCAAAATGGGCCGTATGGGGTGATGAATGCCGTTGCAGCTTGGTCTGGCTCTGCCATCTTAATTTGATGGTAGCCGGAGTATGCGTCGAGGAAACACAATGAATCGTGTCCTGCGGTAGTGTCGATAATTTGATCGATGCGGGGGAGGGGGAAGGGATCCTTTGGGCAAGCCTTGTTGAGGTCCTTGAAATCGATGCATAGGCGCCATGATTTGTCCTTCTTTGGTACCAGCACCTCGTTTGCTAGCCAGTCCGGATGTTTTATATCTCTGATGAATCCGGCCTCTAGTAGTTTGTCTAGCTCCTCTCCCATGGCTTGTCTCTTGGGTTCGGAGAAACGCCGAAGAGCCTGCTTGACTGGCTTGAATCCTTTTAGGATGTTTAGGCTGTGCTCGGCCAGCCGGCGTGGGATTCCTGGCATGTCTAAAGGGTGCCAGGCAAAAATGTCACATTTTTCGCGTAGGATTTCTCGTAGTGCGGTGTCTACATCAGGGTTTAATTGCGCCCCGATGGAGGCTGTTTTTGTAGGTTCCGTAGGATGGACTTGGAATTTGACTATTTCGTCCGCCGGTTTAAAGGAGGTGGACTTGGTTCTTTTATCGAGTATCACGTCGTCCCTATTCACCATGGAGCGCAGCGCAGTCAGTTCCTTGGCCGCTAGGGCTTCGGATAGTGCCTCAAGGGCCAGTGCGGCTGTCTTATTTTCGGCGCGGAGTGCTATGTCCGGGTCACTAGCAAGAGTGATGATTCCGTTGGGCCCGGGCATTTTGAGCTTCATGTACCCGTAATGGGGTATAGCTTGAAAAATTGTAAATGCCTCTCGTCCTAATAGAGCGTGATATCCGCTGCTGAACGGGGCCACTTGGAACATGACCTCCTCGGACCTGTAATTATCCGGCATGCCGAACACCACATCCAGTGTGATTTTTCCTGTACAGCACGCTTCCCGACTGGGGATTATTCCTCTAAAGATTGTGCTGCTTCGCTCAATGCGTCTCCAGTCTATTTCCATTTTTCGAAGAGTTTCCTCGTAAATGAGGTTCAATCCGCTGCCACCGTCCATGAGTACCTTGGTAAGGCGAAAGACGTCCACTATTGGACTGAGGACCAATGCGGCTGGTGCTCGGGCTGTTCGGAATTTAGGTTCATCACTGGCATTAAAGGTAATAGCCGTGTCACTCCATGGGTTTGTTATTGCTACTTGGTAGACTTCGGCAAGGCTGCGGAGTGTTCGTTTCCGCATATTATTTGATGCGAAAGTCTCGAAGACTTTTAATACCGTACTGGTATCCTTGGGCTGGTGCTCTGTAGATTCTGGAGTTAGAAGCTCTTCGCCACTTCTGGCCACCTGCCGGAGTATCCAACATGCTCTAAGGCTATGAGTTGGTGTGGCGCCCTCTGTACTATGAATTTTACACGGTCCATTGAGCCATCCCTCCAGTACGGTTCCATGCCCTATAGAGGGTTTTTTGCTTTTTGATGTTTAACCCAGGTGCCTCGCGATAATGCACCCTTTTATTTCGGACTAGGGTTGTATTCAGGGCCGGATTGTCCCAAAATTTTATTTCGGTTTTCCAGGCGCTTTCCATCGCACAGTACTTTCGTACTATGGACGCCAAGTCAGCGGAGCGTGTAATTTCACGGCAACTTATGGCGTTGAGGATTCCGTTGTCTATGCAATTATTGCAGAAGAATGAAATTGCATCCTCCTCGTGGCAGTCCTTTACCCTGTTCATGACCAGGAGGAATCTGGCCCAGTAATGGTGTACTGTTTCTGCGGATTCTTGCCGAATTTGGGATAGATAGCTTATGTTTGGGTGGGCGGGTGGAATTAAATCCGGAACCTCGCCCAATCTGAGACCCAGGGGCCAAGGAGTTTCCGAACTCGGAAGCTTGGGTTCTTGGATGTTGTCCAATGAATCTAGTCCGCTACCTGACTTTAGGTTCAGTGCTTGAGTGACATCCTCCCCTCCGCGGGTATCCGGCTTGGAGGGATCGGGAATCCGGACATAACTAGTCCTTAAGATAGATGAAGGCTTTCCGCATTGTTCCTCAACCACTGCAACATGATGGGTGACCTGCGGAGAGTTAATCTCTCTCGGATCGGGTTTAGGCCCAATCTGATCGTAGTCTGTAGCGACTCCCAGGGCGGCGATGCAATCCAAGAGCTCGTTTAAGGAAGAGAGCTCCATCGGATCTAACTGCTCGACGAGTTCTGAGTTGACGTGAAGATTGCTTTCGATGGCCTGAGAAGTCATCGTCGGCGCGGCGGCCAAATAGGCGGTCATAAGAAAACCACCTAGCCGGAGAGTTTGTCCAATAGCCAAAGCTCCTTTAGCAATAGTGCCGTCTTTAAAGACGGGATGAGGCATCCTTCCTGATGGCGACGACACAGCGGAACTCTCAATGAAAGCACCAATGTCGGTGTCAAAACCGGCGGATCTCGGGTAGGGGGTCCCGAACTGTGCGTCTAGGCGGATGGTAACAGGAGACAAGGGACACGATGTTTTTACCCAGGTTTGGGCCCTCTCGATGGAGGTAAAACCCTACTCCTGCTTGATTTATATTGATGATATGGGTAGTACAAGAGTAGATCTACCACGAGATCAGAGAGGCTAAACCCTAGAAGCTAGCCTATGGTGTGATTGTTGTTCGTCCTATGGACTAAAACCCTCCGGTTTATATAGACACCGGAGAGGGCTAGAGTTACACAGAGTCGGTTACAATGGGAGTAGATCTACATATCTGTATCACCAAGCTTGCCTTCCACGCCAAGGAAAGTCCCATCCGGACATGGGATGAAGTCTTCAATCTTGTATCTTCATAGTCCAGGAGTCCGTCCAAAGGTTATAGTCCGGCTATCCGGACACTCCCTAATCCAGGACTCCCTCAGTAGCCCCCGAACCAGGCTTCAATGACGATGAGTCCGGCGCGCAGATTGTCTTCGACATTGCAAGGCGGGTTCTTCTCCAAATTCCGTGTACCTGTTGAATAGTGTTCGACTTCTCATGAATATTGCGCTTCTTGGCTTCCATGCCCAATAATGGCCATCTTCCACGTGCCAGACGAATGCGAAAAGCCAGGGTGTTCTTACATTTACCCCCCTAGCTATCTGAATTTGACACAAACTACAAAAGGGGACCTATAAACTAGGACGGAGGTAGTAGAACGGAGGGAGTAGAACGGATGCAAGTTTTTGTATTGGGAAGAAGAGTACATCCATATATTGATAGAGCATTGGAGTTGGCCTTACAAGTGGGACCGCAGTTGAGGAAACCGACTATCGGCAAACACCCACCTCGCCCGCCGCGCGATGGCTGAGTTAGAGAAACGATGAGGTTGAAGAGATTGCTCTAGCACGGACTCCAAGAAATATGGTGTCACATGGAAGTCGTGCTAGTGGCGTGTGCCGTACTCCTGGACGTGAATGCTTGTTCTGGCCCATGCCACCCTACTACTCCTACTACTTACTATATAGTACTACTAGTATCGAGGATTCGAGGTGCTGGTTATGTAGTACAATACGGCTACAGTAAAAACACCCGCATGACACATGAAGCATGTGAAGCTAGTACAAATAGTGTACTACTATTGTTGATGATTGGCCTCATCCAATAACCTATTGCAATGCATGTACAATTATGTATTCGGAAAATATTTTTTTGCCTCGTCGCACCACTCACTCACAGAAGCAACTCGAAAGCCATTCATAAATTTAGTAAGTTTATCACAGGCATATCATTTTATTACATACAACAGGTCATCAACCCACATCGACAACGAGGATACATTATAAATACTAAAGTTTTCACCACACAACAAATAACAAGCAATGAAATGAACTTCAACTCAACCATTCCTCGGTGTTGGAAACACTTGCTTTGAACCACAAGTGATTCTCTGGGACGGGGCATCTATTGTCGATCTCGAGACCAACGCAGGACTGATCATCCAGGCTGAAGCGGCCTACTATATCAGTACCAGGGTAGGGAACCATGCTAATGTCCGAGGTATAGACACAGTTGCTTCTCGTAAATGGTGCTAGTAATGTTGTGTCAACAACATTTGGATCGCCTTTCACCATCATCGGATAGTTTTGTCCAAGGAAGAGTGAGTTTTCTCCAAGAATATCAATTCTGTACCAGGGAGAAGGTGTTGGCGCAAGAACACTAGTATCCATCCCGAATACCATGCAATGGGTGTTGGAATAGGTCCGGAGAGTGCGACCATGGGAGACTACACGTGCTTCCTTAGCAGTAACATCATCAGTGGGTTGTATACACATGAGAAGAGGTGATCCATCGGAATTAGTTGCCAGGCGCCAACGAGTATATGGGCGCTGCTCGTCCTCATCCTCGTGATCATCACCATCATCATCTCCCCCTTGGTTATAAATTTTTTCAAGTATAGGTGGTGGAATTTCACAGGACCTTGGAAACACAAGAAGAAGGTTAATTAGTAAAGGGAAACTTGCTAACCCGCATGCATGTGGATGAAACAATTATAATTATGGTGGAAGACAAATGTACTGAAACCATAACAATTCCTTGCAAAAACAGTGCCACGAGTGGTGGCAGCAAACACAAGGCCCTCGTATTCAATTGCATCACAGTACTCATCCGTGTACAGAAACTGATTTTTGAGCAATGCCCATCGAGTCAAACCAGCAACGACGGCAACAAGCTTGTCGAAGATAGCAACAACTTCATAGTTGTTGTAATTCCAAGAGCGGGTGGGAACTCGAGAAATTGATATCTTCCGTAGAAGACAGTCACCATGATTGTATTTGAATGTGCGTACAATACCGATGTGCTCAACCTCTGGGCAGTCTGCTGAGATTTTTGGAAGTGGAACCCGGTCACGAGTGTACACATTCACAAGTTCCCACTCGCAGTTGGACCCAATGTAAACAACCCAATCTCCATTTGCGCCTTCCCAGGCCTTACCCTGAAGCGATGGCATCTTAACATCATACGTATCATTATCAAGCGGCATCAACTTGCACAGGACGAGGCCTCCGTCGTGACGGCGCCGGTCATCAGGGTCACGGACAAGAAGATAGGGGAGATCAAACCGTTCCTTGACTCTTGGGTTCCTTGTAATGATGTTATATGTTGGGTCAAGAATGGGCTTGAACGAACCTGCCATGCTAGCCGAGGTGATGACGTCTCACCGATCAATGAGTTCCTCCACCACGTCATTTTTCAGATCGGGGCAAGAATAACGGGGTCGTTTCCGTCCTGTTCCCTCCATGGAGAAGACGATCGAACAATGGCAGAAGAAAGCTTGAAGGGCTGAAGGAAAATGGACGAGGGAGAGGAAGAGCGTGCGACAGCAGTTCCAAATCGAGAGGGAAAGGCGAAGCTTCGGTGGACGGTTGCCAGTTTGCCACGGTTCATGAAGGGGCGCCCCGGCCTACACGTCGGTTCGGAAATACTCCTACTACTCGCCGTCATCTCACTGATATGTTGGAACGGGACCACATGTCAACGAAACATGGTGTGTAATTTCTCGTGCAAAATGCGATCTGGCCGCATTGGCCCGAAGTGCCGCATTAGTTTTTTTTTGAAAGTTTGCCGCATTAGTTATCGACCTTTATTTTTTTTAACATGCAATCTGAATGGATAGGTCCTGTGGTCATCACACGTGAGCGGATATAGTGATGGTTGATTTGCCCGAGCAACTTTACTGTGGGAATATGGGAGTACCAGCGGATTCAAGGAACAGAGAAATGATGGTTGCTTAGTCCAAGCAACTTACTGTGGCGAAGGTGGGGCTCTGTGATTTGACTGCTCACTAGTCATTACTACTGCGGCGCAACGACCGGGGTGAATCTTTCCCTGAAGTTGTGTTGTGCACTCAATATTGCTGCATGGCAGGTGGAGCCGGATGAAGGATGTCCAACATGTCGGCGAAACGAAGTTGAATTGTTTCTGGCATTGCTATCAATCCTTCAGGATTTGTTTATATGTACGCATAATTTTGATGATATTGTACTGTGATGCTATGAAGGTTTCAACTCTGGTTCCCGCAGGAAAAAAAGGTTTCAACTTAGAATTCATGTGTCTTGCCTCGAGATTATCTCGTTACAACATTCCATCAAATACAAATGAAACTACCATGGCTAATGCATCTCAATGGTTCGCAGATAAGCGCCAATATTCACATCACAACTGAAGACAAAGTTGTGAGAAGGTGTACAAATAAAGGAAAAAAATATAATTGATCGATGCTGTTCGTAGGCATGGCTCCATTTCCTTGGCACATTGTTCATCGCTTGGCAGCTAGTTTCACCCAGCTCTGTAGCCAAAAAAGAGGTGTATGAAGGACACCACAATCCGATCATTTTGTGCAGCTCCACTAAAATCAGGCGGACCATCCCTGTTTGCAAAGATATCCAGTCAATGTAATTACAATAATAGTGGAACTAGATGATGAAACATAACACACATAAATAGAAGCCGATCACCTCTACGATCTCTCTTTAGGACTAACTTCTTGTCGGAGAAGATTAGGCACGGAGTTGGATGAGGAGGATAGCAAAACCAATCTCCCTTTCCGCAGTCCCACAGAATTGTAAAAACGTTGCCCGTGTGACATTTTGGCGGAACTGCACAAAACACTCTTCAGAAAAGTGATTTGTGCAGTTCACCAAAAGGTCGCAATAGCAATGAGGTGAAAATGGATAGCCCTGTTTGCAAAAGGAGGTCGAAAGGAAACAATTACTGCCCAATAACACGAGTTGAAGACACATACGCCGACAAAAAAGAAGCATGTTCCATGTAAAAAGGGAAAGATAGCACATGGTGGTTTATCAGAAATGGTTTGAGGACGAGATTGCAAGATGGAAAGTATGCCGGACGAGATACGATTTAAGCAAACAACTAAAGAAGATCCACATGCAGCAACGTGTGTAGATGGGCAGTGGAGCGAGGCCGGAGGAAGCTGTACCTGAGGGTCGTCGGGATGTTACTAGGAGGGCCCCGGCGGCCGGGATCTGCCCATGCTGCGGCAGCGAGCAAGTGGCGAAGGCCCTACCGCGCCGGAGCTTGGTCAGAGAGAACGGCGGGTACCGCAGATCGAGACGAGCTGCCTCAACGCTGTCGAACGGAGAGACGATGCACATCCTCCCTTTCCGCCGGCGGACGGGATGCGGCCGGATCACTGACCAACGCTGAGAGAGAGAGAGGCCATGGCGGCCTTGTGTGAGATTGTGTGACGAGACTCACGAGAGACAAACCCATTTTTCCATTTTCCCCACGGCAATCGTTTTATATTCTAGGCGTGGTACCCGACCCTCCTTCGAGTAAACAACCGCTACACGCGTCAAATTATCAAGTGGGCTGCCTTTTCGTATAGAAACGAACTCCACCGTGTACCCGCGCGGGTGTGGCCGGGAACGAGACGTGAGTACGTGCGTCCTGCGTGCACTTCTTCTTTAGGTGCAGGTATGTATGTGGGTGGGTGTGAGAGAGATTGTTTGTGCGAAACAGAGGCAATGTGTTGATGATATCTCAATCAGAAAAACGTAACATATGCAATGTGTGTGAAACGGAGTCATGGACGTGAGATATCGATAGAATTGAAAACTGGGATGAAGTGTGTGGCTGCGCGATCGATAAATAGTGCCATCGAATTTGTGTTTGCCCATGTCAAAGATACAGGGCGGCTGGCCTACTGGAATTTGAGAGGGTAGAGGTGCAGTTCTTCTCCGTGGCATGGATACCTACCTACAACGTTCGACTATCGGTGTGTG
>LR880972.1:883398764-883409802 GCA_904067115.1 Aegilops sharonensis
GTGGCGAGTTGTTTCGGGGCGGTGAGGCGGCGCTGGGGCCGGCGGTTCAGCCGGTGGTGGCAGGCGGCTCAGGGGTGTGCAGGTTGAAGATGAACTGCAGGCCCTCCCTAAACTACATGTCAAGTGTCTCTCTGCTACCATTGCGTTCAGTTTCGACAGTAGCATTCAGATTCCACAGTTAATTTCAGTTTCGACAGTTAAGTTCAGAGTCAACAGTTTTTACCTCATCTGTTCTAGTCAGGTGGTTTTTGCTGATGTTAATTTTACATCCATTTTTCATCATCTATTGGTGATGCTATTAGAATCCCACTTGAGATTGACGATGTTTGTCTTGTGCTGCTTCAGCCTTGACGTCTTACGGCTCATTGGAGCTGCTCCAACGACAGAACGATCCATCACAATAGAGTAGTGCCCTGGACGCCGTCTACAGATTCCTCAGATCTTCCTCCAAACCTCCGACAGCCACCTCTGCCTCAAATGCTTCAGCGAGCAACCCAATGATGCTGAGGTCGACACGACTACGGCAAAGAAGTTGTACACTTGTTGCGTCACTTATTACTATACATTCACGTCGATCCATTAGGGCTATTTTGGTTCAACGGAAAAACATAGCAATAGGGAATTTTCCAATGGCACTCTACTATTCAATTATTCATGCATTTTGTTGAAAGGAATGAAGCAAAACATCCACCTGGACCTACTTTTCAAAATCCTATGCATGAAAACAAGACCAAGTGCATTAGTGCCAGAATAACATTCTAACTGTACACGCTTTCATATGGTTTCTCTTTATTTTGGCCATGTTTCTTTGCATTCCTCTGCTCTTCCAATTCCTATAAACAAAACACCCAAGTTGATAGAAATCATGTGTTTACAAATGCTCTGTTTACCATGTGCACTTTCCGATCCTATTCCGGTGTTTTTCCTATCCCTGCGTTTTAAGAATCATGCAAGCCAAATGAGCCCTTACAGAATTACTTCATTTATAGGTACGTGTCGAAGGGAACTTTGTGTGGTTTGTCCTGCTCCTGCCGCGACGTCGTCCACCTCACCTGAGCTGCTCCGTCGACAGAAGCATCCACCAAACCAGACATCACTACTCCTGACCATGTTTCACCGCCTCAGATCTCCTTCCCTGCCGCCGGCACGCACCCCAACGGCATCACCATCATCGACTCAGTAGATGAACCTGAGGAGTACACGGGTCCACAAGAGAGGTCGCACTCTTTTGTTTCTGCTTATGTTATGCATTGCTTAAACTTACCTGCTACTTTATCGTCCTGTTCAGCTCTTGGACTCCCAACTCAGGTCCAAATTCATGTTCCAACTTGAGTTCTAAATTAGTTGTGGGGCACATATCGTGGAAACAATGAATAGTATGTCTGTCTAATATCTGGTTCACCTAGGGTATGCGTATGATGTTCATCTTGGGTGGGAAACAAATAGTAAAGCAATCATCATCTGTATTTTTATTAATTTAAAGCAATCATCAGCCAGCTATCATTATTTTGGATCCATCCATTGGTTGTTGCCATCACTCTAAATTTCTGCATGCTCTCCTTACATAATCTCACCATATTTTTTTGTATGCATGTCAGATATTGTACACAGTCATGTTGAACATGTAGAAAAAAAGAGAAGAGTTTTGCGCGGCAATACAATGTCATGCAGACATCGCTCCATGGTGGGTTCAATGGCAAACCCTCCCCACCCCTCTCCAGATTGTAATCCAGAGGAAGATATTTGTTCTGAGGCGGATTCAGACGCCGCTGACCACTCCTATTTACCCCCCAAGGTGTTTTCTCTACCTTGGCATGATGATGTTAGTCATATCATGCATATGTTGCCTTGCAGTGCCTACTTCTGACATCATATATGTCATCTGCTTAGTTTAGACATGTTCTGTAATGCCACCTGTTTAGTTTCTATATCATATATGGGAATTATGCAGTCTCATGTATTTTAGCCAGCCATAATATATGTGAAATGTGCAATGCCATCCTATTTAACAAGGCATCATATATTTGAATGATATCTTGCCCATCCTTTTCTTCATTACATTTCCATTTATTGACAATGTTTGTACATTAAACTACTCTTCCTATGAATCAGCCATTTGGGTGGGAGATGGAAAAATCTGGAGTGAAAACAAGGCCTTTAGAGCAGACAGTGCTACCTGTCGAAGCATATCTCTTGTTGGGTCCCGATAGCTCCTCAGAGATGGATTCGGAGACAGATGACCAGTCCTATTCCCCTACTGAGGTGTATGTTCTAACTTGGCACGGTTATACTGCTCATACCATGCATACGGTGTCTTGCATTGCATAGCTTAGACATCATATACACAATATTCAACACCATGTTCTTAGTTCAGACATCATATCGAATGCCCTCTGTTTAGCATATAAATCACATATGTGAATTAAATGATGTGATCCTGATTACTTAGATAACATGTAGGTGAATTATGTCATGCGATCATGTTTTGTTATTCATCATATCTCTGAATTATGTTATGCTATGCTATCCAGTTTAGATAGACATCATATATGTGAAATTATGTCATGCTGTCCATTTTAGTTAAACAATATACATGTCAACTATTTCATGCCCTCTTTTTTCCACACTATCTATTGCATCTATCTCTCATACAATGTCTGTACATTCAACTATGTTTCATGTTTATCAGCCATTTGAATTGGAGTGGGTGATGCCAGTATCTAGCAGAAAAAAACACGGTCTTAAAATAAAACAGTGCTACCTATTGGTGGAGATAGCACCCCGGTTGTACATGCACAAGAACCAGCCCTACCACACATAACCCAAACTCTCGCAGATTGTACCCCTACTGCGATGGACAGAGAACCAGCTTCACCCAATCTAACCCCAACCCCAGCCGATAGTAACCTAGTTCCTGTTGACACAACACCATCTCCACCACAGAGCTCCCAAAAAGAGCAGTTAGTAAGGCAGCTCCAGTGCCCAAAGGGCCAGTACTGTCACGGCGAACCCCAGCTCCACCAGTTAGTACGCCTATTCCCGTGGAGGAAGCACAACCAGCCAGTCGTAGTTTAGCATCTATCACATTTGATGTTGTTAAATCGTATGTGCGTATCTTCCCATCTTGGAAATATTATACTGAAGATGAAGGAAAATGCCAGTTGCAGGTGTTTGTCCAGGAGTTATGTGTAAGTAATGTTATTCATGTCAATTACTTTGCTTCGTCCCATACATCCTACCTCCATGATGGTTATAATACAGCAAATTTTCCCATTTTTCTCTATAGAGAAGGACCGATTTGGAAACTCAGGATGAGGTAACCTGTGCTAATACCTCTGCTATCTTCAAGAATGCTTGGTGGCAGTATCGGAATTACCTGAAGAAAACGTACTTCACCGGCAAAGAAACTCATCAAATTCCCTTACATTCTCCTGAGACACATTTACTGGACGATGAATGGGAACGCTTTGTTCTGTACTGGTCCCGAACCAAAAATGTGGTAAGGTCTATGAGCTCATTTTCTATTTTTGTGTATTATATTGTTGCGTCTTACTGTACTCTGTTCATGTAGAACAAGTGCCTAAACCTGAAGAACAACTGTTCTAATTGAAGATTCCATTGCTATCATAGTTCAAAAAAGCGCTAGGCGTTAATTGTGCGTTTTGCCACCGCCTTGCACTTTACTGACCAAAGCGCATGCTTATGCGCAGTTATGCACAGATTAAGCGTAGTTATGCGCAATGCGTTTTGCCAACGCCTAGAGCCTAGGCGCGCTTAAGCGCTCTCTTAGGCGCGCCTTTTTTTAACTATGATTGCTTTGCTCTTGTATCATTGTATTTACTCATACAAACTTATTTTTAAATTGAAGGATCCAATCGAAACTCCAATGGCACGGCAGGTATGTCCATGCATGTTTCTTTAACAGGTTTGCTCTTATCAATAGCTCTTTTGATTTCAATTTCAATTGTGTATACAGCTGACTTTCATATCATGCACATTACTAGCATCACAACAGAGCCAATAGTGTTGTTGTACATGTAGACCCGTGGTACCCATCTGAAATATGGTTGTGCCGTGTAGTTTCCCACGCTTTGTATTCTTTCACTGCTGCTTTGTCTTGAACTGATATGATTTGGACCGTGTCTCTATTTTGATTTGGCAAGACAATGCAGTGACCATAGGACATAGATATATGTTTGTTTGATGCTTTTATTATGTACTAGTACTTGGCAATAGAAGACTTGGTAGTTTAATCCTGTCCACCTTACTAATGAACTGGTTCACCGAAATGAGTTTCATATACTAGTACATGCTAAACTTGTTATGTGTCTGCTTGTTTGTTCTTTTAGAATGCTGACAGAATATTGGGGAAGAGTGCCTTATTAAGCAATGGTAAAGTAAGTAATGCAGATAAGGTTCAGGATAGTGACACATCCTTGTTGGTCTCCAACAAAGCTGATAAAACAGCTAAGGAAGACTATCTTGAAGACAGCGAGACAACCCCAAAGTCCTGTCTTGGTTTAGTGTTCGAGTTACTGGCCACTACCGCATGCACAAGATATTCAAACTCACTGTCTGAATCAGTTCGGTTTCTTGAATCTCAACTACAAGATGAAAGACATCGATCAGTTGTGCTGCGACAAGAAGCAGAAGGAGTGCGGAAGTCCATGGAGCATTCAGATGCATACTTTGTGGTGCAACAGCAAGCGTTGGAGGATTTTAGCGCCAAACAGGACAAAGCTAATCAGCTTGCTAAGCTTATTTCCATCATGGTGGATACCTAGGATAACGTTTCTTGAGCTCTTCTGAAGTTGTTTCAGTTATGCTCTTGTTTTGCTGCCGCGTTTATTTGCACTGGTGGCCAATTTTGATGGCCAAGTGTATGTAATATGCTGCTTTGTTCCCTATATTTGCACTGGTGGCGAACTTTGATGCCCAGTGGATGTAATATGTGTAATAGCGGTAATAGGCTAGCCTTAATTGCTTGCTTATTTATTTCCTTATTGTCTTGTTTAGTTGTTTGCTTGTAGTCACTTCAATTCTTTTTCTGTGTTTTTCTAGTGGCCACAATAGCCTATTTTTGGTAACTAGGCCAAAATAATCATGACAACACACGGACTGTTGTAACCATGGGCCTCCTGCAGGCCGTATGATCCATGGGCCTTCGTTCGGCGGTAGGAGCATTGGCCTTCTATACGGACCGTAGGATCCATCGGCCTTCTATACAGGCCTTAGGGATCAATGGGCCTTCTACGGGCCATACTATCCATGGGCCTCATACGGGCCGTAGGATCCATGGGCCTTCTATGGGGCGTATCATCATTTCGCCAATCATGGGTCGTACTATTCGTGGACCATAACGAGCCGTTAATAGGCCGTATTTGATAACTCTATGAAAACAACCCAATGGGTTTTTTTGACATGAAAACGGCCCAACGTATTAACGGTCCGCAAACGGGCCGACTGTAACGACGGGCTGAATTTGGCCCACAACCAGAAAATGACAGTAACGGGCTGTATGTAACCGAATGCTGCAAATGAGTCCAAGAATCAATGGGCCCTGAGAAGGCCGAAAGAAAACTTGGGCTGGAAACAGCCCAATGGAATAACGGGCCGTTAATGGGTATAAAGTGATACACTGTTCATTACGGGCCAGTTTCACCACGGGCCGTTAATGGGCCAAGAGTTACAAAGGTCCTCATATGGGCCGAAAGAAGTCATGGGCCATACACGGGCCGGAAGTTAAAACGGGCTGAATCATATTGGACGGCCCAAATGACGCTACTGGGCCTAATTCGGATAGGGCGTAACGGGCCCTGGGTTAGCGGGCTGTAAATGGGCTAGATGCGAACAGGCCGTTAACAGGCTTTCTGTGGGCCAGCCCGCCACCTTTTGACCAAGTCAAACGGGCCGACCTTTTCACAGGAATGGGCCTTTGTTGGGTCGTGCCATGTGTCGCCGTATCATAGGCGCCTTCGGTCCAATGAGCGGGTGACATCTATCCCAATGGTGAGCCGACACGTGTTTCCTCCAGCCAATGATGATTTTACACGTGGAAAATCCCCATTGGTCGGGGCTGTTAACGGGTTATTGGATCCAAAACTGGACCCGATAGCTTAACGGCGTTCCGTTACGGGGGATGCCACGTGTCGATCACCCTTGACGAAAGCAGTTCTGTGACGCGCGATTTATCGTCATGGAAGTGGACACTTCCGTGATGATAATTTTGGTAATGTCATGGAACACTTCTACGACAGCACAGGTATGACTATCTTGATTCTGTCATAAATTTGTCATGGATGTACATGCATGACAAAAAACACGACCTACTGTGACAAACACGTATCATCACGGGAGTGTATTTTTTTGTAGTGTTAATAGCTAAGGATCATCGATGGTGCTCGTGTTGCGGTAGAGTTTGGGCCGGCTGTCACCGTCGCTGAAGCGGCTCTGGTGCTACGGTTGCGGCGCCTGTTGTCGGTTCAATATCCAGCGTATCTCATAGTAGGGGTCCTAAGCTAGGCATCTTGGAACGATGGTAACATGGACACGGGGTTTTAGCCAGCTTCAGGCTCTCTTGATGAGATAATACCCTACATGCTGCTTTTGATTGTATTCGTATGGGGGATAGTATAGAGTACAGATGTCTACCACGAGATTGTAGTAATGAATATGAGATTGTCTATTGACTAGCATGTCCTTGATATATATAAGACACCGGAGGCCTAGGGTTTAGGAGAGTCCTTGTCTTGGGCGCCAAGTCTTGCGGAGTCTTCCTTGTATGCGACAGGGGTTGTCCGAACTGGCCCATAAGTATACGACCGTGGGGGTCCTCGGCCCAATCCAACTGACCGGGAGACGACGTGGTGAGTACCCCCTAGTCTAGGACACCGTCAGTAGCCCTCTGAACCGGTCTTCAAGTTGGGAACGCTCCTCGATTCTTCCGAACTGTTCTTCACCTTTGGTCGCTGGTCTTGAAAACTGGTTCAACAAATCTTCCCATCTTCGATCTTGAGGATCGCCAAAGTGAATATGAAGAGTTTACATGTCGGGTATCCGAGGAGCCCCTTTAAGTTTCCGGCCTTTATCAATGCCTTGTCATTTTTATGCCACGCCTCGGGTTTGAAGTTGTTCCCAAGGGGCAACGTCCTCTTGCGTCCGAGCTCCAACGTTGGACTGTATTCGAGGTATCTTTAGCAGCCGAGCACCAACGCCATACCGCTTACGAGCTCCAACGCCGGAATGTATCCGAGCTCCAATGTTGGACTATGTCCAAGCTCCAACGCCGGACTGTATCCGAGCTCCAATGTCGGACTGTATCCGAGCTCCAACGCCGGACTATGCCCAAGCTCCAACACCGGACTATATTCGAGGTGTCATAGATCACCTTGGTTTAAAAAAGTTGAAGGAGTTTAGCCGAGCTTAATGCCGAAAATGCCCTGTACGGAGCCAGCCACTGGCGTCCGAGCTTTATGCCGAACTGCTTCCGGGGTGTCTATTATAGTTGAGCACCAACGCCGGGCTGTATCCGAGGTGGTGCACCACCTCGGCCATGGGCTGATTTTTATGAATTTAATTCCGAATTATGCAATGTAATCTCTGCCGAGATGTACAGCCAGTAGCCCTCAAGGTGCGTGTTGGCCTAATATCTGGGATGCACCTGAAGGAAAAAATCAAACCGCTGACCCTAGTAGCCCCTGAGACTCAGGTCGATTCATAAAATCAGCCTGAAGATCAATTCCCAGCTCGGCAGCATACTTAGGAATAGAAACGTGGTGTGCAAAGTCCTCGAGACTCAGGTTGGGTGCGGCCGACCAACCTGAGGATAATAATCTCCTCGAAAACTATATGCACTTTAAATTTTCTGCATTTGATTTGTCAATGCAGTAGCCCCCGAGACACTGGTCGAGTGGCAACACCAGATCAGGGGATCGATGTGCCCCTTTAATATTTGTAAATGATAAGCACGAAGCCCAGTAGCCCCCGAGCCTTAATGTGGGCACGGGTGGCCGAATTAAGGATCGATGTCCGAAATAAAAATCACAAATTATGTGTAATGATTCTACGTACCCAAGTACTCTACATCATTAATACTCGAATCCGCATTGTACAAAAACTTTGTTGTCCGACCATCGGCTTAAACCTCCTCGGCCAGTAGGTGGGGAGTGTTTGTCCCACTTTATAAATCCTTTATGAGGGCAAAGATTTACGGCAAACAAGGCAATCCGGCCATACGGTTTTATAAACAAAGGTACCCGGAGAGATATGTTATATTACTTTATAATGTAACAAACATCTTCCAAAGAAAACAATCCCGCTATCAGTTTGTTTCTTTCAGTTGTCATGCAAAGCATGATCATGGAAACCTCAGCTCCGATCAATGTGGGAGGAAAATACTGAGGATTTAGTTCGGGGAAAACTTCCGAACTCTATGGTCTAAATGAACCCAAATTTTTACCTTCGTTGCGACCGTTTATAATCTGAAAGTGGCCCATCGTCGGCTTCTACCCCCTTGTAGATGCTACGCATGGTGTTTCCGCAATAACAAAACAACCGTTAGTCGACGTCTCGGTTCCCGAAGGCGATTGTGTTTAGCGGAAGCGAGGCAATCAGATATGCGGGCTTTATAACTTTCACTTAGTCACATGAGCTTAAAGTTGGGAGGCCAGTAAGTAGCCCCCCGGTTAGTGTTCAGCGACAGCCGAGGTCAAGCCGTAAACACTTCCGCCAATGTTATGAACGGCCCATCATTTAATATAGTCATCGGACCGCTGACCAGTTTATGCTTATTGTGACAGTCAGTTTTCGGCTTTCTCCACTGAGGTGCTTAACCATGAGAGCTGGAAGCACAATCGCAGTGGTTCTCCCTTTGCACACCTAACCGAACAAAGCGGAACGTAGGAGGCAAGCACAGGAGCCGGGCAACCCAACTATTGACTGGAGACACAATTCGAAACTGATGCATATGTAGCAATATCCGAGAATCCTTGCCGAATCTCTGAAGGTGTCCGGCGTTGCACTGCGAGACTTATGCGGAAAACACACAAATAGCTGAAAAAATGCCATTGGATTGGAAAACCAAAAACGTCAGGAAAAACTCGACGTCCGAACTAGATCAATTGTTCGGTGCCAATCAGAAAATTGGTCTTAGAGAAAAAAAGTGTTGCTGTCGTGCTTTAACATGACACATCCTATCTCAAGACTTCAAGCGGGTCAGCCTACGGCTTCAACCTCCTATCCCGAAGGCGGAGTACTTCTTGTTAGTCCTGTTTAGCAAACTTTAGCGGCTTTGAGAGAGAAATTAGGCTCCCCGGCTATTGACCGCACACTCGCGTCGAAAAAAGGAGTGATAGAAAAAAGACTTTGCAACGACTAAGAAGAAGAACACTTATTATAAAACATCTCTCATAAATTTAAGAGCCCCCGAGTGACTTGGGTAAAAGAATGATTGTATGTACCAAATTATTTATATCATATCTATATGTTCACCCGAACTTTAAACGCGTCTTAACCGACCGTCGGCTTCTCCCTCTTCGGCCAAGGACCGAAAAGTGTTATGTACTCCACCTGTCGAGAATATCGACGGTGTTTCCGATAACCAGGCAATCAGGTCATAAGGCTATAACAGACAAAGCGCGCTCAGGGAACTTATGCTATATTACTAATAAAGTGTAAGAAGCATCTTCGAAGAAAATAGTACCCCCACCGATACCTTTCTTCGGTGCTCATTGTTAATATGAGACTTGTGCAATAGATTTTTTTGTACTCATGAGTTCCGTTGTGTGCCGACCATGATTGAAAACAATAAGAGCGCTAGCTTTCGGCTTCACCCAGTCTAAGGTCCGGCTCGGATGAACCGATCGTGACAATCGCAGAGGTGCTCCCTTTACTCCCTAGCCGAACAATCGGGAACGTAGGGGTAAGCACAGGAGCCAGGCAACCCAGCTTGCGGAACACTTAGGTCAATATGGTGCATATTGTGGCGTAATACACAAACAAGGAACGAAGTCGTACAAGTATAATCATATGCAAGAGGAAAAGCTCCATCAAGGGAGCCCCCAGATAAACGGGGTATTTGAATATGTGCGTCACAAACAAAGTTTGGACAAAGAAGTTTTTCACAAACAATTTTTTGCTAAAAAAAGTATAGTGCTTGGTCGAACCGAACAAAATTTAAAACTGAATGTTTTTGAGCATGAAAGCGACTTAGCTGGTTAATGTGTTCGGCATTGCTGGCGCAGTCTGAGCTCGATGTGGGAGGAGGTCTCAACCGCCAAGCCCGATGTGGCCGAGCGAAGAGTTCGTCCCTCCGAAGAGGTGAAGCCCCCAGTCTAGCCGAGGTGATGGAGCAGGATGGTCGTGTGATGCCGTAGTCTCCGGCCGAGTACGTTGATGAAGCAGCAACGCGGGGTTGCCAACATAGGGCAGCGCGCCAAGGCGACGACACAATTTGGTCGACGGAGGCGACAGTGCGGCTCAGTCTAAGTCGATTGGTGAGAGTCGAGGTCGGGCCGGCGGAGCCGCAATGTGGAAAAGTTGACACAGGGACACGCGTCGACGCGACGCCACGACTTGGTCAACATCGGCGGGACGACGATATCGCCTTGCCGAGGTGTTAACGCGGCCCAACCTAAATAGATTGCCTGCACACACAAAATAGTGCAACCAAGTAATAATAATAGTGAAAAAAAGGATGCATAATTAATTTATGTGAAAAAAAGTTTGGTAAATATGGCCTGAGCACTGAGGCTAGCTTGATGGTGCATTGGCGTCGTGGCATGGCTGTCGGGGAAGCTGATCAGACCCACGAACACGTATGGGACCGACGGACCGAGCCCCTTTCGGTTCGGTGGGGGGCGGAGGTCGCACGAAGAGTAGATCGAGGCGAAGCACACGAGCAGTTTACCCAGCTTCGGAGCTCTCCGGAGAGATAATACTCCTACTGCTGCTTGTCTGGTTGTATTGTGTTCTTGCTAGGGAGCGCTGAGAACTACAAGACCTAGCGTGAGTGCTCTCTGGTTTCGAATGAACCGAACCC
>LR880972.1:883424309-883439962 GCA_904067115.1 Aegilops sharonensis
TCCGCGCTTGGCGATTGCCCTTTGGAGTCGGATGGACTCGCTTATCTTCGACGCTTCCGCAGCATTAGTAGTTTATTTCTCATGAGTTGGCCTTGAGCCGAATTTATTCCCTTGTAATAAAGACTCTATATGAGAATCGTTTAATGATATTCAGGTGTGATTGAACTTTGATTACTTTATCGATGTACTGTGAGTACCAGCATGATCTTGGGATGGTACAGACACAGAGATTTGACCGATTTTGGGTCAGGTCGCTACACCTGGAAAGGTCCCATGGCGACACGTTGGTGGATGAGCTGGAGCGGAGGAACGGAGTGGTAGTCTGCCGCGGCAAGCGCCTTGCCGCCGTTGTTGCCTTGTCGCGTCCGGAAGCTTGTCGCTCACCGGGCCTTCCCGGCAAGCTCCTCTTGCCGGGGCCGTGTCTTCTAGGTGCCTTGAGTGGCTTTCCCGGCAAGCTCCTCTTGCCGGGGCCTTGTCTCCTTGGCTTAAATACTTTGTTCTTGAATGGCTCCAAAGGAACCACGGAGGACCTTGGCGGTCACCTGGCAAGCCTTGCCACGGGGTGCTGCGACTGCCCGTGCACGAGTTCGGGATACTAGGGTACCCCTACTCTAGTACACCGACAGGAGCCCCGGGGCCTCGGCCACACACGGTGCCGAGCGCTGTTGGGCCAGGCCCAAAACAGTGCACGGGCACGCGCGGCCTTGGTTACGCCGTAACTCACTCCGGTCCCACCACGCCCTCCACGAACGGCACGCATCAATTGCGGCGTCGTGGGAGAGATCGTGGGGGGTTTCTTTATTCAGAAAAGCAGAACGTCATGCTCCCCCCCTCTTTATAAGCAGGGGAAACAGGGGCAGTCCGCCCACCTCGCCAGTTGCTGTCTAATCTCGAAAAAACCACCGCTGCTCCCCCCTTCTTCCCAAGTCTGAAGAGAGCAGCGCTCCGCCACCCATCGCCACCAGTACCACCAACGCCGTCGGTCTCCCCCACCGCCTCCGCCATGGCTCCGAAAGCCGACAAGGGGAAGGGCGTGAAGTCGGCCGAGGCGCAGCGGCTCGCGGCGCTGCGAAAGGACCGGGCCATCTCCCCCCCCCCCAGCTTGCCGCAAGGGAGCTGAGGGAGAACTACTACCTCTTCTGGTCGACGGAGACGCGAGCGCATCCGCGCACGAAGGTACTCCCAGCCGCTGCTTCGGAACTAGCCCCAACTGGGTACCCTTTCTTCGCACTGTTCTTCTATTGCGGGCTCTACCCGCCCTTCCCTGAATTTTTCTGCGATATCATGAACACCTACGGGTTCCGCCTCCTTGACTTCACCCCCAATGCCGTCCTGACCATGGCAGTTTTCGCACATCTTTGCGAGAATTTTGTCGGAGTCCACCCAAACGTAGCCCTTTTCCGCCACTTCTTCATGCCTCGAGTTGAGAGAGGAGAGCCCCTTGCCGGAGGAATCGCTTGGATCTCAAGGATCGGCAAGAAAGAAGCTTATCTGGAAGGAGAGCTCCGCAGCAAGTGGGAAGAGTGGAGGGCAGATTGGTGTTGGATTGTAGAGGAGAACTCGCAGCCCTTTACCGCTCAGCGCCAAACCCCAATAGTGCGCGGCAACGATTGGAGCAACTTGGCGCCGGAAGATGCTAGATTGAAGATTGCCGTCACCCGGATCCTGCGCCTCAGGCTTGCCGGACTCACTGTAGGTGCCGTTGGCGCAGATTTCCTTCGCCGCCGCATCGCCCCCTTGCAGGAGAGGAGGAGACCTGCTTGGGAGTTCCAGAATGCGGCGGATATCATGAGGCTGCGCCCGGGCCTCAACTTCAATTTCACTGTCTTGGAGTTGGATGCGATGCTCCTGGAGCTGTTCAAGCACGACCCTGATCATCCCGAATGGTTCAGGTTGCCGAGGGGAGTCGTTCCATTGTGCAACAATTCCTTGCTCGACCGCATCCGTGCAATAATGCCGTTGTGCGACTCGCATGGAATTGTTCCAACCTGGCAAGAGCCTGCAGATGACGTCGTGCGGGTGTTCTTCGACAGCTTGGAAGAAGTGCCGATCCGCCCTGATGAGCAGAAGGGCCTCACCCGCGACACCACTGATGACGAGATGCAGCGCATCGCCACCAGGTTGGAAGAGGCGGCAGCAGCTGCTGCCTCGGGCGAGTTTGGATTCACCGTGGAGGAGGCAGAGGCAGCAGAGGCGGCAAGCCTTGTCGAGCGAAGGGAGTTTGCCGGCGAGGAGGAGCGTGCCGAACCTGAAGCCGAGTCGAGCGAACCCGCCGAGGGCGCCTCCTCCCCACCATCTAGCAGCTTGCCGCGAGCGGAGCCCCCAGCTCCACCAATAAGGTGTCTCCGCAAGGCTGGAGACGAAACGGGGCGGCAGACGGGCCAACAGCCGCCGCGCCGCGCGACGCGCTCCACCGCGGCAAGCACTGTTGCCGCGGGAGCACCTCACGCCGCTACATCAACTGGAGCGGGGCCCTCCCAGGCCACCACTGCTACTCCCGACAAGCGGTCAAGGGAACCCACTCCTCCGCCTCGTCACACCGGAGGCGAGCCAGAATCTGATCTCTCCGCGCTTAGCTCCGACGAGGAATAAGAAGAGTAAGACCCCGTGTTGTAGTTGTAGTTCTTCAATTTTGTTGCTTTGTCTTGTATCTGATTTGCTTCACTCTAAACTCTTTCCTTTTCAGGACGCTGGCCCAGAGAGCGTCGAAGAGGAACAAGGTCCCGGTGGTTGTCATCGAGGACGATCCCACCGCGACAGCAGGAGGCGCGTCCGAGACCACCTTGCCGGACGCGGCAACTCTTCCACAAAGCAGCCCCCAGCGTAAGTATATGGTTTACTTTTTGCTGTTGAGCGTACATGGGTGCTCTTTCTTGACTGATATCTGACTGTTGGTTTGTGTAGGAGCAGAGCAGCCTCACCAAGAGTGCCCGGAAGCCGCTCCCGACGTGCCATCTGCGTCGACTACACCGCCAAGGGAGGATCCCCCGGCAAGGGAGCGTTCTCCGGCAAGGGGCAGTTCTCCGGCAAGGGATAGCGCCAGCGACCCTCCGGTGGTTGAGACCGCGGCTGCAGATCCCATCGCAGGTAATCCTCTTGCCTGAAAACTTCCCTTGGGTTCTTTTTCTTCTTATTTTCTCTTTGGATACTTGCTTGACTTTTCTTCATCCGGTCGTCAGATCCATCTCCCGCAGAGCCAATGGAGACCGAGGTCGCCGGCGAGGAGGACGCGCGTGGCAATGCTGACGACACCGAAGAGGAAGCTGGCGCTGACGAGCCTGCCGGCGAAGAGGCTGCCAAAGCTGCCACCGCAGAAGCTGGCGATGGGTCCGGCGATCATACTGACGGCCCTGAGGCCGCAGGAGCGTCAGGCGCTACCCCGACCGCCGATCCCTCCGCTGCTGCTGCAGCGTCAGGCTCTGAAGAGCCCCAGCCCGGCGCCTATCTGAAGGCTGGCGATGGCGTCTTCATCAAGCTACCCTGGGCGTCGAGCTCCAGGGCTCCGGTCGAAGGAGAAACCTTTGACGAAGAGGTGCTCGCCTCCGCAGGGCTGACGCTGGTCGACGCGCCAAACAGCAGCAGCGGCAAGTCTGAGGAGGAGCAGTTGCTGCGGAAGCTTCTGTCGCTCTACTACGCCCGACAAGCCAAGCTGGAATCCCGAGAAGCGCTTGTCGCGAAGGCGGGAGCAGACATTGAGAAGCGCGCGGAGGAGCTCCGGGGCCTCCATCGGGAAGCTCTCCGGTCCTTGGCAGAGGAGCGGGAG
This sequence comes from Aegilops sharonensis, assembly GCA_904067115.1. NCBI lineage: Eukaryota > Viridiplantae > Streptophyta > Magnoliopsida > Poales > Poaceae > Aegilops > Aegilops sharonensis. The sequence goes on from LR880972.1 coordinate 883,428,073, forward strand.
CAAATCGTTGAGGCGCGCAAAGCCTTCATCCTCGAGAAGGCTGAGGTTGAAGAGCAACAGCGGCTTGCCGCCGAGAGGCTGTCTGCGCAAGAAGGCGAGCTGGCGCAGCGGAAGATCAATCTTGACAGCCATGAGGAGGAGCTTGCCGCGCGCGAGCAAACATTTGGCGGAGCCCTCAAGCAAGCAAAGGACGCCGCCGCAGCTGCCGAGGCCGCCAAGAAGGAGTTGGAGACGAAGGTGACGCAGCTGGAGGCCAATCTCAAGAAGAGCGGCGAGGAGCTTGCTGCACTCAAGCATGAGCGCGAGAAGGACGCCTACACTCTTGGCGAGCTGCAGGGCCGTCTCGCCGAGAGGAGCAAGGAGCTCAGCGCCGCCAAGGATTCCAACGCGGATCTCGAGCTTAAGCTGACTACCTTGATGCAGACGCTGGACGGCGCCAAGGAGCGGGAGGTGGCTTTGTTGGAGAAGATCAAGACCGATGAGGCGCTGCTGGCGAGTGCTACTGCCTCCCAGAGCACCTTCAGAGAGAATGTGGAGCACTGGACCGAGGGTCTCGTGAATATTGCCGCCGCCATCGACAGGGAGCTGGCGGAGCTGGGGATGGTGGATCTCGGATATTCCTCCGATGAGCACCTCCAGCCCAGCGCCAAGCTCAGCTTGTTCTTCAAAGGCGTGGTGACGGCTCTCCAACGACTCTGGGAAGAGATCCCAAAGTAGCTGGCCGACGAGTCGCGCCAGATCTGTGCGGGAGCTCTTCAGAAGGTGCTGATGAAGGTGTCCTTCCGCAATCCAGGCCTTAGCTTCACCAACGTCCTCAAGTCCTTGCCGCTGGATGCTGATGTGGAGGCGCTCAAGACCCTTGTCACACCCATTGTGGACAGGGTGAGCGGGATCAAGAGGGTTGATGGCGACCGCGTAGATTAGGCCGCCCATTTTATCTTTTCTTTGTCGCTGCTGGTCATGTTATGAAAACAATCTATTAGAGCTGCGACAAGCTATCTTGTAATATAACTCTATTTTGGGTATTAATTGTTATGTTATTTCCTTTACTTGATTCCTTCCTTTGTATGTTTTTGCCCTACGCTTTTAGGGAACTTGTTGACGCAGGAAACTTTGCCGCGAGCGCTGAGTGCGGAATGTCAGCAGCCTGCTGGCGGTGCCGCTTCTGACAAGCAACCTTGTCGCAACTAGTTGCAGCTCACTTAAGTTGTTGAGCGGACTCGAAACAAAGTAAGGGCGCAACTAGCTACGAGTTGGTTCCTCCGCGCACAGGTTTTCCATACAAAGCACGGTCGTTCGAGGAAGATAACTTAAAAATTTTAAAACTGATTGCTCAAACTTTGGCAACTTAGCTTTTCTGTCGTTTGCTTCCCGGTAAGGCAAAACTTCCTTGAACGACGTCTGGTCCACACCATTATCTTCTCCTCCCCCCCGGCAAACTTGTGTGCGAGGGAGCCTTCCTTTCTTTGAGAAAGAGAAAGAAGAGAAAATAAAGATATGGAGCCTTGCGACTCGTTATTTCTTACCGGAATAGGTGCTGCACAAAGTGTCAGATAATGCATGCAAAAATAAAGTAGAAATCATGAAATTGACAAGATGTGCGGAGCACATCAGCTTTACTTATGCACGGGATCTGCGCCCGGCTTTGTACAAAGGATTACATGCAACATCGGCAAGACTTGTACAAAAGGTGGTTGCCGGAACAGGTTCCGGCAACCGCGCCCTACGGGTAAAACTTACGAAGATGCTCGATGTTCCAGGAGTTGCTCACCGGAATGCCATCTTCGGTCTCAAGGCGGACAGCGCCAGGCCTAGTGACTCGTTTCACTCGATAAGGGCCTTCCCACTTCGGCGTCAACTTGTTGGAATTCTTGGCGGACTGAACGCGCCGAAGAACAAGGTCGCCTTCCTCGAGACTTCTGGCACTAACTTTGCGGCTATGGTAGCGGCACAAAGCTTGCTGATATCGAGCAGCTCGAACAGCAGCCTGAAGATGGTCCTCCTCAAGGAGCAGTGCGTCATCTTGTCGCAATTGCTCTTGCACAAGCTCATCATAAGCGAGCACTCGAGGTGATCCGTATACGAGTTCCGTGGGGAGAACTGCCTCTGCTCCATAGACTAGAGCGAAAGGTGTCTGGCTAGTGGCTCGATTTGGCGTCGTCCTGATCGACCAAAGAACCACCGGCAGCTCCTCAATCTAGTTTCTTCCGCACTTGTGCAGCCTTTCGAAAGTCCTGGTCTTGAGTCCCCGCAGCACTTCAGCATTTGCCCTCTCCGCTTGACCGTTACTTCTCGGAAGAGCAATAGAAGCGAAGCAGACCTTGGCGCCAAGATATTGGACGTATTGCATGAAGGTGCGGCTCGTGAATTGCGTGCCGTTGTCGGTGATGATCCTGTTAGGGATCCCGAAACGGCAAACAATCGACCTGAAGAACTTGACTGCTGACTGTGCTGTCATCTTCCTCACTGCTTCCACTTCCGGCCACTTTGTGAACTTGTCGATTGCCACGTACAAGTACTCAAAGCCCCCGACAGCTCGGGGAAAGGGGCCGAGGATGTCGAGCCCCCAGACCGAAAATGGCCAGGATAAAGGGATCGTCTGGAGAGCTTGAGTTGGTTGGTGTATCTGCTTGGAATTGAACTGGCACGCTTCACACTTGGTTACTTGTGCAGTTGCATCCTGGAGGGCTGTCGGCCAAAAGAAACCTTGCCGGAACGCTTTGCCAGCAAGTTCTCTTGCGCCAATGTGGTGTCCACATATGCCTCCATGTATTTCTGCCAACAGCTTCTGTCCATCTTCCCGGTGAATACACTTCAATTTCATACCGTTGAGTTTTCTTCTGTACAGTGTGTTGTCGACAAACTAGTAGATACTTGACTGTCGGGCTAATCTTTCCGCTTCTTCTTTCTCTTCGGTAAGTTCTCCTGTCTGAAGGAAATGGACAATCTGTTGTGCCCATCCTGGAGCTTGCGGCTCGACAACAAGGACTAAAGGCACATCTGCTGCTGCGGGAACATCCGCTTCTATGGCTATAACCTGCGACTCAACCGGAGCTTGATGTTCCCCGACAAGCTTGCCGGAGCAAAACTTGTCGGGAGTGTCTGCTTCAACGAAACAAACCCTATGGCTTGTCGGAGCAGACTGCTCCTCAGCGCTCTTGGTGTTGATCTTGGGGACCTTCTTGGCGTCGGCTTCGGGAAGCTCTGCCGGAAAATAGTCACCGGAAATCAACTTCCTCTTCTTGTTCTGTCCAGTTGATTGCGTTACAGTCGGTTGAGTCAGCTTGAGCACAAAAATCCATGGTTCCACAGGTAACTTGAGTGCGGCGCAGTTTGACAGGCCATCAGCAATATCGTTCTGAGCTCTTGGAACATGTTCCATCTGTAGGCCATCAAAGTGTTCTTCTAGCTTTCTCACTTCATCAACATAGGCTTCCATCAACGGACTCTGATAATCATTGTTCACTTGGTGGACGACAAGCTGTGAGTCACCCCTGACAATGAGCTTCTTGATCCCAAGGTCTACCGCGATCCTGAGACCGGCAAGCAAACCTTCATACTCTGCAGTATTGTTTGTTGCTTGCTCCTTGGGAAAGTGCATCTGGACTATGTACTTGAGGTGCTCTCCGGTGGGTGCGACAAGCAGTACGCCAGCACCGGCGCCTTGTAGCGAGAAGGCACCATCAAAGTACATCAGCCACTCTTTGCTCGCTTCCTTGACGGGGATTCTCGTTTCTGGAAATTCTTCATCCTGTGTTGGCGTCCATTCTGCTATGAACTCCGCCAACGCTCTGCTGTGGATAGTTGAGGTGCTCTCAAACTTGAGACCAAAGCTTGACAGTTCCAGTGCCCACTCGACAATCCTGCCTGTTGCCTCTGGATTTTGCAGTATCCTCTTCAGCGGAAAGCGAGTGACGACTGTGATCTCATGTGCTTGAAAGTAATGCTGCAACTTTCTCGAGGCCATGAGAAGGCCGAAAAGCAATTTCTGCACACCAGAGTACCTTGACCTAGCCCCCTGTAGAAGGGAACTGACAAAGTAAACCGGGCGCTGCACCATCCTTTTCTGCATTCTCTCATACGCCTGCGCAGACCCATCTTTGTCGGGACCAGAGCTTGCCGGTGAAGTGCCTTGCTTGTCGCTGGATGCCTCTGCCGTGGTTGCTAGCTCATCATCCGCCTCCCTCTCCGCTACTAACGCAACACTAACCACTTGATTGGTTGCCGCTATATATAGCAGCAACTTCTCTTGTGGCCTAGGTGCGACAAGTATTGGAGTGGAGGACAGGTATCTATTGAAGTCCTGCAGCGCAGCCTCCGCTTCCGGAGTCCATTTCATTGGACCTGCCTTTTTCAATATTTTGAAAAATGGCAGGGCGCGCTCAGCAGACCTAGAAATAAACCTGCTGAGAGCAGCTACGGAACCGGCAAGCCTTCGTACATCCTTGACGCGCTTTGGTGCTTCCATCTGCTCAATGGCCTTGATCTTGTCGGGATTGGCTTCAATTCCCCGCTGAGACACGAAGAACCCAAGAAGCTTGCCGGAGGGGACTCCAAACACACATTTCTCGGGGTTGAGCTTGAGGTTGATCTTGCGCAGATTTGCAAAGGTTTCGTCTAAATCTTGAATCAGAGTTGCCTTGTCCTTGCTCTTGACCACTATGTCATCCATGTAGGCTTCTACATTTCTGTGTATTTGCGGTTCAAAAGCGTGATGGACTACTCTTGCAAATGTTGAACCAGCATTCTTTAAACCGAAAGGCATCCGTACAAAACAGTATGTGCCACATGGGGTGATGAATGCGGTTTTCTCCTCATCCTCTTCTGCCATGAAGATCTGATGGTACCCTGAGTATGCATCAAGAAATGAAAGCAAATCACATCCGGCCGTGGAGTCAACAATCTGATCGATGCGCGGCAAGGGAAATGGGTCTTTGGGACAAGCTTTATTAACATCGGTAAAGTCGATACAAAGCCTCCATTTTCCGTTTGCCTTATGCACGACTACAGGATTGGCCAACCACGTAGGATGGAGCACTCCTCTGACAAGGCCTGCTGCTTCCAATTTCTTGATCTCTTCTGTGATGAACTCTTGGCGCTCCATTGCCTGCTTTCTGACTTTCTGCTTGACGGGCCGCGCGTGAGGACAGACGGCAAGATGGTGCTCAATTACTTTCCTGGGAACACCGGGGATGTCAGACGGTTGCCACGCAAACACGTCGACGTTCGCCCGCAGGAAAGCAACGAGCGCGCCTTCCTATTTAGGGTCGAGAGTGGCACTGATGGTGAAGGTACCACCAGTGCCGTCCTCCTTGGCGGACACCTTCTTGGTCTTTGGTGGAGCCGCCATCATCTTCTTACACTTGCCGGTGGAGCTCGATGGTGCGTCCTCGACGGTAGCGCAGCACTCCGAAGAGGTGCGCTTGCCGGAGTGTGCATCAGAGCTCTTGCCGGACTTGGTCTTCTTCTTCCCCCCGGGAGCTTCAGCGGCAAGTGACTTGTGATCTGCTGCGGCTGCTGCTTCCCGGTAGATCTTGTCGGCGCGGATAAGAGCATCCTTCTTGTCGCCAGGGACAGTGATGACACTTATTGGGCCTGGCATCTTCAGCAAGTTGTATGCATAGTGAGAGGCTGCCATGAACTTGGCAAGTGCTGGACGGCCAAGTATCCCGTTGTAAGGCAATGGAAAATCAGCAACGTGAAAAGTGACCCTCTCAGTCCTAAAGTTCAACTCGCTGCCAAACGTCACCGGCAACGTGATCTTTCCCTTCGGTTTGCTCCTTCCCGGATTGATTCCTTGGAATGTGCCGGTCTCTTCGAGTTCGCCATCGGGGATCTGAAGCTTCTGGAGCACTGCGGAGGAGATCAGATTCAAGCCGGCCCCGCCGTCAACTAGCATCTTAGTGACCTTGAGGTTGCGGATGGTTGGTGAAACCAACATCGGCAAGCACCCGACCGCGGTGACGCGATCAGGGTGGTCCTCAATATCAAAGATGATAGGCATGCTGGACCATTTCAGGGGCTTGCGCGACTCGACAGATGGTTCTGCCGCATTGACTTCCCGCATCCACTGCTTGAGTTGGCGGTGTGAAGTATGTAGAGAAGCACCGCCATCAACGCACAAGACCTCTGTGGCTTTCTGGAACTCCTGCTCGTCGGTCCCGTCATCTTCCATGTCTTCATCGTCATCGTCATCTTCATCCTTGTCGCGGCCGCGGGGAGGTCTGTCTCCGTGCCGCGGCTTGGCCTTGCCGCGGCGTCCTCCCCGGCCGGGGCGTTTCTTGCTAGCTCCTCCAGCACCTTCCTGGGTCTTCTCCTTGTCGCGTCGCTCGTACTCAGCCTTTTGCTGCTCAACAAGCTGCTCGACTTTCTTGCAGCTCTGGAGGTCATGGCCCTTGGTGCGGTGGATCTTGCAATACTGTTTGTTGGAGCCGTCCTGCTTGTCGGCGACCGCCACAGCCTAGCAGTTGGTACCCGCTGCAACCTCCTTGCCGGAGCTACCAACTTTGGCTTTCTTGGCGCCACCTCCGTTGCCGGGCTGCTCGACAACTAGCACATCTCGGCCTTTCTTCTTTCTGTTGCTCCGCCGCCGGCTTTTCTTTGCCGGGGCAGCCTCCTCACTATCAGATCCTACTTCTGCTTCTACATTCTCTCCGGGGAGTCTCCTCCCTTCCTCAGCACATGCACACTTGTCGGCCAGGGCATATAGCTCACTGACGTCCTTGATCTTGCACATCGCCATCTCCTCCCGCATCTTGCGGTTCCGCACGTTCTGGTGGAACGCGCTGATTACCGCGGCAGGGTGGACATTTGGGATGGTGTGCTGTACACGGCTGAATCTATGAATGAACTTGCGCAGGGGCTCTCCTTCCTTCTGGGCGAGCAGATGAAGGTCGCTCTCTTGGCCATGAGGTTTGTGGCCGCCTGTGAAGGCGCCAACAAACTGATGGCATAGATCCGCCCAAGAGGATATGGAGTTGTCCGGCAAGTGCATGAGCCAGGATCTGACATTGGGCTTGAGTACCAGTGGGAAGTAGTTGGCCAGGATCTTGTCGTCTCGCCCCCCGGTAGCTTGCACCGCAATGGTGTAGATGCCGAGGAACTCCGACGGATGCGTCTTGCCGTCGTACTTCTCTGGCACCTCTGGCTTGAAATTCTTCTTGCTGGGCCACTGGACTTGCCGCAGCTCATGAGTGAACGCAGGGCAACCTACCGCGTACGGTAAATCGCCTGGTTCCCCTGGCGCATGCATGTCGACAGAGGGCCTAGCACGCTGGTCTGATTGACACCGCGCTTCTCTTTGGCGCTCGATGCGAGTTCGAGCATCTTCTTGCTGTCGTTCGTGAAGAACTTGGCGCTGATCGCGACGAGCTCGTGGATCTAATGAAGCGGTGGAGTCGCTGTCGAGGTGGATCCGACGAGTCGACGATCTTGGCCTTCGGGGTGGAGAGTGCATGGTGGTTGCACCCCCACAGGTTTCGTCGCCACCGGCTCGTGCCTTGTCGCCTTGCCGCGGCAACGATGTAGTCGGTTGCCACGGAGTGTCGCCGTTGGCAAAGCCGATGAGACTCTGGATGGTGGCCCTCCATTCATCGACCTTGTCGGCTGTTGGAGGGTAATCTAGGAGCAGTTGAGCTCTCGCCAAAGGTTCTGCTGGAGTGGTGGATGGCAGTGGCGAACGGCACGAGGAGCGGGATATGCTCGGACTCCTAACTATGTTAGAAGGAGCAGTATCCCGTCCAGGCGACCGTGCCTCGCTCGTGCCAGCATGTTGGCGTGCACGCTGGTCTTGAGGGCCTCGGGATCCACCAGCTCGATCTTGATCCAACGAGCGTATGGTACTGTGAATACCATGACGCTGTCGGTCCCGCGCCTCCTGAGATGGGCGCGGTGCGTGTACGGACGCCGAGGTCTGTGCAGCCTTGTCCTTGGACTTGGCAGCATCATGAGCTCCCTCGCCGACGACCATTCTTCCGCCGGTGTCTACCCCAGCACTCATTTGCTCCGGTGGTGGTGGGATCGACGTGGACGGCTCCGCTGCCGCCGAAGCCTTCTTCTTCGGTGGCATGTCGATGAAGATGTAGCTCGTGTGAACGCCGGATCAGGTTCACACAGCCTTGACGCCCCCTACCTGGCGCGCCAAAGATGTCGGGGAAGCTGATCGGACCCACGACCACCTATGGGACCGGCGGACCGAGCCCCTTTCGGTTCGGTGGGGGGCGGAGGTCGCACGAAGAGCAGATCGAGGCGAAGCACACGAGCAGTTTACACAGCTTCGGAGCTCTCCGGAGAGATAATACTCCTACTGTTGCTTGTCTGATTGTATTGTGTTCTTGCTAGGGAGCGCTAAGAGCTACAAGACCTAGCGTGAGTGTTCTCTGGTTTCGAATGAACCGAACCCCCCCCCCCCTCTACGTTGCGCATGGGCCTCCTTTTATATGCTCAAGGGGTCTCCGACAGGTGGCAACGTAGACAAGGGCAGAAACGTAAAAGGAGTCGTGGTTGGTACAGCTACTTGTACAGTGTATCATACCTAACCCAGACGGCTGGGGACAAAGGCATTAAATCCCCGTCTAAGTCGACTAAACAGTGCAGAAAGGGACCGTCAGGGACGCCACTGCTTGCCACGATGGCAATCTTGTCAGCACCGCTTACCACCGCGCTCCGCTGGCCGCACAGCCTCTTGCCACGCGCGCCTGGAAAGGTCCCATGGCGACACGTTGGTGGATGAGCTAGAGCGGAGGAACGGAGTGGTAGTCTGCCGTGGCAAGCGCCTTGCCGCGGTTGTTGCCTTGTCGCGTCTGGAAGCTTGTCGCTCACTGGGCCTTCCCGGCAAGCTCCTCTTGCCGGGGCCCTGTCTTCTAGGTGCCTTGAGTGGCCTTCCCGGCAAGCTCCTCTTGCCGGGGCCTTGTCTCCTTGGCTTAAATACTTTGTTCTTGAATGGCTCCAAAGGAACCATGGAGGACCTTGGCGGTCACCTGGCAAGCCTTGCCGCGGGGTGCTGCGACTGCCCGTGCACGAGTTCGGGATACTAGGGTACCCCTACTCTAGTACACCGACAATGGCGATGTCGGCGAAGGTCGGCTTGCCCAGGTGACAGGGAGAGGCCGGCTGGACTGATGCCAGGTACAAACTTCGGTAGAATTTCTCTGCCAAAATAATGCAGTACAGGCCGACAACAAATATTCTGTGTATAATAATGCTAAACGAATAATTTGGAAAAATACCACCTGAACGCTAGCAGCGACGACTGTAGCAAACCGGAGCAAACGGACGAACTGATCCGTGCCTAACATGCTGCAAAGCCAATCCTCGATATGTGTAGCAACACTTTTATTCTGCGTATTGGTCAGAAAAAGTAGAAGACAACCAGCGGTCGACTACACAGGTTTTGAATTACAAAAGAAAAGAAACAAATCTCCCTGTGGTGTGCTGCCATCGAGCCGAGTTCTGATCGGTACACTGCTCCGCACTATCCCTTTGGCCGGATCACCCATGGGCCATATTGAGGCCGGATCCGATGCATTGCCGAGCAGCGGACGCGAACATAGGCCGTACTGCGATCTGATAATTTGTGAGGCAATCAGTAGTGAATAGACGTCAGAGAGGCAGTCAGCTAGCAATAAGACATCAGATCCAAATCGAGACGGCACACGAGGTCTAGCATCTCACGTGGGTGTTGGCAAGTATTGGTGTACTACTCGTGCAAGGATAAAATCCATCTAATATTGGAAAAGGTGCCTGGAAGGCACATGACAAGAGAAAAGCGTAGACTGCCACCACACTTGATTAAATAAATGAACAAAAGAAGAGGAAGGATGGAATCTCCCTGTAGGTTGTCGCATGACTGGATTCACGTGGGCCCCGGTGTACTGCTCCATGAGAAGTATTACTGCACGTACGTGATTTCCTCGGCTGGAACGCCGCCAGGTGGATCATCACTTTTTTTGTTGCGCTGACCTAGATCAAGGACGCAAACTCTGGGCTATTGTTTGCATGGTGGCACTTCTCGGATCCAACGTACTGCCCGGCGGTGGATGCATCTGCCTGTAAACAAAGCGGCACAATGCGACGACAATAATTTTGCAGAAGAGAAGATGAAACCAATCTTTACTGAAAACATATCACCTGATTGTTGATCTGGATTCCCGTCGAACCATGGCGATCACCTAGCAGGCTCTCAATGAAAGCACCAATGTCGGTTCAATATCCAACGTATCTCGTAGTAGGGGTCCTAAGCTAGGCGTCTTGGAATGATGGTAACATGGACACGGGGTTTTACCCAGCTTCGGGCTCTCTTGATGAGATAATACCCTACATGCTTCTTTTGATTGTATAATGGGGGATAGTACAGAGTACATATGTCTACCACGAGATTGTAGTAATGAATATTAGATTGTCTATTGAGTAGCCTGGCCTCAATATATATAATACACCGGAGGCCTAGGGTTTAGGAGAGTCCTTGTCTTAGGCGCCAAGTCTTGCGGAGTCTTCCTTGTATGCGGCAGGGGTTGTCCGAACTGGCCCGTAACTATACGGCCGTGTGGGTCCTCGGCCCAATCCAACTGATCGGGCGACGACGTGGTGAGTACCCCCTAGTCGAGGACACCGTCACCTGTCGACATACAAGAAAGCTCATCTGTGGTAAGTGAACAGTTGCACTATAAAGAGAAAAACCGAAGGAGTACAGATCGAAATAACTTGATGAGGCTGCGGCGTCGGTAAAGCAGGGCCGGTGGAGTTGAATATGGCATCCATGGAGCGGGTCCGACGCGGTGGACGAAGGCTTCGGCAGGCGCATTGTACAGTGCTTTTGGTGAGGCGGATCTGTTGCGGCGGACGAGGGCTTGTATGAAGGGCCAGCGAAGGGACGGACGAGGGAGTCAGTGAGGGCCTACATTGTGGTGGACGAGGACGCCGGTTAAGCAGATCCGGTGCGGTGGACCAGGATGGCGGTCAAGGAGATCTAGAGAGGTGTAAAAGCCAGTCGCTAAAGCGGCTCCGGTGAAATGGTGAGTTGGTAGTTGGGGGTTCCAAGGGGTGTGGAAGGTAGATGCGTCGGGGTGTGAGGTCCACCGCTGCGGCGGAGGACTAGATTCGGCGGCTTGCCGTGGTTGGGTGGGGGGAGGGGAGGGGAAGGGGAGGGGCTCTAGGGAAGAACGTTGGGGGCAAAGAGGGGAAAACAATGGAGTTACCAAATCAGCCCTTTTCCATTCATGTGGCAGGGGTAAAACAGGAATATCGCAGGGCTAAACTTTCGGGCGCAAGATATTTCGATGTGAACAGGAAGTTTGAAAGCTTTTGGCGCCTGAAATTATATTCTGCTCTTGTACGGCCGACTATGACATCATGGCCGAGAATTTGTTTATTTTGCACACAAAAAAGTGCAATTTTTGAAAATCAATGTCTCCAACTCGAAACTTAGATTGTCCATTCAATTCAAATATGGATCATTGAGCTACTACAAGCAAATACCATCATATGGTCCAATTCAAATGAAATTCCAAAAAATTTTATCCTAAATATGATGACAAAAGCAAAAATGTGTATGTGTATGAATAAATTGGATGATTACAAAGTTTGAACATGCCCGTATGTGTATATCTCTAGGTTTGATATATCAATTTGAACTCACGAAATCCCGGCTTAAAAATGTACCTCCGTTTAAATGAATTACAAAAGCTAATGATGGAGTCGAATTCCAAAATTCCAATCTTAGGTTTGTAATGCTGGTACATCAAAGTATATCACGCATGTTCAAAAGTATCGTTATCTCATAGTCCAAACTGTGAAACAAATTGATCAACTTTGAGTCCACACACTATTGACCATGTATATCTCAATTATGCTAAATTCCCTCAAATATAGACACCTCACTCTTTATCTGAAG
>LR880972.1:883441654-883456819 GCA_904067115.1 Aegilops sharonensis
CCGCTACTACACATGTCACATCATTCCCCCTTCCCTTATACTAGGTTTACATCATTAGTGGTCTCTCTACTCCACATACACACACTCCCTCTCACACACAAACGCGCGCGCAAACACACACATATACGCACAAACACCCATTAATCTAGATCCTCATCTCTCCCCATGTCCGCATGTGTATCTCGCACACTCACTCTCTAATTATGTATATGTATCTCCACATCAACACAAAGCCCCATGTACATGTCTCTCTCTATCCTCCACACACATAGACACAAAGAATTTGTTATCATTGCCTCAGTCTCTAGACATATCACACACACACGCACTCTCTCTCTCTCTCTCTCTCTCTCTCTCTCTCTCGCAAACACGCTCAACAAGGGTTTCCCCGTGAATAACTTACCGTCTATTCATCAATAGTCGTGGCAGTACGGCAAACACGAGATGTGAAAAAGAATAAATCTACACGTGCTTAGACCACCTAGTATGACTACTAGGACTAGAGCAAGCCAAAAAGCGCGCCGCCGTCACCCCCTCCTTATCGGCGATGGGAAAACCTTTGTTTTACACAGTCGAGAAGTCATTGTGCTAAGGCCTCACATGCTGAGGCATTGAATAGAATGTAGTTTATGGAAACAAGTATCGATAATACATTTGTATCTCCATACTTATATTTCTTCTCTTATAGAAAACCGAGTTGGTGATGATGGTACGCGTGCCATCTTGCAATATAGACCGTCTGATCTATATCTGACTGATGGAAATTAAACTAAAAGATACCCGCACCCCTCTCCACATTTGCAGACAAGGCCTTCCCTCGTTCATCCTTATCTCCAACAACCTCATTGTTGAGCAATTAAGAAAGGAAGCCTCTGGAACAAACTGGCCTGGTGGCCGCTGCTGGCGTCATCAATCCCCATGCCTCCGCTCAGTCCGACCACCGATCACCACCACGCCCCACTCCTCTTCACCTTATCTCCTATTTCTCGAGATATCATTAGTTTTTACACATGGGATTACTCCCGCATGGGTCAATCACAACGAGTTTGGTTATAAAAAATGCATCTTGATGTTCCGTGCAATGCACGGATCTTGCTAGTACTCCGACAGAAGACTAAGTTGGTGATGATGGTGTGTCTGCCATCCATCGTTTGTGACCATTGGATCTATATCTAACGACTGTGAGGTAAGTTGTTGCCTTTTCTCACAAACATCCCACTTGTCTACCCATAATTAGTATCTTAAAACCAACCACATCCCTCCCCGACCTCACCAAAACAACCCAAGGAATATATTCTAATTGAAACATAATATATCTCTAGTGATATATGTATATCAAAATTAGAGTGTTTTGTATCAAGTTTGTGAATGAGTATTATTCTAATTATGATTCGTTGCAACGCACATGAACATTGCTAGTATTTCCAACCATGCAATTTTTCCCCTAGTATTCCATAGTTTCGAGTTTTCCATCAAGATATTAGTCACTCACGGTTGATATTTACTTTCGATCATGTACACATATGCACTATGTAACTAGCCTTGATTATTGGGTTCCAAAGCTTAACTTCCACTCCTACTTACAATATGTAGAGTATTTAACAAAAAACTACCACTTTCAACCAGCCCTAGGAAGAATCTATTATACAAAAAATAGCAAAAACATACCCAAAATTTCTTAATCCACGCCAAAAACTAAAACCTACCGATTAGGTTAGTTTAAACCCATTTATGACAGGGTTGACCCACACGTCCGTGCTGACGAGGAAGCTTAAACCAACACATTTTGTTTGACCATTGACACGAGCGACCCACATCTGACCTTCTATCCTGTTATTCCCCCTCAAATCATTATTTTTCCTGAACATTACTTCAAACAGTGCTGATGCGTGTTCGCCGGTGGCGCCGGTGATGAGCGAGTTGGCCGCCGCCCCGCTGGATGGGCCGGACACCGGGCTGGCCTCCGCACGGGTTGGTAGGCTGGCCCGAGCGTGACTCACGAGCGAGCAAGCCGCCGCGCTGGCCTTCGCTCGAGCCAGATGGCTGGCCTTAGCGCGGCGCGCACGACCAAGCCGCTGCGCCGCCGTGCCAATCTAGCTAGCAAACCTTGCAAACAAGCAGCTGGACGGAGCTATCTTGGCTAGCTAGAGGCCGTAAGCGCCAGACGGAGATGGCATCCGGGCTGCCGCAAGATGGGCTCCGCACCGCTGGCGGTTTTGACCTCGCCTTTTGCCGGCTACGGTAGCTGCGTCCAATGGCCGAGGATGACTAGGTGGACAGGCCAGAGGTAGGAGGTCACTCGGGGATCTTTGTGCAGACTGACATGTAGGTCCCACAAATCATAACACCTGGTCGAATAGAAGGCGGTTAATTAATGGGCGACACGGGCCCTGTTTGGATACTCTAAGTCAGAGGTTAGATTCTAACCCTGAACTAACTCTAACCAAAGTGGTGTTTGGATGGCAGGGTTAGATTGACAACAAATGTATCCAAACAGGGCCATGGGTTGAAATGTGCCTATAACGGCACTTTGTAGAGTAGTCGTTTCTTGGTAGGGCTGGTTGGTAAGAGCATGTACAATGGTTGATAAGGTAGTCTTATCTGAAGTCTGCCACGTATGCAAGTGGTAGTAGTTTCTTGGCATTATTAGTGGTTTCTTGCATTATTAGGGGTTTCTTGTAAGGAACAATGTACTACTAGCGACAAAAGACGATTCTAGGCTGCGTTGTACTCCAACGAGTACTAGTAGTGGTCGCGGGAGTGTATACCTCGTTTTGTGGGTTTGATCCTGGCCGAACGCATGGTGGCCTTTTTTTTAAAATAGTAACTTCGCTGCGAGCCAATATTTTACACGGGTAGTTTGAGTTTTGAAGTCAAAAGGACGTGCGGCACCACAATCTAGGTGCACTGGATAGCCTAGCCACGTCAACGGGTTTTCCTTCCCGGCATGTCGTGGCTCACGTGCTCGGCCTAACTGCACCTCGCTTGTAGCTTCCTCATCAGCTAGTAGCATATTTAAACTAGCGCCTCCCAATTAAGCCCGAGGAGCCGGAAAAGCCTGGCGGGGCATTGGGAACTGTGCAATATGGCTCTGTACGTAAAGTTCTCTACTACTACTCTGTAGCTTGTGGCGTTGCATGCATGGACTTCACTTCATTATCGGCTCTATTATAAAAGAAATTACTGTTGACGTGTTTTTTTTGAAACGGAGGCAAAAGCTTTGCTTCATCTCATTCGTAAAGAAGGAACTACTAACTAAGTTCGACGAGATCCATTACACCTCCACAAATGGAAGAGAAAAGCCTAGTCTGGCTGTATCAAATAACTCAAATGTTCTGCCCCCGCAGTAACCGTCGCTGATAAACAGGCTGCTAGTGTGTGCGTGAGAGGAACAGCTGAGTAGGCCAGCTACGTGAGAGGAGCGGCTGAATAGAGCACCGAGAGTACCCACTAGGCCACTACGCAGGTGTACTTTCCCTGCATTGATAGTACAGCGATGGTTCTAGAGAACAGTAGTACCCTCCACTTCCAACTGTAGCCCCTTGGCCCTGAGATTCAAGAGTTCAAAATTGGTGCACTATACTAGAAGTACAGTACATAGCACTAGTAGTACCCTGGCACTACTAGTTGAGAAAGTAGTACTAGTACTGCTACAGTACGAGTACGTACTCCTCCGTCACTTAATGTAAGACGTTTTTTGACACTAGTTAGTGTGTACAAAAAATAGCAAAAACATACCCAATATTTCTTAATCCACGCCAAAAACTACTAGCTAGTGCCAAAAATTTCTTACTAGTGCTATTATTTACAGTATAATGCAATCCCATAACGTCCCATAATGCTAGTACTAGTAGTAAATAATAGCCTCACCCCTTCGCTACAATTGGAAGTAATATCTACAGTTGGAAGGGACGAGGCCCTGCGGTTACTACGCTGTTATCTCCTCCTCGCCAGGTCACCCCCCCCCCCCCCCCACCACCCCCCCCCACCCCCCCCCCCCCCCCCCCCCCCCCGCCCCCCCCGCAACCCACCCCCCCCCCCCCCCCCCCCCCCCCGCCCCCCCCGCAACCCACCCCCCCCCCCCCCCCCCCCCCCCCGCCCCCCCCGCAACCCACCCCCCCCCCCCCCCCCCCCCCCCCGCCCCCCCCGCAACCCACCCCCCCCCCCCCCCCCCCCCCCCCGCCCCCCCCGCAACCCACCCCCCCCCCCCCCCCCCCCCCCCCGCCCCCCCCGCAACCCACCCCCCCCCCCCCCCCCCCCCCCCCGCCCCCCCCGCAACCCACCCCCCCCCCCCCCCCCCCCCCCCCGCCCCCCCCGCAACCCACCCCCCCCCCCCCCCCCCCCCCCCCGCCCCCCCCGCAACCCACCCCCCCCCCCCCCCCCCCCCCCCCGCCCCCCCCGCAACCCACCCCCCCCCCCCCCCCCCCCCCCCCGCCCCCCCCGCAACCCACCCCCCCCCCCCCCCCCCCCCCCCCGCCCCCCCCCCCCCCCCCCCCCCCCCCGAAGAGAAGGCAGTTCATCGCTGCTCCCATGGATTCGCTAGGTGGTTCTCCTCCTCGTCGGGGCTAGGAGACCTTGGACGACGATCCTCTGGGAGAAATCGCACGCTGCTCCGACGTCCTCACCGCTGCAAGACTCAGTGCTTCCTGCACCAACTATTTCAAGACGGTGCTTAAAATGGCTTGGGAAAAGGCCATGCTTGTTGGTCTTCCATGCGTCCTCAAGGAGAAGGTTCTTCTATGGGACAATCCTTCGAACATTCCACCGCTCCCTGGCCATGGTTGCATGTTGATTCCGCTAGAGTTGCCGACGTTGAGAGGTAGTCGGATTTTGTCCGATTAGCATGTCAGTAATGGAGTTTGATCATGTAGTACTTAGTTATTCCATTTCCATCCTGTAATTTCTCCGCTGCCCACCATCTTATATATAGGTCTGGGTCGGTGCCAACAAAGATTGTCTTGCATACCTCCGGCCGGATACCACCATCATTTTGCACAACATCCACAACAGTGCAGCCGTTCCGGTAGACCCCTTCTCCACCATTGGGATCAGCCTTCCGGACTGGCTGGGCTTGAATACGTATGATGATGCCTACATGAGATTGAAGAAGATAGAAATTGCGGACCCGCCGACAAAGCGATGTGGCTACGACGATTACTATCTCATCACGGTGTTTGACATAAGGATTGCCATCAATGCAAGAGGCAGTAACGGCAGAGGCTGGCGCATGTTGGCGGCGGCAGATTTGTACCCCTATGTAGCAACCCGACCCGAATGGATCAAGTCTCTGTGCTTAAGTGTCATCCCTGGATCGGTTTGCTGACACACACAGTACTCGAGGATTTATAACAGAGGTAAATCACATGTATAAAGTAACGTAAATACTATTACCTCAATCCAAATAGCGGAAGTAACAAGGTTGTGGATTCCCATCAACACCAACGGCAAAGTTGAGTGTAGAAATCGTAACCCTAACGTATCACTTACTCGTCGTAAGATCCTGCAACATGAGACGTATCAGCCACAATGGGTCAGTACATTGAATGTACTGGCAAATTCACACCATAGAGCAATGATGAATAATAACTATCACTACATGCATATATGGCTGGTGGAAAAGCTCTATGGTTATAATGTTTTGCAAAAAGCCAATTTTTCCCTACATCAAAGTAATAAATTTTATTTAACTATCATGGTGGTTGTTAAGCATTGAGAATGGTTGACAGCATTCTCAATCCCAATTAAGTAACATCATTAAACCCAACAAAATTAATTAAAGTAACATGATGAGATTCACATGAAAATCCAAGTACTAGATACTCAAGATGTCCATAACCGGGGACACGGCTAATCATGATTAGTTTATACACTCTGCAGAGGTTTGCGCACTTTTCCCCACTAGACTCGATCTCCTCCGTTGGAATTCTCGCACTACATGATGTTTGAGAAATGGATGACCGAGACATAGTCTTTCAGAAGCGCAAGCACCTTACGATCGGGTAGACAGTACCAACCTACATCCCCTACATCTTCTAGTCTACCACCGTAAGAGTTCACACGACTTAGTCAACTATGCTAGAGCCCATAGTAGCTTGTGGCTGCACATGAAAGTTTCCAGCATGAATAATCTCATGATCCCTTTGAGCCTGGGTGGCGGTCCATAAAAAAATAGGCAATCGCTGGAATACCCAGGTGCCTCAATCCACCCAGATGTGCATTAAAGTTGCCACCTTAAATAAACCATTAAATTAACAATCTCACATTTGTCATGGATACACTCAACCAATCCACGTCTACTAGCATAGCATGGCATAATAATCAAACGTAGAGTAATGATAACCCGCAAGTATACGGTATACTTGTAGCCTCTTTCAATAAGTAAGAGTGTCGAAACCAACGAGGAGCTAAAGGTAGAACAAATACTCTCTCAAGTCCTATCGACCACCGATACAACTCTATGTACGCTTGACGTTCGCTTTACCTAGAACAAGTATGAAACTAGAAGTACTTTGTAGGTGTGATATGATAGGTTTGCAAGATAATAAAGAGCACGTAAATAAAAGCTAGGGGCAGTTTAAATAAAGAAGCAATAAAAGTAAATATGGTGGGTGTGGAAAAGTGGTGGTAGGAGTTGTGAAATTGTCCCTAAGCAATTGACTATGTTACTAGACCGGTAATAACTATTGCAATTCTATTTGAGGGAGAGGCATAAGCTAACATATCATCCCTTACTTGGAATTCTATGAACTTATGATTGGAACTCTAGCAAGCATCCGCAACTACTAAAGCTTCATTAAGGTAAAACCCAAACATAGCATTAAAGCATCAAGTCCCCTTTTATCCCATACGCAAATAACCTACTTACTCGGGTTTGTGTTTCATTCACTCACGCAACCCACCATAAGCAAATCATAAACATACCGCAAACCCTACAACGGGAATCCATCATGATTGCACGACACGGAGAACACCATAGGACAACACCAATAATAAAACATGCAACTGAAACCAATCATAGCAATTCATCAAATACTGACAGGACAATAGAAATCTACACATACATCATAGGATGGCAACACATCGTTGGATAATAATATGAAGCATAAAGCACCATGTTCATGTAGAAGGTACAACGGTTGCGGGAGAGTGGACCCCTAAATATATAAGGGGGAAGGTGATGGAGATGTTGGTGAAGATGACGGTGGTGTTGGTGAAGATAGCGGTGATGATGATGGCGCCACCGAAAGCAAGGGGGAGAGAGGCCCCCTTCTTCTTCTTCTTCCTTGACCTCCTCCCTAGATGGGAGAAGGTTTTCCCCTCTGGTCCTTGGCTCCCATGGCTTGGGAGGGGCAAGAGCCCCTCCGAGATTGGATCTATCTCTCTGTTTCTGCGTTCTGTCCAGGCTCTGTTTTAGTGTTTCGTGTATATATGGAGATCCGTAACTCCGATTGGCCTGAAACCTTCGCCCAGAACATTTTCCAAAAATTAGCTTTCTTGCGGCCGAAGAAGGACATCAACCGCCTTACGGGTGGCCCACGAGATAGGGGGGCGCGCCCCCCTGGAGGGGTAGCGTGGCCCTATCTCGTGGCCACCTCGGGTATCGTCTCGCGTTGATTCTTCCTCCCAAAAATCACAAATATTCCAATAAAAAATCTCCGTCCGTTTTTATCCCGTTTGGATTCCGTTTGATATTGGGTTTCTGCGAAACATTAAACATGCAACAAACAGGAACTGGCACTTGGCACTGGATCAATATGTTAGACCCAAAAATATAGTATAAAAAGTTGCCAAAAGTATATAAAAGTTGTAGAATATTGGCATGGAACAATAAAAAATTATAGATACGACGGAGACGTATCAACATCCCCAAGCTTAATTCCTGCTCGTCCTCGAGTAGGTAAATGATAAAAAAGATAATTTTTGATGTGGAATGCTACCTAGCATAATCTTGATCATAAGTCTAATCATGGCATGAATATTAAGACACAAGTGATTCAAAGCAATAGTCTATCATTTGACATAAAAACAATAATACTTCAAGCCTACTAATAAAGCAATCATGTCTTTTAAAAATAACAAGGCCAAAGAAAGTTATCCCTACAAAATCATATAGTCTGGCTTTGATCCATCTTCACCACACAAAATATTCAACTCATGCACAACCCCGATGACAAGCCAAGAAATTGTTTCATACTTTTGATGTTCTCAAACCTTTTCAACTTTCACGCAATACATGAGCGTGAGCCATGGACATAGCACTATAGGTGGAATAGAATATGATGGTGGAGGTTGTGTGGAGAAGACAAAAAAGGAGAAGATAGTCTCACATCAACTTGGCGTATCAACGTGCTATGGAGATGCCCATCAATAGATATCAATGTGAGTGAGTAGGGATTGCCATGCAACGGATGCACTAAGAGCTATAAGTGTATGAAAGCTCAAACTGGAAACTAAGTGTGTGTGCATCCAACTTGCTTGCTCATGAAGACCTCGGGCATTTGAGGAAGCCCATCATCGGAATATACAAGACAAGTTTGATAATGAAAATTCCCACTAGTATATGAAAGTGATAACTCAAGAGACTCTCTGTATGAAGAACATGGTGCTACTTTGAAGAACAAGTGTGGTAAAAGGATAGTAACATTGCCCCTTCTCTCTTTTTCTCTCTTTTTTTATTTTCTCTTTTTTTGTGGGCTTCTTTGGCCTCTTTTTTTTCGCCCGGAGTCTCATCCCGACTTGTGGGGGAATCATAGTCTCCATCATCCTTTCCTCACTGGGGCAATGCTCTAATAATGACGATCATCACACTTATATTTACTTACAACTCAATATTACAACTCGATATCTAGAACAAAGATATGACTCTATATGAATGCCTCCGGCGGTGTACCGGGATGAGCAATGATCTAGCATAGCAATGACATCAAAAAACGGACAAGCCATGAAAACATCATGCTAGCTATCTTACGATCATGCAAAGCAATATGACAATAAATGCTCAAGTCATGTATATGATGATGATGGATGTTGCATGGCAATATATCTCGGAATGGCTATGGAAATGCCATGATAGGTAGGTATGGTGGCTGTTTTGAGGAAGATATAATGAGGCTTATGTGTGACAGAGTGTATCATATCACGGGGTTTGGATGCACCGGCGAAGTTTGCACCAACTCTCGAGGTGAGAAAGGTTAATGCACGGTACCGAAGAGGCCAGCAATGATGGAAAGGTGAGAGTGCGTATAATCCATGGACTCAAACATTAGTCATAAAGAACTCACATACTTATTGCAAAAATCTATTAGTCATCGAAACAAAGTACTATGCACATGCTCCTAGGGGGATAGATTGGTAGGAAAAGACCATGGCTCGTCCCCGACCGCCACTCATAAGGAAGACAATCAATATATAAATCATGCTCCGACTTCATCACATAACGGTTCACCATACGTACATGCTACGTGAATCACAAACCTCAACACAAGTATTTCTACAATCCACAACTACCCACTAGCATGACTCTAATATAACCATCTTTATATCGCAAAAACTATTGTAAAGAATCAAACATATCATATTCAGTGATCTACAAGTTTATGTAGGATTTTATGACTAACCATGTGAATGAACAATTCATGTCATCTCTCTAAATAGATATAAGTGAAGCAAGCGAGTTTAATTCTTTCTACAAATGATATGCCCAAGCTCTAACAAACATAAGTGAAGCCAAAGAGCATTCTACAAATGGCGGTTGTCTATGTAAAGAGAAACAGGCAATCCAAACTTCAAATGATATAAGTGAAGCACATGAAGCATTCTATAAAGCCATACTCAAAAGATATAAGTGAAGTGCAATGAGCATTCTATAAATCAACCAAGCACTATCTCATACCAGCATGGTGCATAAAAAGAAAAGTGAAAACTAAATGCAAAAGACGCTCCAAGACTTGCACATAATGCATGAACGAAATGAATTAAAAAACATACCGATACTTGTTGAAGAAAGAGGGGATGCCTTCCGGGGCATCCCCAAGTTTAGACGCTTGAGTCTCCTTGAATATTTACTTGGGGTGCCTCTGGCATCCCCAAGCTTGAGCTCTTGCCTCTCTTTCTTTTCCTCATATCGAGACATCCTCGATTAGACACTACATCCACATAAAACTTCAATAGAAAACTCCGTAAGATATGTTAGTATAATAAATCAAATCACCACTCTAAGTACTATTGAAAACCAATTCATATTTTTATTTTGCATTGTGTCTACTGTAATATAACTTTTCCATGGCTTAATCCACTAATATAAATTGATAGTTTCATCAAAACAAGCAAACTATGCATCAAAAACAGAACACTCTGTAGCAATCTGAACATCCACCATACTTCTGTTACTTGAAACATTCTGCCACAATTAGGCAAAATAAACAATTTGTACAGCAAGACAGTGCAAAGAGCATCAGAACCATTTGACGTTCCAGTAAAACATTAAAATTCGCGCACTACAGCCAAAGTTTCTGTCCTGCACCGTACAAACCAACAAGCATTGAAAACATCCTAAAGGCAAACCTTAGCACATTATTTTTATAAAACAATGGAATTTTACAAGGGGATAATTATTTTTGTTGAAAAGTTTCTGTAATCAAGATTCGCAAAGTTGCCGTGAGCATGAACAAAGTTCAAGGAGCTTCTCACTTCAACAATGCTTGTCTTTCTCACTTTCACTTTCCTTCTTGAAAAGTTTTTAGGTTCCCCTCTTTATTTTTTTTTGCTTTTAAACTATATGAAAGTAATCAACAGAAATAAATGACTCTCTAAAACTTCCGGGTTGTCTCCCTGGTAGCGCTTTCTTTAAAGCCATTAAGCTAGGCATTTAGTGCTCAAGTAATGAATCCACCCGGATCCCAAGGTATATCAATGCCAATTTTAATTAGCAATGATTTGTAATTTAGTAGTGAGCACAAAGTAACATATATCAATCAATGACGAAGTCTAACTCTCTTCCGATGCATCGGCATGTCACAAATGAACAATTCATGCACACCAAGTAAAGGCCAATGCATAGTATAAACAGTTTCTTGCAATTTTGTCATGTGAGAAACATAGACGTGGAGATATAGTTCCTATCTCATAATAATTGCAAGTAGGAGCAGCAAGCACATGCATATTATATCTATCAAAATCATCATGTGTAATAGTAAAAGGCAACCCATCAATATAATCCTTACTAAGCACAAACTTCTCCGATATAGTGTAGTTTGGAGAATTCAAAAAGATAATAGGACTATGATGCATGGGTGCAATAGCAAAAATTTCATGTTTAACATAAGGAACTATAGGAAGTTCATCTCCATAAGCATCATTCATATTGGCATCTTGGCCAAAAGCATAGCAAGCATCATCAAAAAGGGATATTTCAAACAAAGTCAAGGGATCATTGCAATCATCATAGCAGTCATCCTTCGGTAAGCACGAAGGGGAATTAAATAATGTATGAGTTGGAGGGTTACTCCCAATAGAAGGTGGGCACGGGTAGCTAATCCGCTCTTCCTCCTTTTGTTCTTCGCTCTCCTCATCATCTTTTTCATCCAATGAGCTCACTGTTTCATCAATTTCTTCTTCCTTTACTTCCTGCAAAATATTAGTCTCTTCTTGGATAGCGGAGAATTTCTCAATATATGGTTTAACATAGGCATTAGAAGCATAATTATCATGACAATATTGAAATATGGCAAAACTTTCAGATTTGTAAAGAGTAGCATCATATATTTCAATTAAAGAAGCAATCTCATAAGCACCCTTAAAAGCAACAAATTCTTCAATTTGTTGAACATCATAGTAATTGTACACACCCTTAGCACAGGAAGATACGATTCCATTATCACTAAACAAACATTGATATGGTAGGTGTTTCTTAGGGTTTTCAGAACAACAAGTAACACCATATATTTCACATAAATTCCAAGCATAGCATTGCAAACGTTGAATTTGATCCCATAATAAGTTCCCTTTTTCAGATATACGGTGTCGCACATAACAAGCATATCTAAAGATTTTCCCTCAACTAAGCTAGTTGGGGTTTCAGCACGAGCACATAGGGATCGAAGATGATCCAAGTAAAAAGCTTCAGTAGTGTGATTGATTTTGAGTGGTTCTTCAATCATTGGAGCAGTAGGTAAAACTAATTGTTTTGGTATTTTGCGTTTCCTACCCATAACTAAAGATAGAGAATGACTAAGAACAGCAAATAAAAATTACTTAGTGATAAAGCAAACAAGCACACACAAGAATATTCATCCCACGCTATGACTCCCCGGCAACGGCGCTAGAAAAAGGTCTTGATAACCCGCAAGTATACGGGATAGTTGTAGCCTCTTTCGATAAGTAAGAGTGTCGAACCCAACGAGGAGCTAAAGGTAGAAAAAATACTCTCTCAAGTCCTACCGACGACCGATACAACTCTATTACGCTTGACGTTCGCTTTACCTAGAACAAGTATGAAACTAGAAGTACTTTGTAGGTGTGATAGGATAGGTTTGCAAGATAATAAAGAGAACGTAAATAAAGGCTAGGGGCTGTTTAAATAAAGAAGCAATAAAAGTAAATATGGCGAGTGTGGAAAATTGGTGGTAGGAGTTGTGAAATTGTCCCTAAGCAATTGCCTATGTTACTAGACCGGTAATCACTATTGCAATTCTATTTGAGGGAGAGGCATAAGCTAACATATCATCCCTTACTTGGAATTCTATGCAATTATGATTGGAACTCTAGCAAGCATCTGCAACTACTAAAGATTCATTAAGGTAAAACCCAACCATAGCATTAAAGCATCAAGTCCCCTTTTATGCCATACGCAAACAACCTACTTACTCGGGTTTGTGTTTCAGTCACTCGCGCAACCCACCATAAGCCAATCATAAACATATTGCAAACCCTACAGCGGGAAACCCTCACGCTTACGCGACACAGAAAGCACCATAGGACAGCACCAATAATAAAACATGCAACTCAAACCAATCATAGTAATTCATCAATCACCGATAGGACAATAGAAATCTACTCAGACATCATAGGATGGCAACACATCATTGGATAACAATATGAAGCATAAAACACCATGTTCAAGTAGAGGGTACAACGGGTTGCGGGAGAGTGGACCGCTGAATATAGAAGGGGGAAGGTGATGGAGATGTTGGTGAAGATGACGGTGGTGTTGGTGAAGATCGTGGTGATGATGATGGCCCCGGCAGCGCTCCGGCGCCACCGGAAGCAAGGGGGAGAGAGGCCCCATTCTTCTTCTTCTTCTTCCTTGACCTCCTCCCTAGATGTGAGAAGAGTTTCCCCTCTGGTCCTTGGCTCCCATGGCTTGGGAGGTGCGAGAGCCCCTCCTAGATTGGATCTATCTCTCTGTTTCTGCGTTCTGTCCAGGCTCTGTTTCACTGTTTCGTGTATATATGGAGATCCGTAACTCCGATTGGCCTGAAACCTTCGCCCAGATTGTTTTCCAAAAATTAGCTTTCTTGCGGCCGAAGAAGGGCATCAGCCGCCTTATGGGTGGCCCACGAGATAGGGGGCGCGCCTCCCTGGAGGGGTGGCGTGGCCCTATCTCGTGTCCACCTCGGGCATCGTCTCGCGTTGATTCTTCCTCCCAAAAATCACAAATATTCCAAAAAAATCTCCGTCCATTTGTATCCCGTTGGGATTCCGTTTGATATTGGGTTTCTGCGAAACATAAAACATGCAACAAACAGAAACTGGCACTGGGCACTGGATCAATATGTTAGTCCCAAAAAAATAGTATAAAAAGTTGCCAAAAGTATATAAAAGTTGCAGAATATTGGCATGGAACAATAAAAAATTATGGATACGACGGAGACGTATCAAGTAACTCCCAAGGGTTTGATAATAAAACAGGTAATAGGTACTACCTCATCTACTTCCCAAAACCCGCATATTAAATCAGATCCTAATCGTGCAATAGTCTGTGGATTGATCTAATGCAATAAAACTGGGTATGAAAAAGGTATGATCAAAGTGTGAACTGGCCTGTACGGTTGATGAAGATGATTCATACTCAAAACTCTTGATAGTTCTATTCGTCACACTCCGGTCAATCTATCGTAAGCAAGCAATAGTAACCACACATAAGCAATCACTCAAAAGATCGGAAAGAACGAAGAAGACAAATGGGAAAACATCAAACCCAAGAAAATAACTCTTGCAACATAAAACAATTTCTAACAGTATCAAAATTAAGTGAACTTGGCCTTACCAGAAAGTTTAGGTCAAGAGCTTCGATTTGCAAAAAGAATCAACTCAAACGGAGTTACGTAACTCAAACTACGATCAAATGAAGTTCAAATACAAATCTGTTGTTTAAGTTGATTTTCTGGATAGAGGAGATCATAACGAAGAATTGGGCGTGGGTTTCGTTGGACTTGGACTAACGAGTAAAAAGTTGTGACCATTCTAAGATCAGGGACTAAACTGAAAATAAAAACAGCTACAATGAGGTCCCTGAAAAAAAAAGATCTAATATAGAAACGTTCACTACTGAGCCCTAAATAACGAAAATGTTCGCTGCGACCGCTAAACAAGCGAACGTTCGTATACTAACTGAAACCGTTTCGAATAAAAAAACTATCCTAGATCTAATCCTAGCCGTAGATGACAGATCGGACGGGCGAGGTGAGAGGCGAGGCGTACCGCGGCGACGGTGGCTGCCGACGGCGAGGGAGACGGCGGCGGCGGCTCGGACGTCGACGGGATGGCGGCTTCGGTGGGTCTCCGGCGGCGGCGAGGGTGTCGGGGCGCTCGGCGCGGCACGACGGTGAAGATGGACTGGACGGCGTCGGTCGGGAGTGGCGGGGTGGAGCGGGGCGACGGCGGCAGATCTCGTCGGGGCGGGAGCTCCGGCGAGGGCGGCGGCGATGGCTCGGGGAGGAAAGGAACGGGGCCCGGGGCCTCGGGTTTTAAAGGAGGGGGTGAGGGGTGGCGTGGGCAAGAGGCTAGGCGGCGGGGAGAGTCCGGTGGCGGCACGGACATCGAGGCGGCAGGGAGAGTCCGATGGCGGCACAGACATCGAGGCGGCGGTGGCTGTCGTGGCGGCGGCGGACTCCTGCGGGAGAGACGGCGCGCGGGGCTGGGCCGCTGTTGGGCTGGCGCGGAGAG
>LR880972.1:883471307-883489620 GCA_904067115.1 Aegilops sharonensis
ATATATATATATATATATATATATCAGTTAGGCTTCAAGTGCGTACTTGTTAGTTAAACCTATGTATAAATTGTGACACTAAATACGACTAGTAAGTAGTACAGTAGCAATACTAGTATACGTCGGTCAAATTATTCATCATGTCCACCAATTAAATTGATGTGACAACACGCTGCGCATGAGGTGACACAAGAATCCCGGCAGCGTGTTCGGGTATTCTGGACTTCAGATTTGGAGTACCACTTATCTGTCAAAATCTTTCATCATTCACTTAAAACAGTCAATTGTTCATAGATTGATTACCATATAAATGGAATTAACCCATGCAACTCGAAGAAGGATTGGCCGGTGCTGCCGGCTGGCGTCAAGTTCGATCCCATGGATCAGGAGCTGATCGAGCACCTTGAGGCCAAAGTGAGTGCTGACGGCGCGAGATCTCAGTCTCTCATCGATTTGTTCATACCAACCATCGATAGCGAGCACGACATATGCTACACCCATCCTGAGAAATTTCCAGGTAGACACTGATCGACCATCTATTAGCACAAACATATTCCTTTGTTTATAGCTCTATTTTTCATTTTAGACGCAGACCTGGTGAAGCAATTACAATTTGAAAGTTAATAAAAAGTGAAACAAGTGACTGCAACATGCCAAAGATGTTATGAAAATGCCAACTACGTACACTAAAACCTGTATTCGACAATACTGCAGGTATCACACTGAGTGGCCTAAGCAAGCATTTCTTCCAGCGCAATTCCAGGGCGTTCAAAAGGGGCATGTGGATGCGTCGCAAGATACAGTCGGAGTGCGGCATGCACGCCATGTGGCACAACACGGGAATACCTTGCCGGCGATGGTCAACGGCCGGCAGACGGGCATCAAAAAGGTTCTGGTGCTGCACACCAACAAGAACTTCGACCAGCAGAGGACCAACTGGGTGATGCACCAGTACCACCTCGGGGACCTAGAGCAAGAGAAGGAGCGGGAGCTGGTCCTCTGCAAGATTTTCTACCAGACGAACACTAGGGCCAGGAGTAAAAAGATTATAAGTTAGTTTGGTATTGGTACTTGTACTACCTTGTTGTCCGCAAGTTGGTATTGTTGTTAACGATCTTTTGGTTTGAACTTGGCATTTGCTTCCAACCATCATGCCGAGGGTCGACGTGGATATAAAGCTGATTCATTTGTTTCGAAACGAATTTTCAGGCACCTGATTTTTATTTGATGGGTAGCATAAGCTCCTGCCGTTCGAATTTCCAGTTCTCCAATTTTTCCGAAACAAGTGCATGCTCTTATTATCACGATGAAAAAACAATATCCCTGCTGCATCCCAGTTATCAGTCTGTACTTGTAGAATTCTCTCGTTTATTAAGCACGTATATTATTTTTTAGGTCGAGCAAGTTTCAACTGGGCTGTAGACTGCCCAGGCTTGGTTTTGTTTTTAACAGGCCCAACCCATGATGACAATGGGGCACAAAGATCCAGCAGGTATCTACTGGCCTCTGGCCCACCAGCGTTAGTTATATTTTTTCTTACAACATCCGCAGGCACTTTTTTTACTGAATCAAACACACAACCCATTTCTATTTTCCTCTTGAAACGCATGTCCTACATCCGTTTTCTAATCTCTACCTATAGTTTTACTAGTTCATATACACATATCATTATATTGAAAATAAATAAAATTCACTTTTCATATTTACATCCTTATTTTTGTTGTTGTTTTCCCTCCCAGCGCTGATTTTTTTACCACTGGTTTTCCCTTAAACCAACTCAACTGTCCCACGTCTTATTTGCTTACAAAAATAAAACGATTTTTTTGGCAAATCAATAAGTTCTTAAAAAAATGTTTATCATTTCGGGATTAGAAAAGTTCGGACTCCACCTAAATATGCAAAATAAGGTTGAACTTTTTGACCGTGGTCCTGGGCAGAAAATGGGATGTAATAAATTACTTAAGAATTAGCAAATGGGCTGCAAATTATTAAAAAAATAGCAAATGGGCTCTATGTTGTCTGCCACAGATTTGGAGGCTGACTTGTGGGCCTACTATGTTCATGCGTACACAAGGTTTATCAAACAAGAAACTTAGTCAACAATTGACTCTACCAGCGTCACACCGTTAGATGTCAATCTAACGGCAATCGAGCTTCTTCAGTCTCTGATCTTCCTGCCCCTGCCGCCGAAACTAGCGCCGTCGGAACCGCCTGCTCTCGCCTCCTGTGGCCGGCTGTGCTGCCGGGCAGGCCTCACGGCCCCATCATATACTCGCATCCCTGGCTTGTCCATCCCTCTACTCACCCACACCTCCTGTTATTTTCCGGTGACGGCAGCCGAACCAGTCAACCCTCGTACTCTCCACCGCATGGGCGGCCACTGCCCTATCTTCCTCGGCTCTGTGTCGTTCCCTTCGTAGGCCACGCCTCGTCCACCACCCTGGTGCTCTCGTCGTGGCATGGTCAACGTGGTCAACGAACGACATCCATCAGTAGTGGACTGTACGTGGAGAGGCTGACAGCTGGGTCCACGGCTGCACACAAGGAAATGCCTCCTTATTACGTGCAAAATAATGATTCCTCCACCTGACATTTGGGAGCCGCTGGAAGGGCCTCTGTATTTCGCGAAAAAAATGTTCCCTCCGCTGACAGGTCGGACCCACCAACTATATCTTCGCACGCAAGGAAGTGCCTCCTTATTGCGCGCAAAAAAACGAATACCTCCCTGCCAGCTGGGACCCACCACAGTGGGATGCTGACTTGTGGGCCTACTAAGTTGAAGGGGACGGAGGGCTTTGTCATCTTAGTCAATATGAACGATTCTACCTCCAGTGATCGTACGATGTCCATCCAACGGTCTTAATGCTTCTTCAACCTCTGGTCTTCTTGCTCCAGCCACCCAAAGCAACGCCGGTCGTGCCACATGCTCCGGCCTCCCGTGGCCTGCTGTGCTGCCGCGGAGGCCTCACCACCCCCTACTATTCCCACCGCTGGCCAGGCCCTGCGGTGACGGCAGCCTCACACCGTAGTCGAACCAGTGAATCCTCGTACTCCTCTCCGCGTGGGCTTCCACTGCCGCGTCTTCGCTGCCTCCGCGTCGTCCCCTTCCTAGGCCTCGCCGTTTTCCACCGCCCTGGTGCTCTCAGCGCGGTGTGGTCAACGTGGTCAAGGAACGGCTTCCGTCGGACGTGGACTGTACGTGGAGCGGCTGACAGCTGGGTCCACAACCGCAGCAAGGAAGTGCCTCCTTATTACGTGCAAAATAATTATTCCTCCACCTGACAGCAGGGACCCACCGGACGGGCCACCGTATTTCGCGAAAAAAATGTTTCCCCCTGACTGCTGGGACCCACCAGGTACATCTTCGCATACAAAGAAGTGCGTCCGGGCAAAAAAAATGATTCGCCCCCCTGACTGCTGGGACCCACCAGCTACATCTTTGCAGGCAAGGAAGTGCCTGACAGTCGGGACCCACCTGGTAGAAGCGTACGTTGTGTTGTCATTCTGGTCGCGAACGTGTACGTACATATTGGTCGATGTAGAGGTGCGCACGTGTCGTAGTAGAGGCGCTCACGTAGCATGTACGCGTACGTATAGCGCCTAGTGTGCAAGAAAGAAAATACGGCCACGTACGTACATACGGGCAGGGTCTCGAACGCCTACGCGCATACGTATGGCCAGGGCTCCTGTACATGGCTGGGTCGGAACGGAGAAACATCGTCGTCGTCGTGTTCATGGGGAGCCAACCGGCTGGGTCGGAACGGAATGCGTCGTCGTGTTCATCGGGAGGGATAGGACGGATCAGCCGATGGAAACGAGGCCTGGCATACCGTAGAACGGAGGAAACGACCTTGTGTTCGACCGGCCACGTTCGAAACGGGATCCTGTTCATCGGGAGGAGTTTGGCGTACCGCAAAATGGAGGAAACGGACCTCCTACGGGCAAAACGGGGGTCCTATTGATCGGGAGGGGTGTGGCGTACCGCAAAACAGAGGAAACAGACGGTGGAGGGAAGGATGAACAGGACCACCCCTCCACGGGCTACTGTTCATCCTTCCCTCCACGGGGTGGTCCTGTTCATCCTGCCCTCCACGGGGTCTTGTTCATCCAGCCCCAACAGGCTCGAACGATCGGTCTCCTGTTCATCCACCCCCACCGGGAACCGTTCATCCAACCCCCCCCCCCCCCCCGCAATGCTCACTGTGCATCCAGAGGCAGCGCCACGGGGTCCTGTTCATCCACCCCCACCGGGACCCGGTCCTCCTAACGCCCCCCCCCCCCCCCCCCCCCCCGCAATGCTCACTGTGCATCCAGAGGCAGCGCCACGGGGTCCTGTTCATCCACCCCCACCGGGACCCGGTCCTCCTAACGCCCCCCCCCCCCCCCCCCCCCCCGCAATGCTCACTGTGCATCCAGAGGCAGCGCCACGGGGTCCTGTTCATCCACCCCCACCGGGACCCGGTCCTCCTAACGCCCCCCCCCCCCCCCCCCCCCCCGCAATGCTCACTGTGCATCCAGAGGCAGCGCCACGGGGTCCTGTTCATCCACCCCCACCGGGACCCGGTCCTCCTAACGCCCCCCCCCCCCCCCCCCCCCCCGCAATGCTCACTGTGCATCCAGAGGCAGCGCCACGGGGTCCTGTTCATCCACCCCCACCGGGACCCGGTCCTCCTAACGCCCCCCCCCCCCCCCCCCCCCCCGCAATGCTCACTGTGCATCCAGAGGCAGCGCCACGGGGTCCTGTTCATCCACCCCCACCGGGACCCGGTCCTCCTAACGCCCCCCCCCCCCCCCCCCCCCCCGCAATGCTCACTGTTCATCCAGAGGCAACGCCACGGGGTCCTGTTCATCCACCCCCACCAGGAATTGTTAATCCAAACCCCCCAACAACACTCAGTGTTCATCCAGAGGTAGCTGTCGATGTGGAACGACACCTATTGGATCACAAGAATCCCTACTACGGTTGCTGGGGCGCAGGGTTGCAAGAAGAGCAGGATCAGTAGTCAATACGAGGATCATCTACCCAGGTTCGGGCCACGAGGATGCGTAAAACCCTAGTCCTGCTTTGGTCGATGTATTTCAGAGAATTCTTGAGCTCTCGAACTAGCTATGGTGGGTTCGTGGTTCGGAAGAGCCGACTCCTTCTGCAGTATGCCATGTGCCTCCTTTTATAGTCGAAAGGGGCTGCCAAAGTGGCACACAGGAGGCGGAAAGGCGTACAGTGCTACGAACTTATCCCTCGTATTACAAGACAAGACGCATTTAATGTGCCGCTGAGGTGTCCCCTAGCTTTATTGGGGACGGGGGCGAGGCCCGTCCCGTCCGTCGCCGCTCCTCCTCGCTTCGAGTCGCGCCCTGGCCAGCGACGCGTGCAGCAGAATGTAGGCAGGCAGGCAGCTCAGGTGGCGCAGTGGTAGGGTTTTCACGAAGATCTACATGCCTCCACGCAGGCGCCTGCTGAGTTGGCCTGGAAGCTGCATGTTGCCACGCAGGTGCCTGCCCAGCTGATTTGGCTGGCAGCTGCATGCGAACGGCGGTGGAGACTGGCTGGTGTGGGCCTGGCAGTGGCCCTGCCGGCATCCTCGGCGAGAGCCTTGCCGGGGGGCCCGGCAAGGGTCTTGCCGTGGCGCGCTGTCGTCCCCGGCAAGAATCTTGCCGGTGGTCTCGTGGCTCTCCTCGGCAAGGATCTTGCCGAGGATCGTTGTCTTCTAATTCTCATCTGATCTTGAATATGTCTTCACAAAGATCTGCATGCCACCACAGAGATGCCTCCCGAGCCCTGGCCCAACATGGTCGATAGTGTTGGAGACCGTGGGCTCGAGGGTGGCTTGCTCTATGGTTGTTTGGGCGCGCTGCCCCGGCAAGGGTCTTGCGGGGCCTGCTGAGGCCGTCTCCGGCAAGGTTCTTGCCTAGGGAAACTGCTCCGCCCCTCTGCTTCTTTGCTTTCTTGGTCTTGGTGTTGCTCTGGCTGTCTTGGGCTTAGGTTTTTCCTTGGTTCACTTCCCCTGTTCTGCTTGGTGCCGCCATGGGCGCGACTCTGACTGTCCGTGCACAGGTAAAGGGGTACAAAGGAGCATCCCTTCTTTTGTACACTGGCAGGAGGCCCCGAGCCTAGGTCACACATAAGCGCGACACATTGTTGGGCCAGGCCCAAAACGGTGCGTGGGCAAGCGGGGCGATTTTTACCGCGGTAAAAAAATTCACGCATTGTGCTTCCCACGACCCGTGCGCGACATGGAGGGGCGCTGACGTGGGCGGTATGCGTGGGGTGGTTTCCGCACGTATGCGTCACATCGCTATAAAGAGGCGGCTCGTGCCTTCCTCATGAAAAGAGGGAGGCGTGAACGCGCGGCTCATTTACTGAATGGGGCCGGGTCGCGGTCTTCAAGGCGTCCAAACCCCACGATCACGGGGTGGGGAGAGGTCTCTTCACTCGTCCCCTCGGTTTCTGCACGTTCGCCACGCATCCTCCATGCGCTTGGGGTGGCAAGCGGTGGAGACGGGAAACCGGGCCATCGCTGGTTGGGGCAGCGGGTCGGCCCCGATTCCCTGCGCCTCTCGTGGTTGGATTGACCGAGCGGGGAGGCTGAGCCCCGACCCCGCACCTTTATAAGGAGAGGGAAGGGGAGATGGCATCCTGCATTCTTCTATCTTCTATCTCCTTCTGCTTTTGCTTCTTCCTCCCATCTTCCATGGAGAAGGGGAACCCTGGTCCCTCGACGGTGGCGACGAGGGTCGCTGCTCGACAGCGCGTCCCTCCTCCTCCCGAGCTTGTGATGGCGGAGCCAGCTGCGAACGGAAGGGGGAGGGGGCGAGGCCATGGGCGAAGCCTTGGCAGATGTTGTGGTGCTCGGGGAAGTGGAGGACGGGGCGGCGCGCCGGCCTCGCCCCCGCCAATGATGCATTTCCCGACGGAGGGCCATGTTGGAGACCAGCCATGCGAGTTCTTCATCAGGCTGCGCCGGCCTCCACGTCGTCGTCTTCGTCTCCCCGCCCCGTTTGCTCAGGTAATGGAGCGTGACCCGCCCCAGACCCTCAGGTTGCACATGAGGGGCTGTGGGAATGGGGGTACGCGGGTCGACGTCGACTTCCCGGCTCCTCGGGTCATGTACCTCAACCGTGGATGGAAGACGTTTGCTCGCATCCACAACCTGCTGTGGGGCTCGTCCTCTACTTCAAATTAATGGAGGACGGGATGCTCTCCGTCAAGGTCTTCAGAGAGTTTGGAGCTCCTCCGAGGGCGACTCCGACGATGGAAGCTCTTCCTCGAGCGGGAGTGACAAGGAGGACAGCGGTGCAGATGACGGGGACGAGTCCGACTAGGCGTCGGATGCCCCGCGCCTGGGCGGGTGCGACAGCATCAGCATCTGCACCTGGCTGCTCCTCCGGCGGAGTTTTGCCGGGGGAGGGGCCAGCTCCATGAACTTCTCGGGGCCATCTCCTTGGGCGGCTGGCGTCGGGAGGTTGCGGAAGAGGAAGAGGGCGGGCGGCAAGGCCGTCAATTCGGAGGACGCAGACACCGACTCCTTCGTCACGTGTCCGACGTCCTACCGCCTCGTCTTCGAGCTCCTTTCCCGGCACCGTCATCACCGGCCTACCCTTGGGTAGCCGCCAAGGTGTTCTCTTGGTGCTTTCTACTGCTCGTAGCTCGCCTAGGCGCCCCTTTTGCCCTTTCTCCTTCTTGACCTGCCTCCTGAGGAGAGGGACAAGAAAGGGATCGTGGGCATCTCATCTCTTTTTTAGTTTGTAAGCCTTCGGGCCTTTGTTAAATTTAGAACTTGTAATCCCCTTGCTCATGTTTTTCATTCGGTACGGACTATACCTATGTGGGATGTTTTTAATGAAAAAGGGATGTTTGCCGGGTTTTTCGTTCGTGGGTAGACCTCGCGACAAGGAGCGAATCCTTGTTACAATTTAAGATAAACGTTTTTCGCCCGGCAATAGGCCTTGCTGTCCCCCACACTTTGCTCGACCATTATGGCGCTCTTGGCGGAGGCAGGGATGAAGTGGGCTTAGGCTCCTCTTTCTATCTCCTTGCCACCGCAGCTACAACCAAATCCGGACCCAAGAGATAATCCTTAGGTATAGGAAAAAAGGGAGCACGGTAGCCTAGATATAAAACAAGGTTTCACATGCCCCAGTTCCGTTCTGAAATGCATGATAGAGGATGAAAGACTTATCTGGATATGCAGCCCCCGGCAACCTTATCTTGCCGCGGTTGGATCCTTGTGCTTGCATCCCCAGGCAACTCTGGTTTGCCGGGATCGGGACGCCGGTCCGTTTCCTTTCTTCCAAGTAGCTCAGCAAAAGTGCTCATGTGCCCTGCGAACCAAAGGAGGACATAAAAGAACAGATAGACGTGCACTCGACCTCTAGGCTAGGGGTTAGTCACCGCTAAGCACTATCAACCCTAACCAAGGAAGAGACTCGACCTAGCATGCGTGCTATAACTTAGGGCGCCATCGCTTCATTTATTTATGCTCAGGGTCTGCGTCTAGCTTTGTACAAAGGGTTACATGCCTTGCCGGCAAAGCTTGTACAAAAGGTGGCTTGCCGGGAGGCCCGGCAAGCCGCGCCTTATGGGTAAAACTTGCGAAGATGCTCGATGTTCAAGGAGTTGCTCACTGGGACAGCATCTTTGGTCTCCAGGCGGACTGCGCCGGGCCTGGTGACTCGAATTACCCGATAAGGGCCTTCCCACTTTGGCATCAAGTTGTTGGAATTCTTGGCCGACTGAATGCGCCGAAGAACAAGGTCGCCTTCCTCAAAGCTTCGGGCATGAACCTTGCGGCTATGGTAGCGGCGCAAGGCTTGCTGGTAGCGTGCTGCTCTCACAGCCGCCCGAAGACGATATACCTTAAGGAGCGTCGCGTCATCTTGCCGCATCTGCTCTTGCTCCAGCTCATCATAAGCGAGCACTCGAGGTGACCTGTATATGAGTTCCGTGGGGAGAACTGCTTCTGCCCCGTATACCAGGGCAAAAGGTGTCTGGCTGGTGGCTCGATTTGGCGTCGACCTAATTGACCAAAGAACCGCAGGCAATTCATCAATCCAGCGCCTTCCGTTCTTGCACATCTTGTCAAAAGTCTTTGTTCCTAGGCCTCGCAACACTTCAGCATTTTCCCTCTCCGCTTGGCCATTGCTCCGTGGGCGTGCCACGGAAGAAAAACAGACCTTCCTGCCGAGGTCTTGAATGTATTGCATGAAGGTGTGGCTTGTGAACTGCGTGCCGTTGTCGGTGATGACTCTGTTTGGCACACCAAAACGACAGACTAGTCCCTTGAAGAACTTGACGGCTGACTGTGTTGTCACCTTTCTCACTGTTTCCACCTCTGGCCACTTTATGAACTTGTCAATTGCAACGTACAAGTACTCAAAGCCCCCGATAGCACGTGGGAAGGGGCCTGTCGGGGAAACTGATCTGACCCACGAACACCTATGGGACCGGCGTACCGAGCCCCTTCCGGTTCGGCAGGGGGCGGAGGTCGCACGAAGAGCAGATCGAGGCGAAGCACACGAGCAGTTTACCCAGCTTCGGAGCTCTCCGGAGAGATAACACTCCTACTGCTGCATGTTTGAGTGTATTGAGTTCTTGTTAGGGAGCGCTGAGTGCTACCGTACACACCAGCTGCTAACGAGACCTAGCGTGAGTGTTTTCTGGCTTCGAACCTTTCGAACCCCCCTCTACGTTGCGCATGGGCCTCCTTTTATATGCTCAAGGGGTCTCCGACAGGTGGCAACGTAGACAAGGGTAAAAATGGAAAAAGAATGCGGTTGGTACAGCTACTTGTACAGTGTATCATAACTAACCCTGACGGCAGGGGAAAAAGGCATTAAATGCCAGTCTACGTCGCCCAAACAGTGCAAACAGGGACCGTCAGGGACGCCACCGTTTGCCACGATGGCAATCTTGTCAGCGCCGCTTGCCACCGCGCTCCGCTGGCCGAACAGCCTCTTGCCACGCGCGCCTGGAAAGGTCCCAGGGCGACACGTTGGTGGATGTGCTGGAGCGCAGGTACAGAGTGGTAGTCAGCCGCGGCAAGCGGCTTGCCGCGGTTGTTGCATTGTAGCGCCCGGAAGCTTGTCGCTCACCGGGCCTTCCCGGCAAGCTCCTCTTGCCGGGGCCTTGTCTCCTAGGTGCCTTGGTTGGCCTTCCCAGCAAGCTCCTCTTGCGGGGGCCTTGTCTCCTTGGCTTGAAAACTTTGTTCTTGAATGGCTCCAAAGGAACCACGGAGGACCTTGGCGGTCACCCGGCAAGCCTTGCCTCGGGGCGCTGCAACTGCCCGTGCACGAGTTCGGGATACCAGGGTACCCCTACTCTAGTACACCGACAGGAGCCCCCGGGCCTGGGCCACACACGGTGCCGAGCGCTGTAGGGCCAGGCCCAAAACAGGGCATGGGCACGCGCGGCCTGGGTTACGCCGTAACTCACTCCGGACCCACCACGCCCTCCACGAACGGCACGCGTCGAATGCGGCGTTGTGGGAGAGATCGTGGGTGGTTTCTTTATTCGGAAAGGTGGAACGTCCGCCCCCTCCCTCTTTATAAGCAGGGGAAACAGGGGCAGTTCGCCCACCTCGCCAGTTGCTGTCCAATTTCGAAAAACCTCCGCTGCTCCCCCCCTTCTTCCCAAGGCTTAAAAGAGAGCAGCGCTCCGCCCCCATCGCCACCAGTGCCACCAACGCCGTCGATCTCCCCCACCACCTCCGCCATGGCTCCGAAAGCCGACACGGGGAAGGCCGTGAAGTCGGCCGAGGCGTAGCGGCTCGCGGCGCTGCGAAAGGAGCGGGCCATCTTCCACCCTCAGCTCGCCGCGAAGGATCTGAGGGAGTCCTACTACCTCTTCTGGTCGACGGAGACGCGAGCGCATCCACGCACGATGGTACTCCCAGCTGCCGCCTCGGAACTGGCTCCAAATGGGTACCCTTTCTTCGCGTTGTTCTTCTACTGCGGGCTCTGCCCGCCCTTCTCTGAATTTTTCTATGACATCATGAACACCTACGGGTTCCGCCTCCTTGATTTCACCCCCAATGCGGTTCTGACCATGGCAGTTTTCGCACATCTCTGTGAAAACTTTGTCGGAGTCCATCCAATCGTAGCTCTTTTCCGCCACTTCTTAATGCCTCGAGTTGAGAGAGGGGAGCCCCTTGCCAGCGGAATCGCTTGGATCTCGAGGATTGGCAAGAAGTAAGCTTATCTGGAGGGAGAGCTCCGCAGCAAGTGGGAGGAATGGAGGGCAGATTGGTGATGGATTGTCGAGGAGAACCCGCAGCCATTTACCGCCCAGCGCCAAACCCCAATAGTGCGCGGCAACGATTGGAGGAACGTGGCCCCGGAAGATGCTAGGCTGAAAATTGCCGTCACCCGGATCCTGCGCCTCAGGCTTGCCGGGCTCACCGTAGGCACCGTTGGCGCAGACTTTCTTCGCCGCCGCATCGCCCCCTTGCAGGAGAGGAGGAGACCCGCCTGGGAGTTTCAGAACGCGGCAGATATCATGAGGCTGCGCCCGAGCCTCAACTTCAACTTCACTGTCTTGGAACTGGACGCGATGCTCTTGGAGCTGTTCAAGCCCGATCCTGATCATCCCGAAATGTTCAGGTTGCCGAGGGGTGTCGTCCCGCTCTGCAACAATTCCTCGCTCGACCGCATCCGTGCAATGATGCCGCTGTGCGACTCACATGGAATTGTCCCAACCTGGCAAGAGCCTGCAGATGACGTCGTGCGGGAGTTCTTTGACATCCTGGTAGAAGTGCCGGTCCGCCCCGATGAACAGAAGAGCCTCACCCGCGACACCACCGATGATGAGATGCAGCGCATCGCCACCAGGCTGGAAGAGGCGGCAGCAGCCGCTGCCGCGGGCGAGTTTGGATTCACTGTGGAGGAGGCAGAGGCAGCAGAGGCGGCAAGCCTTGTCGAGCGAGGGGAGTTTGCCGGCGAGGAAGAGCTTGCCGAGCCTGAAGTTGAGTCGAGCAAGCCCGCCGAGGGCGCCTCCTCCCCACCTTCAGACAGCTTGCCGCGAGCGGAGCCCCCAGCTCCACC
This sequence comes from Aegilops sharonensis, assembly GCA_904067115.1. Lineage (NCBI taxonomy): Eukaryota > Viridiplantae > Streptophyta > Magnoliopsida > Poales > Poaceae > Aegilops > Aegilops sharonensis. Next base: position 883,483,347 of record LR880972.1, read on the forward strand.
AAGAAGGCGTCTTCGCAAGGCCGAAGACGTAGCGGGGTGGCAGACGGGCCAACAGCCGCCGCGCCGCGCGACGCGCTCCACCGCGGCAAGCACTGTTGCCGCGGGAGCACCTCATGCCGTTGCAGCAACTGGAGCGGGGCCCTCCCAGACCACCGCTTCTGCTCCCGCCAAGCGGCCAAGGGAACCCACTCCTCCGCCTCGTCGCACCGGAGGCGAGCCGGAATTTGATCTCTCCGCGCTCAGCTCCGACGAGGAAGAAGAAGAGTAAGATTCCTTGCTGTACTTGTAGTTATTTGATTTTGTTGCTTTGTCTTGTATCTGATTTGCTTCACTCGGAACCCATTCCTTTTCAGGACGCTGGCCCAGAGAGCGTCGAAGAGAGCCAAGGCCCCGGTGATTGTCATCGAGGACGAACCCACCGCGACAGCAGGAGGCGCGTCCGAGACCACCTTGCCGGACGCGGCAACTCTTCCTCAAAGCAGCCCCCAGCGTAAGTATATGGTTTACTTCTTGCTATTAGGCGTGCATGGGTGCTCTTCCTTTGCTGATATCTGACTGTTGGCTTGTGTAGGAGCAGAGCAGCCTCACCAGGAGTGCCCTGAAGCCGCTCCTGACATGCCATCTGCTTCGACTACACCGCCAAGGGAGGATTCCCCGGCAAGGGAGCGTTCTCCGGCAAGGGAGACTTCTCCGGCAAGGGACAGTTCTCCGGCAAGGGATAGCAGCAGTGACCCTCCGGTGGTTGAGACCATGGCTGCAGATCCTAGCATAGGTAATCCTCTTGCTTGAAAACTCCCCTTGTGTTCTTCTTCTTCTGATTTTATTTTTGAATATTTGCTTGACTTTTCTTTCTTTTCCGGTCGTCAGATCCATCTGCCACAGAGCCAATGGAAACCGAGGTCGCCGGCGAGGAGGACGCGCGCGGCAATACTGACGAGGCCGCTGTCGCCGAAGAGGAAGCCGGCGCTGATGATCCTGCCGGCGAAGAGGCCGCCAAGGCTGCTGCCGCAGAAGCTGGCGAGGGGTCTGGCGATCGCACTGACGGCCTCGAGGCCGCAGGAGCGTCAGGCGCTACGCCGACCGCCGATCCCTCCGCCGCTGCCGCAGCGTCGGGCTTCGAAGAGCCCCCGCCCGACGCCTATTTGAAGGCCGGCGATGGCGTCTTCATCAAGCTCCCCTGGGCGTCGAGCTCCAGGGCGCCGGTCGAAGGAGAGACCTTTGATGAAGAGTTGCTCGCCTCCGCTGGGCTGACGCTGGTCGACGCGCCAAGAAGCAGCAGCGGCGAGTCTGAGGAGGAGGAGCTGCTGCGGAAGCTGTTGTCGCTCTACCGCGCCCGACAAGCCAAGCTGGAATCCTGGGAAGCGCTTGTCGCGAAGGCGGTAGCAGACATCGAGAAGTGCGCGGAGGAGCTCCGAGGCCTCAACCAGGAAGCTCTCCGGTCCCTGGCAGCGGAGCGGGAGCAAATCGCCGAGGAGCGCAAAGCCTTCCTCCTCGAGAAGGCTGAAGCTGAAGAGCAACAGCGGCTTGCCGCCGAGAAGTTGTCTGCGCAGGAAGGTGAGTTGGCGCAGCGGAAAGTTAATCTTGATAACCACGAGGAGGATCTTGCCGCACGTGAGCAAACATTTGGCGGGGCTCTCAAGGAAGCGAAGGATGCTGCTGCAGCTGCCGAGGCCGCCAAGAAGGAGCTAGAGACGAAGGTGATGCAGCTGGAGGCCAATCTCAAGGAGAGCGACGAGGAGCTTGCTGCGCTCAAGCGTGAGCGCGAGAAGGACGCCTACACCCTTGGCGAGCTGCAGGGTCGTCTCGCCGAGAGGAGCAAGGAGCTTAGCGCCGCCAAGGACTCTAACGCAGATCTTGAGTTGAAGCTGACTACTTTGACTCAGACGCTGGACGGCGCCAGGGAGCAGGAGGTGGCCTTGAAGGAGAAGATCAAGGCCGACGAGGCGCTGCTGGCGAGTGCTGCTGCCGCCCAGAACACTTTTAGGGAGAATGTGGATCACTGGACCGAGGGTCTCGTGGATGCTGCTGCAACCATCGACAGGGAGCTGGCGCAGCTGGGGATGGAGGACCTTGGGTATTCCTCCGATGAGCACCTCCAACCCAGCGCCAAGCTCAGCTTGTTCTTCAAAGGCGTGGCGACGGCCCTCCAGCGACTCTGGGAAGAGATCCCAAAGCAGCTGGCCGATGAGTCGCGCCAGATCTGCGCGGGAGCTCTTCAAAAGGTGTTGATGAAGGTGGCCTTCCGTAATCCAGGCCTCAACCTTACCAACGTCCTCAAGTCCTTGCCGCCGGATGCTGATGTGGAAGCGCTCAAGACCCTTGTCGCACCCATCGTGGACAGGGTGAGCGGGATCAAGAGGGTTGATGGCGATCGCGTAGATTAGGCCGCCCGTTTTCTCTTTTTCTTGCCACTGCTGATCATGTTATGAGAACAATCTATTAGAGCTGCGACAAGCTATCTTGTAATATAACTCTATTTTGGGTAGTGATTGCTATGTTATTTCCTTTACTTGATTCCTTCCTTTGTATGTTTTTGCCCTACGCTTTTAGGGAACTTGCCGGCGCAGGCACCTTAGCCGCGAGCGCTGAGTGCCGGACGTCAGCAGCCTGCTGGCGGTGCCGCTTCCGGCAAGCAACCTTGTCGCAACTAGTCGCGGCTCACTTAAGTTGTTGAGCGGACTCGAAACAAAGTAAGGGCGCAACTAGCTACGAGTTGGTTCCTCCGCGCATAGGTTTTCCATACAAAGCACGGTCGTTCGAGGAGAATAACTTCGAAATTTTAAAACTGATTGCTCAAAATTTAGCAACTTAGCTTTTCTGTCGTTTGCTTCCCGATAAGGCGGAACTTCCTCGAGCGACGCTTGGTCCACACCATTATCTTCTCCTTCCCCCCTGGCTAACTTGTGGGCGAGGGAACCTTCCTTTCTTTGAGATATGGAGCCTTGTGGCTCACTATTGCTTACCGGGGGTAGGTGCTGCACAAAGTGTCAGATAACGCATGTAAAAATAAAGTAGAAAGCGTGATTGACAAGATGTGCGGAGCACATGAGCATTACTTATGCACGAGGTCTGCGCCCGGCTTTGTATAAAGGATTACATGCAACATCGCCAAGACTTGTACAAAAGGTGGTTGCCGGAACAGGTTCCAGCAACCGCGCCCTACGGGTAAAACTTACGAAGATGCTCAATATTCCAGGAGTTGCTCACCGGAATGCCATCTTCGGTCTCAAGGCGGACAGTGCCAGGCCTAGTGACTCGTTTCACCCGGTAAGGGCCTTCCCACTTCGGCGTCAACTTGTTGGAATTCTTGGCGGACTGAACGCGCCGAAGAACAAGGTCGCCTTCCTCGAGACTTCTGGCATTAACTTTGCGGCTATGGTAGCGGTGCAAAGCTTGCTGATATCGAGCAGCTCGTACAGCAGCCTGAAGACGGTCCTCCTCAAGGAGCAGTGCGTCATCTTGTCGCAACTGCTCTTGCTCGAGCTCATCATAAGAGAGCACTCGAGGTGACCCGTATACGAGTTCCGTGGGGAGAACTGCCTCTGCTCCATAGACTAGAGCGAAAGGTGTCTGGCCAGTGGCTCGATTTGACGTCGTCCTGATCGACCAAAGAACCACTGGCAGCTCCTCAATCCAGTTCTTTCCGCACTTGTGCAGCCTGTCGAAAGTCCTGGTCTTGAGTCCGCGCAGCACTTCAACATTTGCCCTCTCCGCTTGACCATTACTTCTCGGATGAGCAACAGAAGCGAAGCAGACCTTGGCGCCAAGATCTTGGACGTATTGCATGAAGGTGCGGCTCGTGAATTGCGTGCCGTTGTCGGTGATGATCCTGTTAGGGATCCCGAAACGGCAAACAATCGACTTGAAGAACTTGACGAATGACTGTGTTGTCACCTTCCTCACTGCTTCCACTTCCGGCCACTTTGTGAACTTGTCGATTGCAACGTACAAGTACTCAAAGCCCCCGACAGCTCGGGGAAAGGGGCCGAGGATGTCGAGCCCCCAGACCGAAAATGGCCAGGATAAAGGGATCGTCTGGAGAGCTTGAGCTGGCTCGTGTATCTTCTTGGAATGGAACTGGCACGCTTCACACTTGGTTACTTGTGTAGTTGCATCCTGGAGGGCTGTCGGCCAAAAGAAACCTTGCCGGAACGCTTTGCCGGCAAGTGCTCTTGCGCCAATGTGGTGACCACATATGCCTCCATGTATCTCTGCCAACAGCTTTTGTCCGTCCTTCCGGTGAATACACTTCAATTTCACACCATTGAGTCTTCTTCTGTATAGTGTGTTGTCGACAAACTGGTACATACTTGACTACCGGGCTACTCTTTCCGCTTCTTCTTGCTCTTGGGAAGTTCTCCTGTCTGAAGGAAATGGACAATCTGTTGTGCCCATGCTGGAGCTTGTGGCTCGACAACAAGGACTAAAGACACATCTGCTGCTGCGGGAAAATCCGCTTCGACGGCATGAACCTGTGGCTCAGACGAACCTTGACGTTCCCCGGCAAGCTTGCCGGAGCAAAACTTGTCGGGAGCGTCTGCTTCAACGAAACAAACCCTAGGGCTTGTCGGAGCAGACTGCTTCTCAGCACTCTTGGTGTTGATCTTGGGGACCTTCTTGGCGGCGGCTTCGGGGAGCTCTGCCGGAAAGTAGTCACCAGAAATCAACTTCCTCTTTTTGTTCTGTCCAGTTGATGGCGTCACAGACGGTTGAGTCAGTTTGAGCACAAAGATCCCTGGTTCCACAGGTAACTTAAGTGCGGCGAACTTTGACAGGCCATCAGCAATGTCGTTCTGAGCTCTTGGAACATATTCCATCTGTAGGCCGTCAAAGTGCTCTTCTAGCTTTCTCACCTCATCAACGTAAGCTTCCATCAACGGAGTCTGATAATTCTTGTTCACTTGGCGGACGACAATCTGTGAGTCACCCCTGACAATGAGCTTCTTGATCCCATGGTCTACTGCGATCCTAAGACTGGCAAGCAAACCTTCATACTCTGCAGTATTGTTTGTTGCTTGCTCCTTGGGAAAGTGCATCTGGACTACGTACTTGAGGTGCTCTCCGGCGGGTGCAACAAGTAGCACGCCCGCACCGGCGCCTTGCAGCGAGAAGGCACCATCAAAGTACATCAGCCACTCTTTGCTTGCTTCCTTGACGGGGATGCTCGTTTCTGGAATTTCTTCATCTTGTGTTGGTGTCCATTCTGCTATGAACTCCGCCAATGCTCTGCTTTGGATAGTTGAGGTGCTCTCAAACTTGAGGCCAAAGCTTGACAGTTGCAGTGCCCACTCGACAATCCTGCCTGTTGCTTCTGGATTTTGCAGTATCCTCTTCAGCGGAAAACGAGTGACGACTGTGATCTCATGTGCTTGGAAGTAATGGCGCAGCTTTCTCGAGGCCATGAGAAGGCCGAAAAGCAATTTCTGCACACCAGAGTACCTTGACCTAGCCCCCTGCAGAAGGGAACTGACAAAGTAAACTGGGTGCTGCACCATTCTCTTCTGCATCTTCTCACACGCCTGCGCAGATCCATCTTTGTCGGGACCAGAGCTTGTCGGTGAAGTGCCTTGCTTGTCGCTGGATGCATCTGTCGTGGTTGCTAGCTCATCATCCGCCTCCCTCTCCGCTACTAACGCAGCACTAACCACTTGATTGGTTGCCGCTATATACAGCAGCAACTTCTCTTGTGGCTTAGGTGCGACAAGTGTTGGAGTGGAGGACAGGTATCTCTTTAAGTCCTGCAGTGCAGCCTCCGCTTCCGGAGTCCATTTCATTGGACCTGCCTTTTTCAATATTTTGAAAAATGGCAGGGCGCGCTCAGCAGACCTAGAGATAAACCTGCTGAGAGCAGCTACGCAACCGGCAAGTCTTCGTACATCCTTGACGCGCTTCGGTGCTTCAATCTGCTCAATGGCCTTGATCTTGTCGGGATTGGCTTCAATTCCCCGCTGAGACACGAAGAACCCGAGAAGCTTGCCGGAGGGGACTCCAAACACACACTTCTCGGGGTTAAGCTTGAGGTTGATCTTGCGCAGATTTGCAAAGGTCTCGTCTAAATCTTGAATCAGAGTCGCCTTGTCCTTGCTCTTGACCACTATGTCATCCATGTAGGCGTCTACATTTCTGTGCATTTGTGGCTCAAAAGCGTCATGGACTACTCTTGCAAATGTTGAACCAACATTCTTTAAACCGAAAGGCATCCGTACGAAACAGTACGTGCCACATGGGGTGATGAATGCGGTCTTCTCCTCATCCTCTTCTGCCATGAAGATCT
>LR880972.1:883489829-883504663 GCA_904067115.1 Aegilops sharonensis
AGAACCCGAGAAGCTTGCCGGAGGGGACTCCAAACACACACTTCTCGGGGTTAAGCTTGAGGTTGATCTTGCGCAGATTTGCAAAGGTCTCGTCTAAATCTTGAATCAGAGTCGCCTTGTCCTTGCTCTTGACCACTATGTCATCCATGTAGGCGTCTACATTTCTGTGCATTTGTGGCTCAAAAGCGTCATGGACTACTCTTGCAAATGTTGAACCAACATTCTTTAAACCGAAAGGCATCCGTACGAAACAGTACGTGCCACATGGGGTGATGAATGCGGTCTTCTCCTCATCCTCTTCTGCCATGAAGATCTGATGGTACCCTGAGTATTCATCAAGAAATGAAAGCAAATCACATCCAGCCGTGGAGTCAACAATCTGGTCGATGCGCGGCAAGGGAAATGGGTCTTTGGGACAAGCTTTATTAATATCGGTAAAGTCAATACAAAGCCTCCATTTCCCGTTTGCCTTGCGCACGACTACAGGATTGGCCAAACACGTAGGATGGAGCACTCCTCTGACAAGGCCTGCTGCTTCCAATTTCCTGATTTCTTCTGCAATGAATTCTTGGCGCTCCACTGCCTGTTTCCTGACTTTCTGCTTGACGGGCCACGCATGAGGACAGACGGCAAGATGCTGCTCAATTACTTTCCTGGGAACACCGGGGATGTCAGACGGTTGCCACGCAAACACGTCGACGTTCGCCCGCAGGAAAGCAACGAGCGCGCCTTCCTATTTAGGGTCGAGAGTGGCACTGATGGTGAAGGTACCACCAGCGCCATCCTCCTTGGCGGACACCTTCTTGGTCTCTGGTGGAGCTGCCATCGTCTTCTTCTTGCACTTGCCGATGGAGCTCGATGGTGCGTCCTCGACGGTAGCACAACAGTCCGAAGAGGTGCGCTTGCCGGAGTAGGCATCAGAACTCTTGCCGGACTTGGTCTTCTTCTTCGCCCCGGGCGCTTCAGCGACAAGTGATTTGCGATCTGTTGCGGCTGCTGCTTCCCGGTAGATCTTGTCGGCGCAGATAAGAGCGTCCTTCTTGTCGCCAGGGACAGAGATGACACTTATCGGGCCTGGCATCTTCAGCATGTTGTATGCATAGTGAGAGGCTGCCATGAATTTGGCGAGTGCTGGACGGCTAAGTATCCCATTGTAAGGCAATGGAAAGTCAGCAACGTCAAAAGTGACCCTCTCAGTCCTGAAGTTTAACTCGCTACCAAATGTCACCGGCAACGTGATCTTTCCCTTCGGCTTGCTCCTTCCCGGATTGATTCCTTGGAATGTGCCGGTCTCTTCGAGCTCGCCATCAGGGATCTGGAGTTTCTGGAGTACCGCGGAGGAGATCAGGTTCAAGCCGGCCCCGCCGTCAACTAGCATCTTAGTGACCTTGAGGTTGCGGATAGTTGGTGAAACCAACATCAGCAAGCACCCGATCGCAGTTATGCGATCAGGGTGGTCCTCAATATCAAAGATGATAGGCGTGCTGGACCATTTCAGAGGCTTGCGTGACTCGACGGATGGTTCTGCCGCATTGATTTCCCGCATCCACTGCTTGAGTTGGTGGTGTGAAGTATGCAGAGATGCACCGCCGTCAACGCACAGGACCTCTGTGGCTTTCTGGAACTCCTGCTCATCGGCCTCGTCATCATCCATGTCTTCATCGTCGTTGTCATCTTCATCCTTGTTGCGGCCGCGGGGAGGTCTATCTCCTTGCCGCTGCTTGGCCTTGCCGCGGCGTCCTCCTCGGCTGGGGCGTTTTTTGCTGGCTCCTCCAGCACCTTCCTGGGCCTTCTCCTTGTCGCGTCGCTCGTACTCAGCCTTTTGCTGCCCGACAAGCTGCTCGACCTTCTTGTAGCTCTGGAGGTCATTGCCCTTGGTGCGGTGGATTTTGCAGTACTGCTTGTTGGTGCCGTCCTGCTTGTCGGCAACCGCCACAGCATGGTAGTTGGTGCCTGCGGCAACCTCCTTGCCGGAGCTACCAACTTTGGCTTTCTTGGCACCACCTCCGTTGCCGGACTGCTCAACGACTAGCACATCTTTGCCTTTCTTCTTCCTCTTGTTCCGCCGCCGGCTTTTCTTTTGCCGGGGCGGCCTCCTCCCTATCAGATCCTCCTGCTTCTGTATTCTCTCCGGGGAGTTTCCTCCCTTCCTCAGCACGTGCACACTTGTCGGCCAGGGCATATAGCTCACTGACGTCCCTGATCTTGCACATCGCCATCTCCTCCCGCATCCTGCGGTTTCACACGTTCTGATGAAACGCGCTGATTACCGCGGCAGGGTGGACATCTGGGATGTTGTGCTGTACGCGGCTGAATCTCTGAATGTACTTGCGCAGGGGCTCTCCTTCCTTCTGGGCGAGCAGATGAAGGTCGCTTTCTTGGCCATGGGGCTTGTGGCCGCCTGTGAAGGCGCCGACAAACTGATGGCATAGATCCGCCCAGGAAGATATGGAGTTGTCCGGCAAGTGCATGAGCCAGGATCTGACATTGGGCTTGAGTACCAGCGGGAAGTAGTTGGCTAGGATCTTGTCGTATCGCCCCCCGGCAGCCTGCACCGCGATGGTGTAGATGCTGAGGAACTCCGACGGATGCGTCTTGCCGTCGTACTTCTCTGGTACGTCTGGCTTGAAATTCTTCTTGCTGGGCCACTGGACTTGCCGCAGCTCACGAGTGAACGCAGGGCAACCTACCGCTTACGGCAAGTCGCCTGGTTCCCCTGGCGAATGCATGTCGACAGAGGGCCCAGCGCGCTGGTCGGATTGACGCCGCGCTTCTCTTCGGCGCTCGATGCGAGTTCGAGCGTCTTCTTGCTGTCGTTTGTGAAGAACTTGGCGTTGATCGCGACGAGCTTGTGGATCTGATGACGCGGTGGAGTCGCTGTCGAGGTGGATCCGGCGAGTCGGCGATCTTGGCCTTCGGGGTGGAGAGTGCATGGTGGTTGCACCCCCACCGGTTTTGTCGCCACCGGCTCGTGCTTGGCAGTCCTGCCGCGGCAGCGATGTATTCGGCTGCCGCGGAGTGTCGCTGTTGGCAAAGCCGATGAGACTCTGAATGGTGGCCCTCCATTCATCGACCATGTCGGCTGTTGGAGGGTAATCCAGGAGCAGTTGAGCTCTCGCCAAAGCTTCTGCTGGAGTGGTGGGTGGCAGTGGCGAACGGCGCGAGGAGCGGGATATGCTCGGACTTCTAACTATGTTAGAAGGAGCAGTATCCCGTCGAGGCGACCGTGCCTCGCTCGTGCCAGCATGTTGACGTGCATGCTGGTCTTGAGGACCCCGAGATCCACCAGCTTGATCTTGGTCCAACGAACGTATGGTACTGTGAATACCATGACGTTGTCGGTCCCGCGCCTCCTGGGATGGGCGCGGTGCATGTACGGACGCCGAGGTCTGCGCAGCCTTGTCCTTGGACCTGGCAGCACCATGGACTCCCTCGTCGACGCCCGTTCTTCCGTCGGCGTCTACCCCACCACCCATTTGCTCCGGTGGTGGTGGGATCGACGTGGACGGATCCGCTGCCGCCGAAGCCTTCTTCTTCGGTGGCATGTTGATGAAGAAAACGAAGATCTAGCTCGTGTGAACGCCGGATCAGGTTCACACAATCTCGACGCCCCCTACCTGGTGCGCCAAATATGTCAGGGAAACTGATCTGACCCACGAACACCTATGGGACCGGCGGACCGAGCCCCTTTCGGTTCGGCGGGGGGCGGAGGTCGCACGAAGAGCAGATCGAGGCGAAGCACACGAGCAGTTTACCGAGCTTCGGAGCTCTCCGGAGAGATAACACTCCTACTGCTGCATGTTTGAGTGTATTGAGCTCTTGCTAGGGAGCGCTGAGTGCTACCGTACACACCAGCTGCTAAGGAGACCTAGCATGAGTGTTTTCTGGCTTCGAACCTTTCGAACCCCCCTCTACGTTGCGCATGGGCCTCCTTTTATATGCTCAAGGGGTCGCCGACAGGTGGCAACGTAGACAAGGGTAAAAATGGAAAAAGAATGCGGTTGGTACAGCTACCTGTACAGTGTATCATACCTAACCCTGACGGCAGGGGACAAAGGCATTAAATGCCAGTCTACGTCGCCCAAACAGTGCAAACAGGGACCGTCAGGGATGCCACCGCTTGCCACGATGGCAATCTTGTCAGCGCCGCTTGCCACCGCGCTCCGCTGGCCGCACAGCCTCTTGCCACGTGCGCCTGGAAAGGTCCCAGGGCGGCACGTTGGTGGATGTGCTGGAGCGCAGGTACAGAGTGGTAGTCAGCCGCGGCAAGCGCCTTGCCGCGGTTGTTGCCTTGTCGCGCCCGGAAGCTTGTCGCTCACCGGGCCTTCCCGGCAAGCTCCTCTTGTCGGGGCCTTGTCTCCTAGGTGCCTTGGTTGGCCTTCCCGGCAAGCTCCTCTTGCGGGGCCCTTGTCTCCTTGGCTTGAATACTTTGTTCTTGAATGGCTCCAAAGGAACCACGGAGGACCTTGGCAGTCACCTGGCAAGCCATGCCGCGGGGCGCTGCAACTGCCCGTGCACGAGTTCGGGATACCAGGGTACCCCTACTCTAGTACACCGGCAGGGCCCAGTATATTGAGCCCCCAGACTGAGAATGGCCAGGAGAGAGGGATTGTTTGAAGGGCTTGAGATGGTTTATGAAGCTTCTTTGAATGGAACTTACACGCTTCACACTTTGTTACTAGTGTTGCCGCATCATGGAGGGCGGTGGGCCAGGAGAAACCTTGCCGGAACGTCTTGCCGGTAAGGGCCCTCGACCCTATGTGGGAGCCACATATGCCTCCATGTATCTCCGCCAACAGCTCCAGTCCTTCCTCCCAGGGGATGCACTTCAATTTCACACCGTTCTCCGCTTCTTCCTGCTCCTCAAGAAGCTCCCTTGTTTGGAGGAATCGGATGGTATGTTGCGCCCATGCCGAAGCCTGGGGCTCGAGGGCAATGAGCAAAGGCATCTCTTCCGCCATGGGAGCGGCTGTCTCTACGGCCAGGGCTTGACGCCTTGCCGGAGCCAATTGCTCTTGGGCAGGCTAAGTGTGCACGGCAACATCCTTGCTGGCCGCCGCAGGGGGCTCGGCGGGAAAGTACTTGCCAGGATCTGATTTCCTTCGCTTGTTCTGCCCCATTGAGGGTTCAATGGATGGCCGAGTTAACTGGAGCAAAAAGGTACCTGGTTCCATAGGTAGCTTGAATGCCGCATGCTTTGATAGGTAATCGGCGATGTCGTTCTCCATTTGGGGGATGTGCTTCGCTTGGATACCGTCAAAGCGCTCATCCAAATTCCTCACCTCATCTATGTAGGCATCCATCAATGGGCTCTGGTAATCCTTGTTGACCTGTCTGACAACAAGCTGTGAGTCACCCCTGACGATGAGCTTCTTAATCCCGAGGTCTGCCGCGATCCTGAGACCGGCAAGCAGCCCCTCGTACTCCGCAGTGTTGTTGGTGGACATCTCCCTGGGAAAGTGCATCTGGGCCACATACTTGAGGTGCTCTTTGGTGGGCGCGACGAGCAGTACGCCGGCACTGGCGCCTTGCAGCGAGAAAGCCCCGTCTAAGTACATGATCCAGTCACGGTATGCTTCCTTTCCGGGGAGGGTGGTCTCCTGGATTTCTTCGTCGGGCGTTGAGGTCCATTCTGCAATGAACTCCGCCAGGACTATGCTCTGGATTGTCGAGGTACTTTCAAACTTGAAATCAAAACTTGACAACTCCAAGGCCCATTCCACAATCCTTAGGGTTGCATCTGGGTTATGCAGTATACGTTGCAATGGGAGGCGGGTGATGACAGTGATCTCGTGGGCTTGGAAGTAATGATGCAGCTTCCTCGAGGACATAAGCTGGCCAATGAGCAATTTTTGCACACCGGAGTACCTCGACCTAGCCCCTTGCAAGAGGGAGCTGACAAAGTAAACTGGGTGCTGCATCATCTTCTTCTTCTGCACCGCCTCGCCTGACTGCGCAGGCACTGCCTTGGTGGCGTCAGACCCTGCAGGGGGGCCCTGCCTTGCCGGCACCAGTCCCTGCCTGGGGGATCTTAGGCTTGCCATCCGCTAGTTCTGCTGTCGCCACTGCCTCCCCATTGACCTCCCTCTGAGCCACCAGTGCGGCGCTGACCACTTGATTCATCGCCGCTAGATACAGCAGCAACGGCTCTTGTGGTTTAGGCGCAACCAGTATTAGCCTGGAGGAAAGGTATTTCTTCAGATCCTGCAATGCCGCCTCGGCTTCTGGGGTCCACTTCATTGGGCCTGCCTTCTTCAAGATTTTGAAGAAGGGAAGGGCATGCTCGGCGGACTTGGAGATGAATCGGCTCATGGCGGCGACGCAGCCAGTGAGCCGGTGCACATCTCTGATCTGCTTGGGAACCTCAATCTACTCAATAGCTTTGATTTTGTCCAGGTTTGCCTCGATCCCGTGATGCGATACAAAGAATCCTAGAAGCTTGCCGGACGGAACGCCGAAGATACACTTCTCAGGGTTCAGCTTAAGGTTGATCTTGCGCAGGTTGGCAAATGTCTCTTCCAGATCTCGCACAAGAGTTGGCCCGTCCTTGGTTTTTACCACTATGTCATCCAGTATGCCTCCATATTTCTATGGAGCTGAGGTTCAAAACCAATTTGGACTGCTCTTGCAAACGTCGAGCCAGCACTCTTCAACCCGAAAGGCATCCATAAAAAGCAATACGTACCACATGGGGTGATGAATGTTGTCTTTTCTTCATCCTCTCTTGTCATGAAGATTTGGTGGTAGCCCGAGTAGGCGTCGAGGAATGATAATAGGTCACACCCGGCCGTGGATTCAACAATCTGGTCGATGCGCAGCAACGGGAAGGGGTCCTTAGGACAAGCCTTATTGATATCTGTGTAATCAATACACAACCTCCACTTCCCATTTGCCTTGCGCACCACTACCGGATTGGCCTACCACATGGGATGGAGCACTTCTCTCACCAAACCTGCCTCTTCCAACTTCCTGATCTCCTCTATGACAAACTCCTGCCTCTCCAGAGCCTGCTTTCTGACCTTCTCCTTGACGGGACGCGCATGAGGGAAGACAACTAGGTGGTGCTCAATCACCTCCCTGGGAACACCGGGGATGTCAGACGCTTGCCATGCAAACACGTCAACATTTTCCCGCAGGAAGGTGACGAGCGCGCCTTCCTATTTGCTGCCGAGGGTGGAGCCTATGGTGAAGGCCCCTCCCGTGCCATCCTCCCTGGCGGACACCTTCTTGGTCTGCGGTGGCTCGGCTCTGGATTTCTTGCTCTTGCCGGTAGAGCTCTCTTGCATGTCCTCGACGGTAGGGCAGCACTCCGAAGGGGTGTGCTTGCCGGAGTGGGTGCGAGAGGTCTTGTCGGGCTTCTTCTTCCCGCCCGGGCTTTCAGTGGCAGGAGTAGGTGCCTTGACGGCAGCTGCCGCAATCGCTTCCCGGTAGAGTTGGTCAACGCAAATCAGCGCGTCCTTCTTGTCGGAGGGGACGGAGATGATGGTCAACGGCCCGGGCATCTTTAGCATGTTGTAGGCGTAGTGTGAGGCCGCCATGAACTTGGCTAGTGCCGGGCGGCCGAGGATCCCATTGTAGGGCAAGGGGATCTCGGCCACGTCAAACATGATCCTCTCCATCCTGTAGTTCAACTCTCCTCCAAATGTCGCGGGCAGTGTGACCTTCCCCTTCGGCTGGCTCCTCCACGGATTGACCCCTTGAAACGTGCATGTTTCCTCGAGGTCTCCATCAGGAATTTGCAGCCGTTTGATCACGATGGGCGAGATCAAGTTCAGGCCGGCCCCGCCGTCAACCAACATCTTGTTCACCTTGAGGTTGCGTATCGTTGGTGAGACCAACAATGGAAAACACCCGACCGCGGTCGTGCGGTCAGGGTGGTCTTTGGCGTCAAAGATGTGTGGCGTGCTGGACCACTTCAGCAGCTTCTGAGCGTCGAACGACGGCTCCGCTGCTGTAATCTCACATGCCCACTGCTTGAGCTAGCGGCGAGAAGTATGCAGGGAGGCGCCACCATCGATGCACATGGCCTCCGTAGCCTTCTGGAACTCTTGCTCACCGGACTCGTCGTCCTCGTCGTGATCATCGTCTTCTTGTTCCTTGTCACAGCCCCGAGCGGGCCTCTCTTGCTGATTGTCCTTGCCGGGGCGGCTTCCTTGGCCGCCACGCTTCTTGCCAGATCCCTCGGCACTGTCCTGACCTTTCTCCTTATCCCTCCTTTCATACTCGGCCTTTTGCTTTTCAGCAAGCAGCTCGACTTGTCGGCAGTTCTGGAGGTTCTGGCCCTTGGTGTGGTGGATCTTGCAGTACTACTTGCCGAAGCCCCCTAGCTTGTCGGCAGCTGCTAAGGCCCGGCAGGCGGCACACCCGACAAACTCCTTGCCGGGGCGGTCTGCCTTAACCTTCTTGGCAGCGCCGGTGTCGTCAGACCCCTCGACGGCAAGTACGGCCTTGCCCTTGCGTTCCCTGTTGCGACGCCGGCCCTTCTTCGTCGGGGTGGCAGCGTCTTCGTCAGTAGAGTCGGTTTCTGCACCGGCGTCTTCGCCGGGATACTTCTTTCCCTCTTCAGCCCGGGCGCATCATATCAGCCAGAATGTAGAGCTCGGCCACATCCTTATCCTTGGTCATTGCCAGCTCTTCAAGCATCTTGAGGGTTGCGCACGTTCTGATGGAACGCGTTGATCACAGCGGCGGGATGAACATCGGGGATGTTGTACTGCACCCGGCTGAATCTCTGGATGTACTTGCGCAGGGGTTCCCCTTCCTTCTAGGGAATGATATGCAGATCACTAGCCTGGCCATGAGCTTGGTGCCTCCTATGAAGGCGCCAACGAACTCGTGGCACAGATCCGACCAAGAAGAAATGGAATCCGTCGGCAAGTGCATCAACCAAGACATAACATCGGCTTCGGTGCCAGCGGGAAATAATTGGCAAGCACCTTGTCGTCACGAGCTCCGGCCGCCTGCATCGCGATGGTGTAGATGCTGAGGAACTCGAATGGATGGGTCTTGCTAGTGTACTTCTCGCCGACGTCGGGCTTGAACGTGCGGTGGGACGGCCACTGGAACTGCCGCAGCTCATGTGTAAAGGCCGAACAGCCCACCTCGTAAGGTAGGCCGTCGGAGCCCCCCGGTGCTGGGTGGTCCATAGTGGGTCCCGCCTGCTTGTCCGACTGGTGGCGTGTATCACGCCGGCGCTCAATAGTGGTCCGAGCATCTTCGTGAGCTCGTTCTCGAAGAACTTGGCGCTGGTCGCGGTGGGCCCGCGGGTCGGACGATGCTATAGAGATGTTATCACAAGCGTCGTCCTGACAGGCAGAGGCTCGCGGCGGCTGGCGAGGAGGAGGAGAGTGCACCGTGGCCGCAGCTCCCCTGGTCCTCCCAGCGCCAGCATGTGGTGGCTCGGTGGAGCGCCGACCTGAGGGCCCCACTGGTCGCAGATCGTCTTTGTTGGCGATAGCGACGAGGCTCCGGATGGTGGCCCTCCACTCGTCGAGCTTCTCTGCAGCAGGAGGGAAGTCGAGGAGCAGCTGTGCGCGCGCCAAAGCTTCTGCGGGCGTGGGCGACAGCGACAGCTGCGTGGATCGCGGCGCGCTTCGACTTCTAACTGCGTTAGAAGGAGCTCTGCCACGACCCAGCGGCTGCGTGCCATTTTCGCCAGCACCTCGGCGGGCATGCTGAACTTCTTCATCCCGCGAACGACGCACATGGATCTTCCCACGGCGGTGCCTAGGGTCACCGGCGTGGTGACGCTGCTCGCCGCGCACACCATGGGAAGAGCGCGCAGTGGTCGCTGGCGTGGGCGTCTTGGATGTTGTTGCGCCGCCCGCGGGTGGTTAAACAACACTCCTGGAGGGGCCCCCGCCGCCTGCGGGGGGCCCAGTCCCATTTTAAACTTGGTGATGTGCGGCCCGTCGCCTGGCGCGCGAACGGCGCTGCTCGCCAGGCTCTGACTGCCAGGGCGATGCTGGTGCTTGCGGACCGTGGCACCGGTTCTGTCCGCGACCAGGGCGCTGCTCTCCCGTAGTGGTATGGGCCGTTCAGCCCCCGTCGAGCCGATCGTCGTGGCCGTCTTCTTCTTGGGAGTCATGGCGATGAAGAAGCGCTAGCCTAGCTACTAGACCAGATTCTTACAATTGCTCCCCCTACCTGGCGCGCCAAAGATGTCGGTGTGGAACGACACCTATGGGATTACAAGAATCCCTACTACGGTTGCCGGGGCGGAGGGTTGCAAGAAGAGCAGGATCAGTAGTTAGCACAAGGATCGTTTACCCAGGTTCAGGCCGCGAGGATGCGTAAAACCCTAGTCCTGTTTTGGTGGATGTATTTCAGAGAGTTCTTGAGCTCTCGAACTAGCTATGGTCGGTGTGTGGTTCGGAAGAGCCGAATCCTTCTCCAGTATGCCATGGGCTCCTTTTGTAGTCGAAAGGGGCTGCCGCAGTAGCACACAGGAGGTGGAAAGGCGTACAGTGCTACGAGCTTATCGCTCGTATTACAGGACAAGACGCATTTAATGCTCCGCTGAGGTGTCCCCTAGCTTTATCGGGGACGGGGGAAAGGCCCATCCCGTCCGTCGTCGCTCCTCCTCGCTTCGACATGCGCCCTAGCCAGCGATGCGTGCGGCGCCATGTAGGCAGGCAGGCAGCTGAGGTGGCTCAGTGGTAGGATCTTCACGAAGATCTGCATGCCGCCACGCAGGCACCTGCTGAGTTGGCCTAGAAGCTGCATGTTGTCATGCAGGTGCCTGGCCAGCTGGTTTGGGCTGGCAGCTACATGCGAACGATGGTGCAGACTTGCCTGGTGCGGGCCTGGCAGTGGCCCTGCTGGCGTCCTCAACGAGAGCCTTGCCGGGGGGCCCGGCAAGGGTCTTGTCGGGGGGCCCGGCAAGGGTCTTGCCGTGGCGCACTGTCATCCCCGGCAAGAATCTTGCCGGGTGTCTCGTGGCTCCCCTCGGCAAGGATCTTGCCGAGGATCGTTGTCTTCTAATTCTCATCTAACCTTGAATATGTCTTCACAAAGATCTTCATGCCACCACAGAGGTGCCTCCCGAGCCCTGGCCCAACATGGTTGATAGTGTTGGAGACCGTGGGCTCGATTGTGGCTCGCTCTGTTGGTGTTTGGGCGCGCAGCCCCGGCAAGGGTCTTGCCGGGGCTGCTGAGGCCGTCCCCGACAAGGGTCTTGCCGGGGGAAACTGCTCCGCCCCTCTGCTTCTTTGCGTTCTTGGTCTTGGCGTTCCTCTGGCTGTCTTGGGCTTCGATTTTGCCTTGGTTCACTTCCCCTGTTCTGCTTGGTGCGGCCGCGGGCACGACTCCGACTGTCCGTGCACAGGTAAAGGGGTACAAAGGTGCGCCCCTTCTTTTGTACACCGACAGCAGCATCGATCGGCTTCAGTTAGCAGCAGTAGTGAAGGAATCGCTCGATCGGGTTCAGCTAACAGCCATCGATCGATCGCTCGGGTTCAGTAATCCGTAGCCTGCAGTGCAATCGCTCGGGTTCAGTTAGAGCCCAACGCCTCGCTCGGGTTCAGTTAGAGCCCAACGCCTCGCACCCACACGCGTGCGTGTACGAGAGAAACGCGCATCGCTCGGCCCCGACCACCCACCGTATCCGGGAACTCCCCAATATTTTCCTCACCCTTGCTTCTACCACGGTTTTTTCCGTCATGGACGGCCCAAAGAATGTCATGCAGCTGCGTCTTCGGCCCGCCCAGGACAAAAAGCCCATTTTCTGTCATGATTTTTTGTCATAGAAGTAGGACCCCACCAAATCTATGATGATACCGTGTTTTGTCACAATTATCGTCATAGAAGTGTCATAAGTATGACATAATTTTTTTCGTTCGGCCCAAAATGTCATGGATGTGTCTTTTTTTGTAGTGTCCAATCCAGATGGCACTCCGGCGCCACCAAGAGAGAGAGAGATAGGAGGAGAGCTTCTCCCCCTTGTGCTTCCTCCTCCATGGCCTCCCCCCTAGATGGGGAGAGGTTCTCCCTCTGGTCCTTGGCCTTCATGGCGATGATGGCCCCTCCGGGATCCTCCTCCATGGCCTCCGGTGATGATGGCCCCCTCCAGCAGGGTGCCAGAGAGGGCCTAGATTGATTTCTCGTGGCTACACAGGCTTGCGGCGGCGGAACTTCCGATAAAGGTTATTTTATGGAGGTTTGGGTATTTATAGGAGAGGTTGGCGTCGAGAACAAGTCAGAGGCCCCACGGGAAGTCCACTAGGCACAGGGGGCGCCCTAGGGGGGTGGGCGCGCCCTCCACCCTCATGGGGCCCATGGGCCTCCTCTCCGATAACTCTTCGTTCCAGTATTTTTTATATTTTCTAGAAAAATTCTCCGTTGATTTTCATCACATTCCGAGAACTTTTATTTCTGCACAAAAACAACACCACGGTAGTTCTGCTGAAAACAGCGTCAGTCCGGGTTAGTTCTAATCAAATCATACCAAAATCATATAAAACTATTGTAAACATGGCATGAATACTTCATAAATTATAGATACGTTGGAGACGTATCGAGAACCCAGGAAAAGAATACCTAGTAACTAATAACATCACAAGATGCTTTTGAGAATGTTGGCCAGAATCATCACACTAGGAATATAATGCATTTCTAGATTACTGTGTGGTTCTCTAGGATATCCTCGTGTCATAATAATAGCTTCAACATATATGTCGAGGCAATGGAGTACCTCAACACACTGAGTGTTGTTAAACTGGCCCAAAGGGACATCAAGAATGGGAAGAAGGGACTTGCAAATGCATCATACTATTTAGAAACCTGGGATGACTCGGACAGCATAATGATACGTCTTCGTCGTATCTACTTTTCCAAAAACTTTTTCCCTTTGTTTTGGACTCTAACTTGCATGATTTGAATGGAACTAACCCGGACTGATGTTGTTTTCAGCAGAATTGCAATGCAGTTATATATGTGCAGAAACAAAAGTTCTCGGTATGACCTGAAAATTCACGGAGATAATTTTTGGAAATAATAATAAATATTGGCGAACGAATCAAGGCAAGGGGGGCCACACCCTGGGCACAAGGGTGGAGGCGCGCCCTACCCCCCTTTGCGCGCCCCTGCCTCGTGGGCCCCCTGGAGCTCCACCGACCTCAACTCCAACTCCATATATTCGTGTTCGGGGAGAAAAAATCAGAGAGAAAGATTCATCGCGTTTTACGATACGGAGCCGCCGCCAAGCCCTAAACTCTCTCGGGAGGGCTGATCTGGAGTCCTTTCGGGCCTCCGAAGAGGGGAATCCGTCGCCGTCGTTATCATCAACCATCCTCCATCACAAATTTCATGATGCTCACTGCTGTGCGTGAGTAATTCCATCATAGGCTTGCTGGACGGTGATAGGTTGGATGAGATTTATCATGTAATCGAGTTAGTTTTGTTAGGGTTTGATCCCTAGTATCCACTATGTTCTAAGATTGATGTTGCTATGACTTTGCTATGCTTAATGCTTGTCACTAGGGCCCGAGTGCCATGATTCCAGATCTGAACCTATTATGTTTTCATGAATATATGTGAGTTCTTGATCCTATCTTCCAAGTCTATAGTCACCTACTATGTGTTATGATCCGGCAACCCCGAAGTGACAATAATCGGGACCACTCCTGGTGATGACCGTAGTTTGAGGAGTTCATGTATTCAGTATGTGTTAATTCTTTGGTCCGGTACTCTATTAAAAGGAGGCATTAATATCCCTTAGTTTCCACTAGGACCCCGCTGCCACGGGAGGGTAGGACAAAAGATGTCATGCAAGTTCTTTTCCATAAGCACGTATGACTATATTCAGAATACATGCCTACATTACATTCATGATGAACCGCATCCGGCATAATTCTCCATCAATGATCCAATGCCTACGAGCTTTTCACATATTGTTCTTCGCTTATTTACTTTTCCGTTGCTATTGTTACAATCACTACCGAACCCAAAAATATTACTTTTGCTACTGTTACCGTAACTTCCATATTACTTTGCTACTAAATACTTTGCTATAGATACTAAGTTATCCAAGTGTGGTTGAATTGACAACTCAACTGCTAATACTTGAGAATATTCTTTGGCTCCCCTTGTGTCGAATCAATAAATTTGGGTTGAATACTCTACCCTCCAAAACTGTTTTGATCCCCTATACTTGTGGGTTATCAAGACTATTTTCTGGCGCCGTTGCCGGGGAGCTTAGCTCTATTCTTTGAGTCACTTGGGATTTATATCTGCTGGTCACTATGAAGAACTTGAAAGACGATAAAACAAAAAATTATCCCTCAACTACGAGGGGAGGTAAGGAACTTCCATCTAGCTCTGCACTTGATTCACCTTCTGTTTTGAGTAAGCTTGTGACACCTAAACCTGCTTCTGCTATTCATTCTGATATGTCGCATGTTATTGATGATGCCACTTCTGTTATGCATGATACTTATGATGAAACTACTTCTATGCTTGATACTACTCTGCCACTTGGTGAATTTCTGGATTAACAACTTGCTAGTGCTAGAGAGAATGAAATTATTGAAACTGATAATATTGATGAAAGTGATGATGAAGGCTCTCCCAATAAATATGAATTGCCTGTTGTGCCTGAGGGCTATGTTATGGATGAAGAAACTAAAGGAGACTTTCTTGCTTGCAATGATAGAAGTGATCTTAAGAAATTATTAGCTAAGTTTAAACAAAAAAGTCTGAATGCTAGAATGAAATATGATCCTGCTTATGCTACTTCACCTATCTTTGTTACTGATAAGGATTATGAATTCTCTGTTGATCCTGATATAATTACTTTGGTTGAATCTGTTCCTTTTTATGGCTATGAATCTGAAACT
>LR880972.1:883504785-883522103 GCA_904067115.1 Aegilops sharonensis
GCTAGTGCTAGAGAGAATGAAATTATTGAAACTGATAATATTGATGAAAGTGATGATGAAGGCTCTCCCAATAAATATGAATTGCCTGTTGTGCCTGAGGGCTATGTTATGGATGAAGAAACTAAAGGAGACTTTCTTGCTTGCAATGATAGAAGTGATCTTAAGAAATTATTAGCTAAGTTTAAACAAAAAAGTCTGAATGCTAGAATGAAATATGATCCTGCTTATGCTACTTCACCTATCTTTGTTACTGATAAGGATTATGAATTCTCTACTGATCCTGATATAATTACTTTGGTTGAATCTGTTCCTTTTTATGGCTATGAATCTGAACCTGTTGTGGCACATCTTACTAAATTGAATGATATAGCTGCTACCTCTTGAGCTTGCGTTGGATTTCCTTGGAGAGGAAAGGTGATGCAGCACAGTATCGTAAGTATTTCCCTCAGTTTTTGAGAACCAAGGTATCAATCCAGTAGGATACTACACGCTAGTCCCTCGTACCTACACAAAGCAACTAACTCCTCGCAACCAACGCGAATAGGGGTTGTCAATCCCTTCACGGCCACTTACGAGAGTGAGATCTGATAGAGATGATAGATAATATTTTTGGTATTTTTGGTATAAAGATGCAAAGAAAAATAAAAAGGTAAAGTAAAAAAGCAAAGCAATTGAAGATAGACCCGAGGGCCATAGATTTCACTAGTGGCTTCTCTCCAGAGCATAAGTATTTCACGGTGGGTGAACGAATTACTGTTGAGCAATTGACAGAATTGAGCATAGTTATGAGAATATCTAGGTATGATCATGTATATAGGCATCACGTCCGAGACAAGTAAACCGACTCCTGCCTGCATCTACTACTATTACTCCACTCATCGACCGCTATCCAGCATGCATCTAGAGTATTAAGTTCAAGAAAACAGAGTAACCCCTTAAGCAAGATGACATGATGTAGAGGGATAAATTCATGCAATATGATAAAAAACCCATCTTGTTATCCTCGATGGCAACAGTACAATACATGCCTTGCTGCCCCTACTGTCACTGGGAAAGGACACCGCAAGATTGAACCCAAAGCTAAGAACTTCTCCCATTGCAAGAAAAACCAATCTAGTAGGCCAAACCAAACTGATAATTCGAAGAGACTTGCAAAGATAACCAATCATACATAAAAGAATTCAGAGAAGATTCAAATATTATTCATAGATAATCTTGATCATAAACCCACAATTCATCGGTCTCAACAAACACACCGCGAAAAGAAGATTACACCGAATAGATCTCCACGAGAGAGGGGGAGAACATTGTATTGAGATACAAAAAGAGAGAAGAAGCCATCTAGCTACTAACTATGGACCGAAGGTCTGAGGTAAAGTACTCACACTTCATCGGAGGGGCTATGATGATGTAGAAGTCCTCTGCGGTGGATTCCCCTTCCGTGGGAGCTCCGGAACAGGCCCCAAGATGGGATCTCGTGGATACAGAAATTTGCAGCGGTGGAATTAGGTTTTTGGCTCTGTATCTGATCGTTTGGCGGTACATAGGTATATATAGGAGGAAGAAGTACGTCGGTGGAGCTTCATGGGGCCCATGAGGGTGGGGGCGCGCCGTAGGGGGGTGGGCGCCCCCCTACCTCGTGCCCACCTCGTGGCTTTCTTGACGTAGGTTCCAAGTCTCCTGGATCATATTCGTGGAGAAAACCACGTTCCCGAAGGTTTCATTCCGTTTGGACTCCGTTTGATATTCCGTTTCTTCGAAACACTAAAATTGGCAAAAAAAATAGCAATCCTAGGCTGGGCATCCGGTTAATAGGTTAGTCCCAAAAATAATATAAAAGTGGAAAATGAAGCCCAATATGGTCCAAAGCAGTAGATAATATAGCATGGAGCAATCAAAAATTATAGATACGTTGGAGACGTATCAATAGCCACCCTGTTCCTAATGATGAGAGAACTTGCTAGTTTTACATCCTTAAAATATTTTCGTTCTCATTAAAGGGTGATGCTAAGATATGGTTTAATTCTCTTGATCCTGGTTGTGTGCGTAGTCCCTAGGATATGATTTATTACTTCTCTGCTAAATATTTCCCTGCTCATAAGAAACAAGCTGCTTTAAGGGATATATATAATTTTGTGCAAATTGAAGAAGAGAATCTCCCACAAGCTTGGGAGAGGCTTGTCCAGTTACTTAATGCTTTTCCTGATCATGCTCTTAAGAAAAATTAAATACTTGATATCTTTTATAATGGACTAACTGATGCTTCCAGAGATTACCTGGATAGTTGTGCTGGTTCTGTTTTCAGGGAAAGAACACCAGATGAAGCTGAAATTCTATTGAATAATATGTTGACCAATGCAAATAATTGGACACTTCCTGAGCCAACTCCTGAGCCTATTCCTAAACCAACTCCGAAGAAGAGGGGTGTCCTATTTTCTCAGTCCTGAAGATATGCAAGAGGCAAAGAAATCTATGAAAGAAAAGGGTATTAAAGCAGAAGATGTTAAGAATTTACCTCCTATTGAAGAAATACATGGTCTTAATTCACCACCTATTGAAGAGATATATGATCTTAATACATCACCTATTGAAAAAACTCATGGTCTTGATAACCCGACATAGGTAGTAAAGGTAAATTCTCTCTATAGATACGATAAAGCTAAAATCCCTCCTACTAAGTTTGCTAGCCAATGTTTGGATGAGTTTGATAACTTTATGGTTAAGCAAGAAGATTTTAATGCTTATTTTGGTAGACAATTAAAACAAAATGCTTATATGATTGAACACTTGGGTGATTATATGTCTAGAGTTAAAGGTGAACTTAAACTCATTAGTAAACATGCTTCTCTGGTTACCACTCAAGTAGAACAAGTACTTAAAGCTTAGAATGATTTGCTCAATGAATTAAATAATAAGAATAATGACTATGTTGTTAGAGTGGCTATTAGCACTGGTAAAATGACTCATGAACCTTTGTATCCTGAAGGCCATCCTAAGAGAATTGAGCTAGATTTTTAGAGAAATAATATAGATGCACCTAGTCCTTCTAAAAAGAAGAAAAAGAAAAATGATAGGACTTTGCATGCTTCTAGTGAACCTATTGCTGAAACACCTGAGAATCCAAATGATATTTCAATTTCTGATGCTGAAACACAATCTGGTAATGAACATGAACCTAGTGATAATGTTAATGATGATGTTCATGATGATGCTCAACCTAGTAATGATAATGATGTAGAAATTGAACCTGCTGTTGATCTTGATAACCCACAATCAAAGAATCAACGTTATAATAAGAGAGACCTTGTTGCTAGGAAGCTCGGTAAAGAAAGAGAACCATGGGTTCAGAAACCCATGCCTTTTCCTCCCAAACCATCCAAGAAAAAGGATGATGAGGATTTTGAGCGCTTTGCTGAAATTATTAGACCTATCTTTTTACGTATGCGATTAACTGATATGCTCAAAATAAATCCTTATGCTAAGTATATGAAAGATATAGTTACTAATAAAAGAAAGATACCGGAAGCTAAAATTTCCACCATGCTTGCTAATTATACTTTTAAAGGTGGAATACCTAAGAAACTTGGAGATCCAGGAGTACCTACTATACCATGCTCCATTAAAAGAAACTCTGTTAAAACTGCTTTATGTGATCTTGGATCCGGTGTTAGTGTTATGCCTCTCTCTTTATATCGTAGACTTGATTTGAATAAGTTGACACCTACTACCTATCGGTATTTGTGAGGATGTGCCTGTTGTGGTTGCAAACGTTACTATTTTAACGGACTTTGTTATTCTTGATATTCCCGAGGACGATAGTATGTCTATTATTCTTGGAAGACCTTTTTTGAATACTGCAGGGGCTGTTATTGATTGCAACAAAGGCAATGTCACTTTTCATGTTAGTGGTAATGAGCATACGGTACACTTTCCGAGGAAACAACCTCAAGTCCACAGTATCAATTCTATTGGAAAAATTCCATCGATTATTTTTGGAGGTTTTGAATTTCCTCTTCCTACTGTCAAAAAGAGATATGATATTCTTATTATTGGGGATGTGCATATCCCCATTGAGGTAACATAGTGTTATTCGAAATTTCTCCGGTTCCATGTTAGTCGGAATGAGTTCGTTAACAAGACTTCATCAACCTTGTTAGTGGATTCCTTTTGATGAGCATGAGATGGATGAAGTTAGAAATCACAGCCTTCTGTACGCTCTCTGTACTTTCTGTTATTTAGTTGAAATAAAGTAAAAATATTTTTTTCTGTCTGTTTCCTGGATTATCCGTGCAATATAAAAATACCCCGAAAATAAAAGTTCTCCAAATACCCTGCCAATTTAATATGATTTTTTCTGGAATATTTCAGAATATCTGGCACTAAGAACACAGCAGGGGGAGCTGGCACCTGGCCACGAGGGTCCAGGGCGCGCCCACCCCCCTAGGCGCGCCCCTGCCTCGTGGGCCCACGGTGGCTGCCCTCCACTTATTCCTTCACCCACACACTTCTTCTTCTTCCAAAAAAATCAGCATCCAGCTCAAGCACGAGTTCTAGCTCATTTTGCTGCGATTTTCGGTCTCCTTGCTCAAATCACCTCTCAAAAAACTGCTTTGGGGGATTGTTCCTTGGTATGTGATTCCTCCATTGGTCCAATTAGTTTTTTTTCTAGTGCTTTATTCATTGCAAATTTGTGCTGCCTAGGTGACCATGTTCTTGAGCTTGCATATCAAATTTATATGGTTCCAAGTAGTTCTAATGCATGATATAGGCTCTAGGCACTTGTAGGAGTAGTTGTTATCAATTTTGTTGAGCTTGGTTCACTTTTATTTTGAAGTTACTAAAAATTTCAGAAATTTTTCAAAGGAAGAAATATTCTTAGGAAAATGTACCAAGGTGGTTCTTCAAGGAAACAAGGAACCAGGCTTGCAATGCGTGATGCTGATGATGAGCCACCAAGGAATGCTCCAGTGCGGCCTTGTGAATGGCCTTCAGAGGACTTCATGGATCGAGCAGGAATTAAGGACGAATTTAACGCATATTTGCGTAACGCTGATCTTCTGAGCTTCGAGGCAGAAAAGTGCTGCCAGTACCACTATCTCACTAGTTCCTTTGTGAGGAGGTTTGATTTTTCATCTTCACGCAATTCTCAGACTGTCCTATTTGATCTTTATGAAAATTCTTATACTATGGACTTAGAGGATTTTACCACCGCTTGCAAACTTCCACAATGGGGTAGTGCTCGTGAACATCGCAAATCTGAATTTAGAGATTTTCTTGCTAGTATAATTGTGGGGGAATCTAGAGACATAGCACAAGCTACCATAGGGAGCATTCATTTTGCTGCTATACATTATTTTGCTCTCTTCATAGGTAGGTGCATAAATTGTAAGGATGAAGCATGTCACATGTGTGTCCCTGACCTCAGTATTCTTAGGAGTGCTGTGTTAGGAGATAAATCTTATAATTTGGGAGCCATTGTTGCACGTAGGTTGCATCATAATAGATTTAATGGAGATTTCTTTGGTGGAATTTATGCAACCCGTATGGCTAATTTTCTTGGTATGAGGCTATGGTGCGTCATCGTTTTGTTGAGAGGAACGATCAGTTCCTCCAGTACCGACTAATCTTTGACAGACGACGAACCTATCACGTCGCTCTCCCTGCTTTTACTTTCTTTGACTTTCAGGCAAAGGGGAGATATTACATAACCAGAGAGGAGGAGGAGGAGTATAAGAGGAGGGCTGAGATAGCTCGCCTCCAAGCTGCAGCACATGATGCAATGACTGCTGCATCTCAGTACGACCCCCACTACAACTTTGGATATCCTCTAGGCCATCCGTGGCACTAAACCAACTTAGGCCAAAAGCCTAAGCTTGGGGAGTACGTATTTCCCACCGACATTACATTTATGTTCACACACACTCATTGCTAGATGTCGGTGCTCACACTTTTTCAATGTATTATCCATGCTAGTTTATTTTCCTTTTTATGCTTTCTTCTTGTGTGTTTGATAAACCTTAATAAAAACAAACAAAAAAATTAGTAGTAGCTTCTAGCTACTTTACTTTTCTTGCTGTAGTAGTAATAATTAAAAAGAAAAGCCAAAAAGATTTCCTGTTCTTCTTTTACTTGTTGGGAGCTTTCCCGTGTAATAGTTTTATTTATTTTCTTTTCTTTGGCGGTCGATAGGAGAAGACCATGATGAAAATGTTGAAGTGGCTCTTATATGCATTATTGTTGATTTAACCAAGAGCCCATATTGCCTTGTCTTCTCCTGTTTATTGAATGCTCGTAGATTCCAGCTTAGTCCAATGCACGTGCACTATTATTATTATTCACATCGTTCGATCGCGCAAGTGAAAGGCAATTATGACGATATATGATGAATTGATTGAGATGAGAAAAGCTGGTATGAACTCGACCTCTCTTGTTTTTGTAAATATGATTAGTTCATCGTTCCTGATTCAGCCTATTATGAATAAACATGTTTGCAATGACAATTAGAGATTATAGTTGCTTATGCCATGCTTAATTAGCTAGTTAGTTTATAATGGTTTACCTTGCGTGCCAACATCCTATTAAAATGGCCGTGTTGTGGTATGATGAGGTGGTATCCTCCTTTGAATGATTCAAGTGACTTGACTTGGCACATGTTCACGCATGTAGTTGAGACAAATCAACATAGCCTTCACGATATTTATGTTCATGGTGGATTATATCCTACTTGTGCTTGCACTCAATGTTTATTAATTTTAATGCATGTTCATGACTGTTGTTGCTCTCTAGTTGGTCGCTTCCTAGTCTTTTGCTAGCCTTCACTTTTACTAAGCGGGAATACTGCTTGTGCATCCAATCCCTTAAACCCCAAAGTTATGCCATATGAGTCCACTATACCTTCCTATATGCGGTATCTACCTGCCGTTCCAAGTAAATTTGTATGTGCCAAACTACAAACCTTCAAATGAAATTGTATTTTGTATGCTCGAATAGCTCATGTATCAACTAGGGCTGTCCGTATCTTCCATGCTAGGCGGGTTATTCTCAAGAAGAGTGGACTCCGCTCCTCACTCACAAGAAAATGGCTGGTCACCGGGATGCCCAGTCCCATGCTTTATGCAATCAAATCAAAATAATTGCAAACAAAACTCCCCCGGGGGCTGTTGTTAGTTGGAGGAACTCGTTGTTTCGAGCAAGCCATGGATTGATGCTTGTTGGTGGAGGGGGAGTATAAACTTTACCATTCTGTTTGGGAACTGCCTATAATGTTTGTAGCATGGAAGATATCGCCATCTCTTGGTTGTTATGTTGACAGTGAAAGTATGCCGCTCAAAATATTATTTATCTCTATGTCAAAATCGAGCTCTGGCACCTCTACATATCCCTGCTTCCCTCTGCGAAGGGCCTATCTATTTACTTTTATGTTGACTCGCCACCCTCTTATTAATAAGCACCAGCTGGAGAGCACCGCTGTCATTTGCATCCATTACTATTAATTTATATTAGGTATGACTATGACTGGATCTCTTTTACCATCAATTACAATGTTTAGTCAGTCCTTGATCTTTAAAGGTGCTCTTCATTTATGTTTTGCGGTCTCAGAAAGGGCTAGCGAGATACCATATTGTTATATCATATTATGATTGTTTGAAGAAAGTGTTGTCCTCCGAGATTTATTATTATTGCTCGCTAGTTGATTATGCCATTTACATGAGTAAACATGAGACCTAAATGTTATTGTGAATATGGTTAGTTCATAATCTTTGCTGAAAACTTGAATGCGGGCTTTACATATTTACAACAACAAGAGCAAATAGAGTTTGTAAAAGTTTTTCTTTATCACTTTCAGTTTGTCAACTGAATTGCTTGAGGACAAGCAAAGGTTTAAGCTTGGTGGAGTTGATACGTCTCCGTCGTATCTACTTTTCCAAACACTTTTGCCCTTGTTTTTGGACTCTAACTTGCATAATTTGAATGGAACTAACCCGGACTAACGTTGTTTTCAGCAGAATTGCCATGGTGTTATTTATGTGCAGAAACAAAAGTTCTCGGAATGACCTGAAACTTCACGGAGATTATTTTTGGAAATAATAAAAAATATTGGCGAAAGAATCAAGGCCAGGGGGCCTACACACTAGGCACGAGGGTGGCGGACGCGCCCTACCCCCTGGGCGCGCCCCTACCTCGTGGGCCCCCTGGAGCTCCACTGACCTCTACTCCAACTCCATATATTCGTGTTAGGGGAGAAAAAATCAGGGAGAAAGAATCATCGCGTTTTATAATACGGATCCGCCGCCAAGCCCTAAACTCTCTTGGGAGGGCTGATCTGGAGTCCGTTCGGGGCTCTGAAGAGGTGAATCCGTCGCTGTCATCATCATCAACCATTCTCCATCACCAATTTCATGATGCTCACCGCTGTGCGTGAGTAATTCCATCGTAGGATTGCTGGACGGTGATGGGTTGGATGAGATTTATCATGTAATCGAGTTAGTTTTGTTAGGGTTTGATCCCTAGTATCCACTATGTTCTGAGATTGATGTTGCTATGACTTTGCTATGCTTAATGCTTGTCACTAGGGCCCGAGTGCCATGATTTCAGATCTGAACTATTATGTTTTCATGAATTTATGTGAGTTCTTGATCCTATCTTGCAAGTCTATAGTCACCTACTATGTGTTATGATTTGTCAACCCCGAAGTGACAATAATCGGGCCCACTCCCGGTGATATGACCGTAGTTTGAGGAGTTCATGTATTACTATGTTTTAATGCTTTGGTCCCGTACTCTATTAAAAGGAGGCCTTAATATCCCTTAGTTTCCACTAGGACCCCGCTGCCACGGGAGGGTAGGACAAAATATGTCATGCAAGTTCTTTTCCATAAGCACGTATGACTATATTCGGAATACATGCCTACATTACATTGATGAATTGGAGCTAGTTCTGTGTCACCCTATGTTATGATTGTTATGAACCGCATCCGGCATAATTATCCATCACCGATCCAATGCCTACGAGCTTTTCACATATTGTTCTTCGCTTATTTACTTTCCCGTTGCTACTGTTACAATCACTACAAAACCCAAAAATATTACTTTTGCTACCGTTACGGTTACTTCCATATTACTTTTCTACTAAATACTTTGCTGCAGATACTAAGTTATCCAAGTGTGGTTGAATTGACAACTCAACTGCTAATACTTGAGAATATTCTTTGGCTCCCCTTGTGTCAAATCACATAACAGCTGTAAATGCTCAAAAAGATTTGAGACATCGTGTAAATGGTGGCATAACCACTTAACATTGCAATATCAAGGTTCCGAGATCAACTGTCAACATAGGGAAGTAGTAGGAATTGAACTGAGGCCTGAAACCATCAATAATATATGTCTACGGATTAGTAACATGTGATCCTGATAGAAAGATGAGAAGCCTAGTTCTTAATCCCCGTAGAAACAAGAGGTTGACTCAGATCAGAAGGACATAAGGTAAAGGAGTAAAAAGAGCCTTACGTTCCATTCCATAATCAATTCCCTTATATAACTAAAGCATTTCTAGACTCGACTTTGACCAATTTGTCTTGGTAATCGTGTAGGTGGTTAGGCTCTGATACCAAAGCTGTTAGGACCCCGATCCTAAGTCACATCGATCTAGCATGTAACACATCATATCAATTTGCTGCCTCACGCACGGTATCCCTACGGGTGCCACCTGACTAGCATCCATATGATAGAGAACCCGGGCTGACATGACTAGTCATAAACCCAAGGTGGCACTAACTTATAGGGACAGGCATACATGACCCAACAATGCACGTGACGGTCAACAGCGTGTGCAACCGAGACGTAGCAGGCTACAAGGACTCCGGTAAGACACCGCTTGACATTTCCTCGAAGGGACAGACACATGAGCAAAGAAGGACACATGCCGATCATACCATGTGTTCCGGAGCAGTAGCAAGCTACCATGGCTCAGTGGTAGCACTAGGAGAAATTTCCCCATAAGAGAGGCTACCAAGAATAAACAACTATGTGTTGAATCCCACACATAGCAAAACACATTACACGTACGCATAACATGCATGATATGTGTAGATACAACATGGCATCACAACATAACTCATAAACTAATATAGATAAAGGCCCAGAAGAGGCGTCATAGCATTTATTACAATAAGGGGCACATGACCCAACATACAGAGCATACAAGCTATGGAAGCCTAACATGTTTGAGTACAAACAACTACAAATGAGAAAGGCTGAGAAGCCTGACTATCTACAAGACCCTCCCAAGGGTAAAAGATCGTAGATGAGGTAACGAGCTAAACATCGAAGTCCACGCGGAACTACTAGTGAGACTGAAGTCTCCTCTGCAAAACATAAATTAAGCAAACATGAGTACAAATGTACCTTGCAAGACTTACATCAGAACTATCTACGTATGCATCAGTATCAACAAAGGGGTGGTGGAGTTTAACTACAGCAAGCCAACTTTGACTCAGTGGCTGTCCTGTACTACGACTGCTGGTAACTCTGTTGAGGTGGCGCACATGAGTCCACATATTCACCATTTCAATACACCAATATGGATCTGTTCCCGTCTCCCTATGAGAAGGCCATCCATAGCACTCACGCTTATCTTGCGCATTTTAGAGTATCCACTTCCACTTGTTTATGAACAATGTAAGCATTCCAAGTAGTCCATATCTGCGAACGCGGCTATTCGAATAGATCATATTACCATGACTTAAAGGAACCTGTCCCCGTCCCATCAGCAACCTTCCCTCTTGGAACACGTATCTACGTCCAGTCCGGACACTGTGCCATGTCATGTGTCACCTGGACACATGCGTCATGGCCACCCGCCTGCATACCTGACCCGCAAATGTCCTTGTAATCGCAAGGTAGGGTCTGATAAGCACGGAACTCTATTCCAGTGAGCCGTATCAGAAGATAATCCACCATTTTATCCAACACGACCTCTCATCACGAACTTGACCAAAACGGGTCCAGACACTTAAGTCTCATCATTAGGACATGATCATTCCAATCCATCACCAAGATGGATCAGACCCGACACAACTCTAAGCATAGCGAGCGAGCATCCAAGAGTGGTCACAACAAATCTCAAGCAACTCCTAAGCATGCTAGGATGGCTTAGCTATTTGGTGACAATGATAGGTCATGCAAAGGAATGGGTTCAACTACCGAGAAAAGGTAACGGTTGAAACGTTATTGTCCTAGTACAATAAAAGAGAACATGAGGAGGAGAGTGGGATTGTATCAGAGTCATCAAGGGGGGTTGCTTGCCTGACACATCTGAAGGTGAAACTTCACTTCATCAGTGTCAACAAATATAACGTCAGAATTGTCTATTACCGAGGAGGAATAAACAGCGGCAAACAAGAGGGAACACAATCAATGCAATGCACAACCAAATGAATGGCATGACATGTTAAGGTATTGAATTGACCTAATACAATAGTAAGTCATATTAATTGAGGTGGAATTCAAACCTACAAAAAATTCCAACTCCAAATCTATTTACCAAATATTCCATAATCATGAATTGTCCTAGTTGATGATTTTATCTTGATCAAACATGCATAAAAAATGGCATAAACAGATTCTTTATATTTTTCTGATCATTTTTCATATATAAATCTTTTCCATCTGAGTTACGGATTATTTTCTATGATTTTTAGAAGCTTTAAACAATTTCTGAAATAAATAAATCATTTAATATTTATTTAAAATCCAGAAATAGAGTTACTGCATCAGCATGACATCGGGGTGACGTCAGCACGTCAACGGGTCGGCCAGGGTCAAACGTGACGTATGGAACCCATCAGTCAGTGTCTCAAGGGTTAATAAAGGTTAAAGCTAATCTTAACTATAACTAATAGGGCCAGTGGCCCACTGTCAGTGACCAGGGGGGTCGTTAGTGCCTAAACTAATTAGGCCATGTCAGCGCGCCGGAGTTTGGCTAGCGGCGACCTCAAACTGCGGCGGCGGCCGTCGGTGTTGCGCCAGAGGCGACGGATCTTTGCGCTGACGGCACCAGGAGGTAGCCCGTGCCCGCGCGCATCCAGGGGAACCAACCGGAGGGTGCGGGGTGGCCGGACTTCGCCGGAAGCAATCTCGTGGGCGTGGCTGGAGTACGGCCTTGATGGTGGGGCTAGCTACGGGTGCAAACGATGGTGGCGTTAGATGGGAAACAGACGGTGAGCTCACATCGAGCTCGTAGAGGTGGTCGGCGAGCTCGAGGAGGCCGGACGGCGTCGAATCGTTGGCGGTTGTCATCGGATCCCACGGAAGAAGACGAAGGCGAGGACGACGGCATGGGGCTCCGAGCGTCACGTGGCTTGGCTATGAGGAAGAGGGCGTCGCGGCGGAGCCGTTGGCCGGTGGACATGCAGACGGCAGACAGCGGCGACGAGCTCCGCTCGGGTGTGGCATGGGAGAGAGCCGAAGAAGGGGAAGAGCACGCCTGGCGTCTCCAGGGGGTCAGGAAAGCGAGCATTGAGGCAGCAGGTGGCCAGGCGCGACGTCGGTGCTCGCCACCGAGCTGCTTCGTGTGCTGGCACGGGGAAGAAGATGGGCGTGCCTCTGGTGGGCTAGGCCATGTACCTGGGCCGCTAGGTAAGTCAGGTGAGTTTTATTTCCTTTATTTTATGTTTGTTTTTTATTTCTTTCCACTGTTTTGAATTTATTTGAACCACCAAATGAATTCAAAACCATAAATTTAAATATGTTATAGCTATGGAGCCTTCCAAGCTAACATACAAATTTTAGGAATTTTGAGTTTATATGTTATTTAATACAAATATAAACCCAATTAAAATATAATAAGATTTAAATTCAAAGCCCAAGATATTCCTAAAAAATGTTCATTATTTTTGGTTTGCTGCAAAAGCCTTGCCGAAAATATCAAACAATTAATAAGAACATTTTGGAAAGCAATGAATGCAATTTGCGAGGGTTCTTTGCCCTTCTTTTAAATAAATTTTGAGGCTTTCAGATTCCCTTAGTTCAACCTTCAAAGTTCAGACATGATGCATGGATGCAATGCCACTAATTACAAGCATTATTCTAGGTATGTGACAATATTGATAATAAAATTGAACATCCATAACACTGACGCTAAATGTTGTAAGACCAAAAGAATACTTCATGTGTGTGGCACTGCATTTAGTCACATTGGAGAAACTAGCATGGAGAAGTTCAATAGTGATAAATTTTGAAGTCATCTGATTGACAATCATCTGACACTTGCAAGTTTCGTCCAATTGGTGCAGTAAACTAAAATACCGTTCACACGACATAGAGAACGACCAAAAAAATAATTGGCAATATTCATATCGATGTGTATAGTCCAATAAGTGTTGTTGCAAGCTGTGGATTTATCTATCTTCAAGGATGACTCAAGCAGATATTTATATTTATTGATTGAGACATAAATCTAGATCTTTAGAAGTGTTTCAAAAGGTTTTCGGAATGAAGTAGAAATTATTGTAACAAGAAAACTATGTTTCTACAATTGGATTGCATAAAAGAATATTTCAGTTACAAATTTAGCCTGTGTATGATGAGCTATAAAATAATTTTATAGCTCACACCTCCTAAAAACACTACTGAAAATAGATTACTTTAAGTAGATGCAATCAAACTATGTATGACATGGTGAGATCAAAGATGAAATTAATTATTTCTCCAATTCATTTTCAAAGTGATGCTTTAGAGATTGTGGCTTTCACACTGAAACGGGAGCGCCATTAAATTTATTGAAATAATTTCTGCTTTGTAGGTTATCCCAAATAGTTGGGTATTCCTCTATCACTACGCCGAGGAAAAGTGTTGCCATAGAGTGCGGAAGTTTTGAGGAAAATGTTTTCTACAAAAGAGTGAGTTGGAGGACAGTGCAACTTGACAAGATTGCGGAATCTTCGTAATCTGCTAACAGAAAAGAAATAATGGAAGTAATTCTAGAATTTCTTACTGCGACTTATATAAAAGGGAAAACTTTGTTTTTGCCACTCTAGCTTTTGCCAATTTTGCTTATGCCACTATAGTATTTGACATCTCATTTTTGCCACTCTTGGCTTTTGACAATACATCACAAATGCCATTCCATGGCAAAAACGATAATTTTTCATTTCACTTTTGCCACTCTTAGTTTTTGACAATGTATCATAATTGCCACTCTGAAAATTTTGCTTTTGCCATGGAATGGCAAAAGTGATATATTGTCAAAAGCTAAGAGTGGCAAAAGTGAAATGTCAAAATCTAGAGTGGCATAAGCAAAGATGGCAAAAACTAGAGTGGCAAAAACAAAGTTTTCCCTATATAAAAGCCTCTACATGAGATATAGAGATTACGGTCGAACTTGCAGCTGAACTATATAAGTTGGGAAAATTCATGAAGACCATTTTGGTATGCAGACAAAATATTGTTGGGCAAACAATGAACCTATAAATCACAGAGAAGCATTCCTGGGCCCTGACTCCGGAAATTTGCTATATGCCAAACTAATCAGGGATAGTATCCATTCACATAATTCAAGCCTAGAACTTGATGAAGCCTTTAGGATTTAGAGTCTAAAAGAATATAATGGATCTATAAACTGACGAAGATAAAAAATGTTTTATAATACTTGACTTGTTACAAATAGCTTATGATAAGATCAAAGAATTTACTATGATAAGATTGTCTCATCATAGAAATACTTAAAGTCAGTTTGAGTTAAACTAGCAATTATTAAATATTTCAATTATGAGATAAAAACAGAGGATGTAAAAATGATTCCATGAGATGGAAATAGAACAAAGGTTGTATGTTTGATACGATCCAAGGTAATTTTTTCAATCCAGAAGGTGCTAGTAAGTAAACAAGCTTCAATATATCCTATGATGATCTGAAGCAAGCATAATGAAGTTGGAATCTTCGTATTGATGAAATGGCCAACTAAATTGATTTCATCGAGTAAAGAAAAGATGTTTTTATTTACAAGAAAGTAAGTGGGAGCATGATAATATTTCTAGACACTATATGTACATGACATATTGTTGATTGGAAGTTATGTAAATTTCTTGACATGGATTAAGACTTTATTGAAATTAGTTTTCAATAAAATACTTAGGCAATGAATAGTCTTGGTATTAGATATAATGATCTATGGACATAATAGTGTCTAATTGGACTTAGCCCAAATACATATTGACAGAATACTAAAGCAGTTTAGTATGTAAAATGGAAAGAAGTCTTCTTGCCAATGTCACATGGAAGGAGTCGGTATCGTGAAATACTTATGAGAAAAATATGGTTTCAACCACACTTGTATTCCATGGTATGTAAATAACTAGATATTTCCAATACTTCAACTTAGTAAAAGTTACTAGTATGGTCAAATTGTTGATCATAGGACAACAATGAAAAATGTTATTAAGGATTAACGACATGTTTCTCACACACGGAGAAACTAAAGGGATTGTTGTAAGGATTTACATCAATGAAGGCTCGTTGTAAGTAGTACATGGACAAAATCTTCATCTATGCTCCAAGTGATTTTTCGATTTCAAATTAAAAGTGGTTTATGGTGGCACAGTAAATTGGAATTGGTCCAAAAAGTTACTGTGGTGAATTCTACAACAGAAGCCTAAGTATTATTGCTTTATAAGCAAAAATGAAGGGTGATAAATCAAAAGTTCATTCATGAGCATGGTATGGTTTCTAGATGATTGTATCATCGGAATACTATTCTTAATAGTTGTTCCATAACTCAGTCTAAGGAATCAAAGGTTCTACTAGTGATTCGGTATATATACAAAGCCCATTTTACACAAATTATAAATTCTTGTGAAAGCATGATAGATGCATAGAAATGAAAATGATACACGTGGATCTAAAGTTGTTAGATTCGGTAGGACGAAGTCTATACCACAAGCAAAGCATGGACTGACACCAGATTATCGTTGGTGTAAAAGATAAAAGTGCAAACTAGATTATTGACTCTAGTGGAAGTGGGAAACCATTGGAGATATGCCCTAGAGGCAATACTATTGTATTATTATATTTCCATTATTCATAGTTAAGAGTTTATATTCCATGCTATAACTTCTATGATCCTGAAATATGGGATTCAATAAAAACTCATATGCATGTGTGGAATGATAAACGGTAAACAATAGGTTCCCGGTCTCACCTCTAAGACAGACTCAAGTGTTGTTGGTGATCACTCGGATCTTAGAATATCGTTAAGTGTAACAAAATTCCTACAACAACATTGAGGGTATGATGTAAGAAGAATGATCATATTGAACCAACCCTATACTTGTCAATTATACTTTGTGATTATATCGTCTAAAATCATCTGTTATAACACGGATGTTAGCATTTGTTTTAGTTCCTCAGACCATGACAGTGTCTTGGTCACTTCCTACCGGACGGTGGGCTTTGGAGTTAGTCAAACATCATCTATAACAAGGTGATCATAACAACAACTTTCAGGCACACTGGAAAGTTTGACAAGTGATAGGATAGCTCAAGAATGGGATTTGCTCCTCCGACGATAGAGAGATATTCTTAGGGCCCTCTCGGTGTGACGACATCCATAATCTCTAGCCAGACACAGGTGACTATGATGACCCACAAGTATAGGGGATCTATCGTAGTCCTTTCGATAAGTAAGAGTGTCGAACCCTATGAGGAGCAGAAGGAAAAGACAAGCGGTTTTCAGTAAGGTATTCTCTGCAAGCACTGAATTATCGGTAACAGATAGTTTTGTGATAAGGTAATTGTAACGGGTAACAAGTAACAAAAGTATATAAAGTGCAGCAAGGTGGCCCAATTCGTTTTGTAGCAAAGGACAAGCCTGGACAAACTCTTATATAAAGGAAAGTACTCCCGAGGACACATGGGAATTATCGTCAAGCTAGTTTTCATCATGCTCATATGATTCGCGTCCGTTAATTTGATAATTTGATGTGTGGGTGGACCGGTGCTTGGGTACTGCCCTTCCTTGGACAAGCATCCCACTTATGATTAACCACTCTTGCAAGCATCCGCAACTACAAAATAAGTATTAAGGTAAACCTAACCATAGCATGAAACATATGGATCCAAATCAGCCCCTTACGATGCAACACATAAACTAGGGTTAAAGCTTCTATCACTCTAGCAACCCATCATCTACTTATTACTTTCCAATGCCTTCCTCTAGGCACAAACAATGGTGAAGTGTCATGTAGTCGACGTTCACATAACACCACTAAAGGAGAGACACCATACATCTCATCAAAATATCGAACGAATACCAAATTCACATGA
>LR880972.1:883524940-883560848 GCA_904067115.1 Aegilops sharonensis
AAGTCCACATACTCAACTATCATTTAGTCTTTCACAATTGTTAACACTCATGCAATACTTATGGTTATGGATTTTTAATCGGACACATAGAAAGATAGGGGCTTATAGTGTTGCCTCCCAACCTTTTACCTCAAGGGCAATGTCAACAATAATAGTTCATGATAACTTACATCCAATTGGATATATATATCAGGATCTTTCCAACACAATGTGCTTGCCAAAGGATAAAATATAAAAAGGAAAGGTGAAGATCACCATGACTCTTGTATAATGTATAAGACAAAACTAAAAGATAGGCTCTTCGCAGAGGGAAGCAGAGTTTGTCATGTGCTTTTATGGTTGGATGCACAAAATCTTAATGCGAAAGAACGTCACTTTATATTTCCACTTGTGATATGGTCCTTTATTATGCAGTCCAACGCTTTTATTGCTTCCATATCACAAGATTGTATAAAGCTTATTTTCTCCACACTAATAAATCATACATATTTAGAGAGCAATTTTTTATTGCATGCAACAATGATAACTTACTTGAAGGATCTTACTCAATCCATAGGTAGGTATGATGGACACTCATGACAAAACTGGGTTTAAGGATATTTGGAAGCACAAGTAGTATCTCTACTTGGTGCAAAGAATTTGGCTAGCATGAGGGGGAAAGGAAAGCTCAACATGTTGGATGATCCATGACAATATACTTTATTTCGGATATAAGAAAACATAACACATTACGTTGTCTTCCTTGTCCAACATCAACTTTTTAGCGTGTAATATTTTAATGAGTGCTCACAATCATAAAAGATGTCCAAGATAGTATATTTTTATGTGAAAACCTCTCTTTCTTTATTATTTCCTAATAATTGCAACGATGACCAAAACTATGTTTGTCAACTCTCAACAACTTTTATTGATCATACTCTTTATATGTGAAGTCACTACTCTCCATAAGATCAATATGATCTCTTTAATTCTTTTTATTCTTTCTTTTATTCCCTCATGATCATAGCAAGATAACCAAGCCCTCGACTCAACACTAATCTTTATTATATATAGATCACGGACTCGATTACATAGAAGGATCATAAAGAAAAACTCAAAACTAGATCATACTAAAACTTTTTTCTACTAGATCAAGATATTACCAAAGGGATCAAACTAAGAAAAATGGTAAAGATAGGAGTGTGATGGTGATACGATACCGGGGCACCTACCCCAAGCTTGGCAGTTGCCAAGGGGAGTGCCCATACCCATGTGTTTATTTCTCTTTCTGCGGAGCTGAAGGAGATGGTGATTATGATGACAATTGTGCCTTCAGCTTCTTCATATTGTAATTGAGAAGAGCAATTTCCTCCTTTAAATCGTCGACCTCCGATTCCAGCTTCAAGATCTTGTCACATAAATCTCCTTTGCTTTTCTGCCGAAAACGAGAAGGAATACATCGATTGTTAGACAGTTTAGCCCTCTTAGGGAGACTAGACTTCTTGAACTTCACGTGCATATCCCAAGGTTAAGGTAGAGGAACATCCTCCTCCTTCGAGCTTGAATCATTGATCCTCCTCAAATCAGCATCCTCCTCATCATTCGTAGTTCGACCACAAGGAGATAGGTCCCCATAGGTCTTTGGGTCAGCAACGAGATGCGAGATATAGCTCTCTCCATGGAGTCTTGAAATGACATCTTGCTCTAAATCTGCTGCAGAAACAGCTCGAAACAAAAACAGACACTACAAGAAATATGTCAAATTGTGACCTTGACTACTGGTCACTGAAAGGTCATTATTTTTCATTTGCGACCTTTTTGTGACCAAAAACAGAAGGTCAAAAGCTGGCAGTCGTAAACTGATATTAACGACCTTCTCTGTGAGAAGGTCGTAGACGTTTACGACCAAAACAGAAGGTCGTTAAACCCATGACCTTTTGTTTTGGTCACTGGCTGTCTGCCCAGACCACCACTACACCACGACACTACAAGGACGACGTGCATCTGTTGGTATAAGTGAACATCGCCGACACTTTTTTTGTCCCAAACTATACCGACGCACAATATGTTAGTGTTATATAATCTTGTGACACATTATCTGTCGCCAAAGCTCACAAAAACACCGATGAAATTTCTGTCGCCAAATAGAGGTATTACCTATTGTTTGTGTGTCGCCGATTCATGGGGACATAAAAAGTGTCGGAGTTGTTTGCTACGGCCCGAGTCCGAAAAATATGGCGCGTAGAGAGAGGCACGCGCGCGCCATGTGCACCTGATTCGCACCAGAACGTGGAAAAAAAACCACGCGACCACCCGACCCCGAGTCCCCGACCTGTTCTATCCCCAATCTCACCTCTCTTTCTCTCGCCACCCACACACCCTAAACCTAACTCGACCGCGCCGCCGCCCCCGACCTGCGCGCCGCCGCCGCAGCCCCCTCGCCGTTCCCCTCGCGCCACCACATCTCGGGCCCCGGCCTCCCTTCCCTTAGTCCGCAGTAGCAGCAGTGCCGTCTGCGACAGAGGAGCACCGTTCGCCGCCGAGCAACAGCAGCGCCGTCCGCCACCAAGGATCCGCCGCGCGTCCGGAACGGAAGCACCATACGCCGGAGGATCCGCCGCACCGACTGCTGCTGAGGAGACCCCGTCGTTCTTCTTCCTCCATCGGCGACCCCTGCCCTGTCCCGGTTGACTCCCCTTGCCTCCAGATCTCAACAAATAAGATGCAATTTTTTTCCTTACCTATCTTCTCGTATGTTGGTATATGTAGTTCACATTTTATTGTGAATGGCTTATAACCTGATGGCATGCATTTCGTGATTTTGTTTTTTAGTTTATGCATTATATAGTTGCAGATTTGCTTGTATGAATCTTACTTGTTGTGATATATTAATGCTTAGTGAACTGGTAGTTCATCACAGATAGATCCCTTGCTTGCAGATAGTTCTTCCGCTGCAACTACTCTTTGAGAAGTTTTATTATTCACACTTTCAGCAGCTACATAAATATGGTGCATTCCATGTTTACCAAGAGAAACCATATCTCCCTAGTGGCACTAAAATCATCAGAGTTCATCTGTAAACTATCTCTTCTCTTCCAACTTCTGTAACGGGTGGCCTGCACAGTTTTTCTCACACACAGCATTCTTTCTTTGAGCCTTGATGATACTTGTGAGCTTTCATTCAGTTTCTTCTGCTCCTTTAACTGTGCAAGCAATATTATTGTAAAACATACTTCAATTCTTAGTGATGGACTACTGGTTGTTTTTGTTTGATTTGTCAAACCCTCAAGCTCAATTTTTGCTAGGAACACAGTTGGCACTTATAAGCATGCAAGCAAACCAATAATGGGAAATCTGCAAATATTTTACCATCCCTGACTAATTAACCATTTGACATATGGTAGATATATCACCGTAATTATTTACAATTTTTGTTCTGTAATGTAACACTGGCTAAGATTAATATCAGTACACATTATCAAGTTTTTTTCCTATTTAGTGCACATTTTTGTGGTCTTTGGAATAGTATAAAATATCTGAAATGTTGTCATTGGGCTAACTGTAAGATGTGTATCAGATGCTCCAAATTGGATTTTGTAATCTCATGTTCCTTCTTCATGGTCGTTTACTGTCTACATGTTGGAGTTCTCTAAATTAACAAAACCTGTTGATACCCCCTGAACTATTGTATTCTAAGCTACTACTACTCCGTGTTTATATATACAGCTATTGTATCCTAAGCTGCTCAGACAATTTTTATCCCATGTGATGTGCTTCATGTGTCTAACTGTACTAGTGCTTTTATTAATTCCAGGAGTTGGTGGTTATATATGCTTATTTATAAGAGCCTCTTTGGTGGGTTCGCTTGATAACAAGTAAGCTCGTTCCTCTTTGCTCTGTTTTATTTCTCTAGGTACCTAATTTTGCACTGTCGATATTTCTGAATTCTCTCGTCACCTTAGCAAGTGATTTCCTCCTGGATGTTTGTACAGGAGCTTGTTATGGCTTCCATACTGGTTTGCTCTGTTGGTCAAGTTAGTGTTGCTCCCTCTGCAGTGCAGGAGAACAATACCCCTGGAATTGCGCGGAGTAGGCTGTGTCATCCTATGACCACAACGATTGGCTGCTACTGACGAAGCGAGGTGATATTTTTAAATATTCGATTCATCAATTGTCGTTTCAAATTCTTGGACTGGTGGCTGGGATTGTATTAGTTATTTGGAGCGACCTACTTGTGCCCAAGTCCAATTAGTAAGTTGAATATAGCCCTCTTGTTCTAACCAGGTGCAGTTGAACTGGATGTTTTTGATCCACTGCTTATTCTTGTTTTTTCTACAAAAAAAACTAATCCTTGGTAAGTGGCATGTTAATTCTACATTGGTTGCTAGTTCTATGCACATACAATACTTATTTGGGAATGAAAACTGTAGCGCTTTAGCAAGAAAGGCTGATTAGTGATTCATTAGCATGTCAATAAGCCAATCTGGTCTCCCTCTATGTACTTGTCAGGGCTCATTAATAGCATGGTTCTGCTCACTGAAATAGGAGAGATGCTGAACAAGACAGATGAAGAACAAATGGCCAAGTACACTTGCTGGAAGATTGACGAAACAGAGAGCACAGGTAAAAACTTAGACCAAAGGCACTGAGACTTGAGTAATAGTTCCAGTCATCTCAAAGTACTACTTCCACAACCGCAAATTATAAATTTTAGAAG
This sequence comes from Aegilops sharonensis, assembly GCA_904067115.1. NCBI lineage: Eukaryota > Viridiplantae > Streptophyta > Magnoliopsida > Poales > Poaceae > Aegilops > Aegilops sharonensis. The sequence goes on from LR880972.1 coordinate 883,529,637, forward strand.
TACGAATGAAAGCATAAATATTAACATAGATTGCTAGTTTAGGTCTTCAATGATTTCCGAACAAATTGAAACTGTAAACCTCGATGAATTCACGGTCCACATGTGTTGTAAGAAGTATTTTAAATGAAACTGCAATTGAAATCCATATGCAACTACGTATAGATATATTTGTTGCTATTAGTACACTTTTTTTTCCTATCCAAAGGTCTTTTATTATTTCGATACCCATCATATGTGAAAATCTGTGGTAATAGAAGAAACATGTCTACAGTCTGATGTAATGGTAGGCATGATTTCATTTTCAGTTTTGCATATATTTATCCTAGCAATTACTCATAGTTGACATCTGGTAATAAATGTTTTACTCGATCGAGCTCCTAGATGCGAGTTTTGCATATATTTATCCTAGCAATTACTCATAGTTGACATCTGGTAATATATATTTTACTCGATCGAGCTCCTAGATGCCTAACTGGAGTGCATTTGTTGTCTCGAAAAACAAGATGTATGTGCAAGCATATGGTCTTTGAAATGGCTATGTTTCATCAAGTGTACTCTTGCTACTACATATATGACTGCTGGTACATGTATATATACAAGTGCATATCTGATTGTTTGCTGATGGAGGAACTTCAAATGCAAATCTCTAAAATTACAATAAGAACCTTATTCCTGATGCTGTATAGCAGATCTGATTGCTTATCAATGAGTGCATAATTTTTCAGAGTAAGCCATGTGATATGCTATGTGCTAGCCTGACTCTGGTTGATGTTCTGAGAACGGTATCTTTTGTAATCTGTTTGCAGTGCATCTACTTTCTAGATCTTTAGGATCAGAAACTCTCATTTTCTAAAGATTGCTCAAACGTACGAGTTATTTTGCAGGGACAGATGGCAAAACGTAGCAAGGCCACAAGTTGATCTAAGATGTTTTGGTGATTGCTTTGTTCATAACATGGTTGACACATTTTGTTCACATGGAAGTTGATGTCGGCTTGGTGATCAAAGACTTAGTCTCTTTTTAATGTTGAAAAAGGAGACTTGGGCTCTTCCATGATATTTTTTTAGTAGTCATAGATGTTCTGATGATTGAACAATTGGTCTCATAGGAACTTGGCCACTACATTTTGTAACAGACCACGGTTTGAATGCCAACTTATGTATGTCCTTAATTGTTGGATCTAACTTCAGTGAAGAAAACTAATGAATTTTCTATATATGTTGAATGGTATCTTGTGATGAATAGAAGAGTGTAATTGTTTGTATATGTATTGGGTACCGAACATGCATTCAGTATTACGAATTTAATTTCATATTAATATATGGTGAATTTACGTTTGTGCTGAAGTGTAGACCCTGGCAGCAAGTGTGTCGGCGGAAGTATTAATGTCGCATAATCTGTTGGTGTAGCCCAGTGTCAGATGAACTATCGGTATATCTATGGACATTGCACAATCTGTCGCCATAGCACAGTGTCAGATGAACTGTCGGTAAAGCATTGTCTGTCGGTGTAAAAATGTCTGTCGGCGAAGCTCTCACCAACATTGTCACACTATCTGTCGGCACAGATTTATCTGTCGGGAAAGACCTTTCCCGGCAGGACTATAGGCGACAGCTTCTTTCTGTCGGTAAAAGTCTTTCCCAACAGTAAATGTGTCGCCTTAAGTGACCTATGCCGACAGATTGTTTGACGCTGCTTTGAGTGTCGTGGTGTAGTGCACGTCGGATCCGACATGGCAAGACGTGGCAAAATTGCGACGAATTGAAAAGGTCGTTGATAAGAATCAGCCCGGTCCGATTCGGTGTCTATATGGGCCGAGCCCACTAAATCAACCCATTTATTGTATTTTTTTCTATGCTCTCATTAGCTACATGGGCCTAGCCCAACAATTCAGCCTTTTATTTTCTAGGATATAGCCTTTAAAAGTCGTTTTTTAATCCATTTGTGGCCTCAACCTTTTACTGTCCAATTCTAGCCCAATTCGCCCAATTCTTATTTAGGCCTCAGCCATTTTACAGTCCATTTACTTTTGGGGACTTCACCTTTTTCATTACGTTGGTCCAACTTGCCAACTTTCTATTTCTCACGTTTCCACAGTACAACGACAAATATTTCAAATGGAACAGAACTAAATTCTTGAAATGATATGCAAAATCAGCCTATTACAGTCTTTACATGGTATTCATAGAAAGAGATGTGCTGACTACGACCGATTACAATATAACAAGCTACAGAGTACAACCAGAACAAGAGGCAGATTGATAAAAAAACACCATGCTTCATCGTCTTCCTCTTCCAACTTCTGAAAATCAAATCACCTAGCATTGAAAGGATCACGCATTAGAAGCATATAGAACATCAAACTAATGAATGAATGACATTTAGTATGAAAATCACGATAGCACTAGTATACTTTAACTCATCCTACAACCATCAGTATAGTTTGCTTATAATAAAACATACGGCCTGATACTTATGCGCACCTAGATACTAGACAAATTGCACACTATGCACTCATTTGACACTTGCTACAGTTTCAATGTAAACCAACAGTTAAACCTGAGAAGATGTGAAGCTGAAACCTAACCCATGACTGTAGCAAGGGTGCTCCTAGCACAACATCACAGTTCTGCATTTCTAACCTCTACTTACAACATTTAATGATGGCAAAAACATATGGACGCAGATATGGTTCCCAATGATATTTACATGACCAATGTATTTATTACTACTAAGGTGCATACAGGTCTAGTTGAGGATGGGGGCACATGAGAGTTTCAAACATTTCAAACTTAAGAAATGAGAACAGACAAGAAATCATCAGGTTTGCAAGCTAAAGCAGAACATAAAGCAACTTCTGTGAGGCACTGAAGTTCTAGAATACCAAGATATAGTACATTTACTTTATTTATTTATTTTCTACTGAAAAAACAACAGCAATGTGAGCAGGATTGATGAATATGGCATGAAATAACAGCAATGTGAAACTGGACATACAGGAAGAACACAAAACATAGTAAAATTGTTTCAGAAAGGGCAAATGGGCACCTTAGCCACATCAAGGTCAGTATATTTCCTTGGAAATATCATCATAACCCTACAAGGAACAATGTGCATCAGACAAGTAACCACTTTATGCTACAACATTATCAGGATTAAAACAACATATTGATACTCAGTGCTGGATGAGACTATACACAATACCACTACGACAGAATAGGCCGCCACACGCCCTGGTGCACCATCTTACATGATCCGGCCTCAAGAAACCAGTAGCGCTGCTACCTCCCTTGGCCCAGCTCCTTGCTGTGGAGGATGGTCGAGACTCAGATGCGGAGCTCCCTGCACATGACATATTGTATCCATGCTTGCAGCAAAAACAGCAACTCACATACCATAGAACTTGTATAAGAGTGTATCAGCTCCCCAAAGGAGGCAGTACTAAATTCTCAAAGAATGTTGCCAAAGGGATTAACCTCAAAGCAACCTGAATAAACTACCACGGTTACCACTGTAGTGGCACCACCATCCATTCAACCAACAGGATATAACAAATACCAAGTCAGGCAACACACGCAGATAACTATGTTTGTGCAAATCAGATCTTCTGCATAGAATAGTACATCCTATTCAAAAGAATACACAGACCTCAAGCTATGTAACTACTGAAAGAAGAGGAAATGAATGCAATTCTATATACACAAAAACACATTTAGCAGTGTTATACACAGCTAAACTTCAGTATTTCGTAGTACAATGAAAGAGAAGTTCAGTTGAAGAATTTTGCTTGCCATTCTCAATTTTACTACTTAAAGACATAATGTAACAAATATTGGATACTTCACAGCAAGCAAATAGTGCAATAAATTCACCGGTCTATGGATACGATCACAGATTCACATGAGGCATGCGTGGAATATAGTGCAAATAACAACGGAAATTTAAAGAAGCTCGCTTCTTAACAAAGGCCTACCAATCACTTCAACCTAACCTAAAAATAACAGTACATAGACTGTTCCATTACATAGTACTGCTTCCCGTACTTGGATCCAATGTTGGCCGTGTTCCGTGTTGAGGAGCTCAAGTTCAATGCGTAGCCACAGTATCCACAGCTGCCAGTAAGAAAGAAACAACACACATCATCAAATTGGACATAGATGTTTTATATACAAACCTGAAGCTACCGTCCTACTTTTTGAACAGGAACATCGCGTGGTATATAAATGACAGTTCGGTGCTCTCGGTACGCCTTTACAAGTTCAAATCATGTCCTAGATTATTTATTTATGTGTAACTTCACCGGTCGATGCAAGATATTCTACTCTTCACGCAACAATTTTCTCCTGCTATACGAATGCGATCTACGGCAAGTTAGCAGGTATGTTCTATAATCTACCAAACGCAACCTCAACTGCTGGTTTGGTTATGTTCTATAATTCACCAAATACCAAGCATAGCAGCAGCATTACATGACACTGCATGTCTCGAGTCAATGTGAAGTAGAACAGCAGCAGCTAGCGCAGGGTAGCGCTTTTAAGAGCCAATCACGGTCAAATCTTACATAAACGACAGAAGGGCGTGTTGCTCAAGTAAGTTTTCACGCATGTCAGGTTGCGTTGTCGACCGGTCGCTGGGAATATTCTTCACACAGACACACCTAATGCATCTGCATCTCCAGCATGTGGACTGCACACTAGCATAGCAGCCGGCAGCACCGCTCCTTTTCGTTGAATGAAAATAAAATACTGTCGATAGCAGAATTGCAGAAACATACCCTGATCCACACTACTATACAACTATACTCACACTAGAAGTAGTAGTATCTTGAGCTTGCGTTGTACGGACATGTTCTATTTTAACATGTACGCTGAATCCTATTCCATATACTGTATGATACTGCAGCTATCCATCATGTACCAACAGTGGGCTGGCTAGTGGAGCAGTTAGGCTCTGAGAATACTCTACTTCAAATCCTAACAGGCATCTACATCTATAGATGTGGACTGGTCATCTATATGTTTGTCCCTGTGTCCTAACACAGGGGCATACGTTAGCCTGATTCGACCAATCCAAACTTCACCAGATAATTTCCCTGCCAAGAAACATGAACATAGGCTGCCTGAAAAACGCAGCGCAAGCTGAATCCTAACAAACATGCGCACAAACAGCACGCCAAGAAGCACGCATCAATGATTTACTGGGCACATCAGCCCAGGAAAATCAAACCAGACCAATCAGCGGGTACAGGATCGGGAGGGGCAGGGCGGCGGGGCCGCCGGCGAACCTGTGAGGTCTTACCGAAGAACTGCATCTTCCTGCTGCTCGTGTGTGTGGGAGAGAGTCAAGATGGTCGCGTGAGAACGACGGAGCAGGAGCGGAAGCAGACGAAAATGACAGGTGGGTGTCTGCGGCTCGGATCCGGAAGCCGGACCTCCATCGAGGTTGCTGCTCACCTTGGCGACGACGTCGGCAAGGCCGTCGGGGTGTGGGTCGGAGCGGAGGACCTCAGTCGTCCATGGCGGCCTCCTTGCACAGAGAAGTACAGAGGGGATTGAGACTTCAGAGGAAAAAATTGAGACACAAACAGAGGGAGGAAGGAGAGCGGGGGAACACATCGACCCGCGGGACTTCGGTTGACGGCGGAGCTGTTCCGGCGAGGCGCGAGGCCGAGGCAGCGGAGACCGAGGCTGGATCGCATTGGATCTCCCTCCCTCGGGTTCTTCTCTCCCTTCTGGTGAGGGAAAGGGAGAGGCGAGAGGAGGAGGGCGTGAGGGAGGCCATGGACGGCTGTGATCTCCATCGGAGGGAGGCGGCGGCGATGATCTGGAAGGGAGGAGGCGAGCTCGCGTTCGCTCTCTCTCCATCGGGTGAGACAGCGAGGAGACAGAAGGGGATCGATGGATGAATGTGGGGAAGAAAGGAGGCGGGGGTGGATGGAAAATGATCACCTAGGGTTTCAGGGTTGGTGTGAAAGGGTGAGGGCTGCCATTGGATCTGCGAGAATCCGACGGTGTTCCATGCACGATCCGCGTGAGACGCCCACGGACAAATCAGAATGCAGTACATGCATACAATGTTATGACCATCTAAATTGGTCATGGTTGACAAAGAATAACATGTTAAAATCATGTAATCTATTTTTTGATCTTAGAAATTCAGAAGAATATAAAACCTTCTCATTGTGTCACCAACTGTGAGCTAGATTTCAGGAAAATAACAAACATGGAATGGAAAACAATGTAGCCTAAGGGAGTTTTCATTTTGTTTGGACGAAAAATCAATTTTTCATTTTTCGGGTGCCCAAAATGAGTTTTTTGTGAAGGACCTACCATATATTCGTTTCAAATTGGACCGAATCAATTTTTTAAAATACTAGGATATATTTAATGCATAACTGATCAAATGGTTGGGTGTTAAAACTTTTGATCCACCTCTGGTGAAAAAGACAAATTTTCGCCGATTCAGTTGGAAGCGGGTCAAATTTGAACTGCAGCTGCCTCATAGTTTGCTCTTTATTTTTTTCCAAAAATCATTTCTATGTACTTAAGTATCTATTTAATCAGAAACACCAAAAGTTTTCCAAGATTCAACCACTAGCTAGGAACGGTCAAGCCCGTTGTTTCGACTGCATTTTGAAACGGGCATAAAAAATTCAGAAAAAATCAAAAAATTGGAAAACCTTCGCATTGTGTCATTATATGTGGTCAACTTACCAGGAAAAATAATAAACTTATAATATGATAATTATTTTAGAAATGTGTTCTCAGAAACGAGCTATCATGTGTGGAGATCAATGGCTTTCAAACCAAATGATTAATCTTATTGCCACATTCATGGCATAGTTTGTTAAAATGATCTCATATTGTGCACAAGGATGCATATTGGAATGGCAAACAATATTGACCAAGTAACCAGGAAAAATAATAAACTTGTAATACGGTAATAATTTAAAAAAGTGTTCTCAGAAATGAGCTATCATGTATGAAGATTCATGGCTTTCAAGCCAAATGATCAATCTTATGGCCACATTCATGGCATAGTATGTTCAAATGACCTCATATCATGCACAAGGGTGCATCTTATAATGACAAACAATGTTGCCTAAGGAAGTTTTCATTTTCTTTGGACGAAAAATTCATTTTCCATTTTTTCGAGTGCCCAAAATGAGTTTTTTTGTGAAGGACCTATAATATACTTGTTGCAAAATTGGACCTAATCAATTTTGTAAAATACTAGGCCATATATAATTCACAATTTACCAAATGGTTGGGTGTCAAAATTTTGAGCCACCTCTCATGAAAAAGACAAATTTCCGCCGATTCAGCTGGAAGCGGGTCAAATTTGAATTGTAGCTACCTCGTAGTTTGCTCTTTATTTTTTCCAAAAATCATTTCTAGATACGTAAGTATCTATTTAATCAGAGAAACATCAAAAAATTTCCAAGATTCAACCACTAGCTAGGAACGGTCAAGCCCGCAGTTTTGACTGCATTTTGAAACGGGCATAAAAAATACAAAAAAATCAAAAAATTGGAAAACCTTCGCATTGTGTCATTATATGTGACCAAGTTTCCAGGAAAAATAATAAACTTGTAATGCGGGAATTATTATAAAAAAGCGTTCTCAGAAATGAGCTATCATGCATGAAGATTCAGGGCTTTCAAGCCAAATGATCAATCTTAATGCCACATTCATGGCATAGTATGTTCAAATGACCTCATATCATGCACAAGGGTCATCTTCGAATGACAAACAATGTTTCCTAAGGAAGTTTTCATTTTCTTTGGACGAAAAATTCATTTTCCATTTTTTCGAGTGCCAAAATGAGTTTTTTTGTGAAGGACCTATAATATATTTGTTGCAAAATTGGACCTAATCAATTTTATAAAATACTAGGCCATATATAATGCACAATTTACAAAATGGTTGGGTGTCAAAAGTTTTAATCCACCACTCCTAAAAAAGACAAATTTCCGCCGATTCAGCTGGAAGCGGGTCAAATTCGAACAGTAGCTACCTCGTAGTTTGCTCGTTATTTTTTCCAATAATCATTTCTAGGTACATAAGTATATATTTAATCAGAGAAACATCAAAAGTTTTCCAAGATTCAACCCACTAGCTAGGAACGGTCAAGCCCGCCGTTGTGACCGCATTTTGAAACGGGCATAAAAAATTCAACAAAAATCAAAACATTGGAAAACCTTTGTATTATGTCATTATATGTGACCAAGTTTCCAGGAAAAATAATAAACTTGTAATACAGAAATTATTTTAAAAAAGTGTTCTAAAAAATGAGCTATTATGCGTGAAGATTCATGGCTTTAAAGCCAAATGATCAATCCTATGGCCACATTCATGGCATAGTTTGTTAAAATGATCTCATATTGTGCACAAGGGTGCATCTTGGAATTCCAAACAATATTGCCTAAGGGAGTTTTCATTTTCTTTGCACAGAAAATTCATTCTCCATTTTCCGAGTGCCTGAAATGAGTTTTTTTTGTGAAGGACCTACCATATATTTGTTGCAAAATTGGACCAAATGAATTTTATAAAATACTAGGCCATATTTAATGCACAATTGACAAAATGGTTGGGTGTCAAAAGTTTTGATCCACCTCTGGTGAAAAAGACAAATTCCCGTCGATTCAGCAGGAAGCGGGTCAAATTTGAACTGCAGCTGCCTCATAGTTTGCTATTTATTTTTTCCAAAAATCATTTCTAGTTACATAAGTACCTATTTAATCATAAATACATGGTTTGGTGGCGATACGTCCAGGTTTGGACGGTGGCCGAGGGCCCCAACTCTAGAGCGCGTAAACTCGCATGCCCGCCGCATGGTCACCGCGTGACCGTGGCGTTGCCATGTGTTCTGGGCGACCTAGGCATGTCTAGTGGGTTGGGCACTCCCTAGGTAGGTGCTAGAAAGAAAATCACACATAAGATTCTCACGAGGAGACCGATCGATGCTCAAACACAAATAAGCAGCCAAGTGTTTCATTAACGGTACGGGAAATGCACATGGCTAATGGGCGTGAGTTTTGGCTGAGGATGATCAGTTACTAAGAAGACCGTCTTCACTAATTTTTAGCTCAAAAGGAGGAGCCTAAGTGGTACTTCCTTTGCAAAGTACCACACTGGACATAAATACGAATTTCGATGCTGGGATCAAAATAATGAATGGATTGAGCTGGCATTTGGTGGAGGATGGTTATTTGGGCATAGGAAAGCACTGTAGAAAATGGATACCATTTGGACATGCCAAAGTGGTACTTCCTTCACAAAGTGTTTTTCTGAACAAAATAGCAAAATCAATATTTTTGAATTATTTTTGAAATAGGCAAGGAAGGTTTTTTACATATTTGACAAACATATGATCCAAAGAATTTATGAGATTTTTTTGGGAATTTTGGGAATGACAGAAATATAGGTTGCTTCACAACCTAGAGCAAAAAACTGCCACATGGACATGACACATAGGCAAAACTGATGTCGTGGCGCCTAGTCATAGCAACCCACCACAATTTACAAGGTTATGACCATCTATATTGGTCATGATCAGGTAGAAATAAGGCAGCGGACCAGTGCTATCTACTTTATGACCATTTCGTGTAAGGAAATTACGACATTTTTGACAAAAATGGTCGTTATAGTTTAGGGTTTGGAGCCCCCCAAACAGCTTTTGACCAATTGGTCTGAAATGGTCATAGATCTATGACCAATTCTTCTAGGGTCACTGACAAAAGGTCACTAGTTGAAATATTTCTTGTAGTGAGAGGATATTTGCGTGGTACGGTGGTCAAAACCTTCGGAATATTATATAATGAATTTTTACCGACCAAAAGAAGTATCGTGCAAGAAAATGGAGTCCGCAGAGCACACGAGGTGCCCACGAGGCAGGGGGCGCGCCCTCCACCCTCGTGGATGCCTCGTGTCCCTTTCGGACTACTTCTTATTTTTCCTATTTTCTTAAATATTCCAAAACGGAGAAAATTTGCTATTATAACTGTTTCGGAGTCGGTTTACTTACCGTACCACATACCTATTCCTTTTCGGAGTCTGAAACGTTCTGGAAGGTGTCCCTTATGTATTCCTCCGGGGTTACGGTTTCAATAACATTAGTTTCAACATTTATTGGATTACCTGATTTATGGCACCAGAACGATAGATCTCCTCGATAACATAAGGACCTTCCCATTTAGAGAGGAGTTTTCCTGCAAAAAATCTTAAACTAGAGTTGTATTGCAAAACATAATCACCTACATTAAACTCACGCTTTTGTATCCTTTTGTCATGCCATCTTTTAACTTTTTCTTTAAACAGTTTGGCATTCTCATAGGCCCGGGTTCTCCACTCATCAAGTGAGCTAATGTCAAATAGCATCTTCTCACCGGCAAGTTTGAAATCATAATTGAGATCTTTAATGTCCCAATATGCCTTATGTTCTAGTTTGAGAGGCAAGTGACATGCTTTTCCATAAACCATTTTATACGGAGACATACCCATAGGGTTTTTATATGCAGTTCTATAGGCCCATAATGCATCATCAAGTTTCTTGGACCAATTCTTTCTAGATCTATTAATAGTATTTTGCAAAATTAATTTAAGCTCTCTATTACTTAGTTCTACTTGGCCACTAGATTGTGGATGGTATGGAGATGCAATTCTATGATTAACATCATAGCTAGCAAGCATTTTATGAAAAGCACCATGAGTAAAATGTGAACCACCATCAGTCATTAAATATCTAGGGACTCCAAACCTCGGGAAAATAACTTCTTTAAGCATCTTAATAGAGGTGTTATGATCAACACTACTAGTTGGAATAGCTTTTACCCACTTAGTAACGTAATCAACAGCAACTAAAATATGTATATACCCATTAGAGGAAGGAAACGATCCCATATAATCAAAGCCCTAAACATCAAATGGTTCAATAATGAGTGAATAGTTCATAGACATTACTTGACGTCTACTAATATTACCAATTCTTTGACATTCATCACAATACAAGACAAACTTACGGGCATCTTTGAATAGAGTAGGCCAATAAAAAACCGGATTGCAATACCTTATGTGCAATTCTATCTCCAGCGTGGTGTCCTCCACAAGCCTTGGAGTGACACTTGCGCAGGATCTGTTCCTGTTCATGCTTAGGTACACAACGTCTAATAACACCATCTACTCCTTCTTTATAAAGGTGTGGGTCATCCCAGAAGTAAAGTCTTAAATCATAGAAAAACTTTTTCTTTTCTTGGTATGTGAAACTAGGTGGTATAAATTTAGCAACAATGTAATTAGCATAATCAACATACCATCGAGCAGTATGAGAAGTATTTATGACAGCTAATTTTTCATCAGGAAAGCTATCATCAACAGGTAGTGGGTCATCAAGAACATTCTCTAACCTAAATAAGTTGTCTGCAACGGGGTTCTTAGCTCCCTTTCTATCTATAATGTGCAAATCAAATTCTTGTAGTAGGAGAACCCATCTAATAAGTCCAGGTTTAGCATCTTTCTTTTCCATAAGATATTTAATAGCAGCATGATCAGTGTGAACAGTTACTTTAGAATCAACAATATAAGGTCTGAACTTATCACAAGCAAATACAACTGCTAAAAATTCTTTTTCAGTAGTAGCATAATTTCCGTGGGCACTGTCTAGAGTTTTACTAGCATATTGGATAACATTTAATTTCTTATCAACTTTTTGTCCTAGAACAGCGCCTACAGCATAATCACTAGCATCACAAGGTTAAATTCCAATCAGGTGGCTGAACAATAGGTGCAGAAATCAAGGCTTTCTTAAGTATTGCAAATTCTTATACACAATCATCATCAAAGACAAAAGGAACATCTTTTTGTAAGAGATTAGTCAGAGGCCTAGAAATTTTTTAGAAGTCTTTAATGAACCTCCTATAAAAACCGGCATGACCAAGGAAACTTCTTATACCTTTAATGTCCTTAGGACACGGCATCTTTTCAATACCATCAACTTTAGCTTTATCAACTTCAATACCTATTTCAGAAATTTTATGCCCCAAGACAATGCCTTGATTAACCATAAAGTTGCACTTCTCCCAATTCAAGACAAGATTAGTTTCTTCACATCTCTGCAAAAGTCGATCAAGGTTGCTTAAGCAATCATCAAAAGAAGTTGCATATATGGAAAAATCACCGTGAAAACCTCAACAATCTTTTCACAAAAGTCAGAGAATATAGCAGTCATACATCTTTGAAAGGTAGCAGGTGCATTACATAAACCAAAAGGCATACGTCTATAAGCAAAGGTACCGAAAGGGCAAGTAAAAGTAGTCTTTTCTTGATCCTCTTTTGACACAGGTATTTGAGAGAAACCAGAATAACCATCTAGAAAAAAAATGTGTATGTTTGGATAATCTTTCTAGAATTTGATCAATAAAAGGTAAAGGGTAATGATCCTTTTTAGTAGCTTTATTTAGTTTGCGGAAATCCATTACCATTCTATAACCTATAACAATTCTTTGTGGGATCAATTCATCTTTATCATTACGAACAACAGTAATACCTCCCTTCTTAGGGACACAATGGACAGGGCTTACCCACTGACTATCAGCAACGGGATAAATTATACCTGCCTCCAGAAGCTTTAGTATTTTCTTTCTTACCACTTCTTTCATCTTAGGATTTAACCGTCGTTGGTGATAAACAACCGGTTTAGTGTCTTTCTCCAATTTTATTTTGTGTTGGCATAGAGTGGGACTAATGCCCTTAAGATCCTCAAGAGTATATCCAATAGCAGCACGTTGCTTCTTCAGAGTTTTCAATAATTTCTCTTCTTCCTTCTCTGAAAGGTTAGCACTAATAATAACAGGATATATCTTATTTTCATCAAGATAAGCATATTTAAGAGTATCTGGTAATGGTTTAAGCTCAAAAACGGGATCGCCCTTGGGTGGAGGAAGATCCCCTAGAATTTCAACAGGCAAGTTGTGTTTCGAAATAGGTCCCTGCTTAAAGAATACTTCATCTATTTCCCTTCTTTCATTCATAAACGTATCATTTTCATGGTCTAGAAAATATTGTTCTAAAGGATCATTCAGAGGCATAGCAATAGAAGCAAGACCAATAATTTCATCTTTACTAGGCAATTCTTTATCACGGGGTTGTCTACGAAATTTAGCAAAATTAAACTGATGAGACATATCCCCTAAACCGACAGTAACAATATCCTTTTCGCAATCTATCTTAGCATTAACAGTATTCAAGAAGGGCCTACCAAATATAACGGGAAAAAGTCATCTTGTGGGGAACCAAGAACAAGAAAATCAGTCGGATATTTAACTTTCCCACACAAGACTTCAACATCTCTAAAAATCCCAACTGATGAAATAGTATCTCTATTGGCTAGCTTAATACTAACATCAATTTCTTCTATCTCAGCAGGTGCAATACCATGCATAATTTCTTTGTATAAGGAATGAGGTATTGCACTTACACTAGCACCCATATCACACAAGCCATGATAAAAATGATCTCCTATTTTAACAGAAACAACAGGCATGCCAACAACAGGTCTATGTTTACCCTTAGTATCGGGTCTAGCAATTCTAGCAGCTTCATCACAGAAGTAAATAACATGCCCATCAATATTATCAGCCAAGAGATCTTTAACCATAGCAATACTAGGTTCAACTTTAATTTTCTCAGGGGGTGTAGGTGTTCTAGTATTACTCTTACGAACCAAAGTTGAAGCTTTAGCATGATCCTTTATTCTAACAGGGAAAGGTGGTTTCCCAACATAAGCAGTAGGAACAATAGGATCAACATTATAAGTGATAGTCTTTTCTTCAACTTTAATAGGTTCAACTACTTTTACTTCAATGGGAGGATTATATTTAAACCACTTCTCCTTAGGGAGATCAACATAAGTAGCAAATGATTCACGGAAAGAAGCTACTATCTCAGAGTCAAGTCCATATTTAGTGATAAATTCACGGAAAGCATTGGTATCCATAAAAGATTTAACACAATCAAACTTAGGTGTTATACCTGACTCCTTATCTTCGTCGAGTTCCCAATCTTTAGAGTTGTATTTAATTCTTTCCAATAAATCCTATCTGAATTCAACAGTCTTCATCATAAAAGAACCAGTACAAGAAGCATCGAGCATGGAGCGATTATTGAGAGAAGGCCCAGCATAAAAATTTTGAATAATAATTTCTCTTGAGAGCTCATGATTGGGGCATGGATATAACATTGACTTAAGCCTCCCCCAAGCTTGAGCGATGCTTTCTCCTTTGCGAGGCCAAAAATTATACTCCCTCCATTCCTAAATATAGGGTGTATAGTTTTTGGCACGGAAATTAAAGAACGCACATGGAGGGAAAATTTCACAAGTTTTGGGCGATATTAGACCTGACTAACTGGCATGAGAAAAAATAGGAGATTGCCTAATATAGGTAAATGTAATCAAATCCCTAAAAAAATTATCCAAACGAGTGATGCAACGTAATACACCTTATATTCTGGGTTTTTTCTTAAAAATATATACACCTTATATCAAGGAACGGAGGGAGTATATATAATTACGATCATGATGAACCAGATGCATAGGATAAAACTTCTGATGAAATTCCAATTTCAATCGGTTGTAGTTCCATGATCCAATATCATCGCATAGCCTAAACCGTGTCAATGCCTTTCCCTTCAAGGATAAAGGGAAGACCTTATTCTTGGTAACATCCTAGGGCATACCTGCAAGCCTAAATAATCCACAAGCTTCATCCACATAGATTAGGTGCAAATCGGGACGCAATGTTCCATCTCCTGTTGTCAGTGTACTAGAGTAGGGGTACCCTAGTATCCCGAACTTGTGCACGGGCAGTTGCAGCACCCCGCGGCAAGGCTTGCCGCGGTGACCGCCAAGATCCTCCATGGTTCTTTTGGAGCCATTCAAGAACAAAGTATTCAAGCCAAGGAGACAAGGCCCCGGCAAGAGGAGCTTGCCGGGAAGGCCAACCAAGGCATCTCAAGGAACTTGTCGCGACGCGCCACGCGTCCCGGCAAGACCCGGCGAGCGACAAGCTTCCGGACGCGACAAGACAACGACCACGGCAAGGCGCTTGCCGCGGCAAACTACCACTCTGTACCTGCGCTCCAGCACATCCACCAACGTGTCGCCCTTGGACCTTTCCAGGAGCGCGTGGCAAGAGGCTGTGCGGCCAGCGGTACACGGTGGCAAGCGACGCTGACAAGATCGCCATCGTGGCAAGCGGTGGCATCCCTGACGGTCCCTGTTTGCAGTGTTTGGGCGACGTAGACGGGCACTTAATGCCTTTGTCCCCTGCCGTCAGGGTTAGGTATGATACACTATACAGTTAGTTGTACCAACCGCATTCCTTTTCCATTTTTACCCTTGTCTATGTTGCCACCTGTCGGAGACCCCTTGAGCATATAAAAGGAGGCCCATGCGCAACGTAGACGGAGGGTTCGAAAGGTTCAAAGGCAGAAAACACTCACTCTAGGTCTCGTTAGCAGCTGGTGTGTACTGTAGCACTCAGCGCTCCCAAGCAAGAAATCAATACACTCAGACATGCAGCAGTAGGAGTGTTATCTCTCCGGAGAGCTCCGAAGCTGGGTAAACTGATCGTGTGCTTCGCCTCGATCTGCTCTTCGTGCGATCTCCGCCCCCGCCGAACCGAAAGGGGCTCGGGTTCGTCGGTCCCATAGGTGTTCGTGGGTCAGATCAGTTTCCCCGACATCTTTGGCGCGCCAGGTAGGGGGCGTCGAGGCTGTGTGAACCTGCTCCGGCGTTCACACGAGCTAGATCTTCATTTTCTTCATCGACATGCCACCGAAGAAGAAGGCTTCGGAGGCAGCTGTTCCGTCCACGTCGATCCCACCACCACTGGAGCAAACGGGTGGTGGGGTAGACGCCGGCGGAAGAACGGGCGTCGACGAGGGAGCCCACGGTGCTGCCAAGTCCAAGGACAAGGCTGCGCAGACTTCGGCGTCCGTACATGCACCGCGCCCATCTCAGGAGGCGCGGGACCGACAGTGTTATGGTATTCACAGTACCATACGTTCGTTGGACCAGGATCGAGCTGATGGATTTCGGGGTGCTCAAGACCAGCATGCACGCCAACATGCTGGCACGAGCGAGGCACGGTCGCCTGGACGGGATACTGCTCCTTCTAACGTAGTTAGAAGTCCGAGCATATCCCGCTCCTCGCGCCGTTCGCCACTTCAGCCCGCCACTCCAGCAGAAGCTTTGGCGGGAGCTCAACTGCTCCTAGATTACCCTCCAACGGAAGACAAGATCGATGAATGGAGGGCCACCATTCAGAGTCTCATCGGCTTTGCCAACGGCGACACTCCGCGGCAGCCGAGTACATCGCTGCCGCGGCAGGACTGCCAAGCATGAGCCGGTGGCGACAAAACCGGTGGGGGCGCAACCAACATGCACTCTCCACCCCGAAGGCCAAGATCGCCGACTCGCCGGATCCACCTCGACAGCGACTCCACCGCATCATCGGATCCACGAGCTCGTCGTGATCAGCGCCAAGTTCTTCACGAACGACAGCAAGAAGACGCTCGAACTCGCATCGAGCGCCGAAGAGAAGTGCGGCGTCAATCAGACCAGTGCGCTGGGCCCTCTTTCGACATGCATGCACCAGGGGAACCAGGCAACTTGCCGTACGCGGTAGGTTGCCCTGCGTTCACTCGTGAGTTGCGGCAAGTCCAGTGGCCCAGCAAGAAGAATTTCAAGCCAGGCGTACCAGAGAAGTACGACGGCAAGACGCATCCGTCGTAGTTCCTCAGCATCTACACCATCGCGGTGCAAGCTGCCGGGGGCGGGACGACAAGATCCTAGCCAACTACTTCCCGCTGGTACTCAAGCCCAATGTCAGATCCTGGCTCATGCACTTGCCGGACAACACCATATCCTCCTGGGCAGACCTATGCCCATCAGTTTGTCGGCGCCTTTACAGGCGGCCACAAGCCTCATGGCCAAGAGAGCGACCTTCATCTGCTCGCCCAGAAGGAAGGAGAGCCCCTGCGCAAGTACATTCAGAGATTCAGTCGTGTACAGCACAACATCCCAGATGTCCACCCTGCAGCGATAATCAGCGTGTTCCATCAGAACGTGCGGAACCGCTGGATGCGGGAGGAGATGGCGATGTGCAAGATCAAGGATGTCAGTGAGCTATATGCCCTGGCGACAAGTGTGCACGTGCTGAAGAAGGGAGGAAACTCCCAGGAGAGAATATAGCAGCAGGAGGATCTGATAGTGAGGAGGCAGCCCCGGCAAAGAAAAACCGGTGGCGGAACAACAGGAAGAAGAAAGGAAAAGATATGCTAGTCGTTGAGCAGTCAGGCAACGGAGGTGGCGCCAAGAAAGCCAAAGCTGGTAGCTCCGGTAAGGAGATTGCCGCAGGCACCAACTACCAGGCTGTGGCGGTCGCCGACAAGCAGAACGGCACCAACAAGCAGTACTGCAAGATCCACCGCACCAAGGGCCATGACCTCCAGAGCTGCAAGAAGGTCGAGCAGCTCGTTGAGCAGCAAAAGGCTGAATATGAGCGACGCGACAAGGAGAAGGCCCAGGAAGGTGCTGGAGGAGCCAGCAAGAAACGCCCCGGCCGAGGAGGACGCCGCGGCAAAGCCAAGCAGCGGCAAGGAGACAGACCTCCCCGCGGTCGCGACAAGGATGAAGATGACGACGATGATGAAAGAGAACGATGAGCAGGAGTTCCAGAAAGCCACAGAGGTCCTGTGCGTTGACGGCGGTGCTTCTCTGCATACTTCACACCGCCAGCTCAAGCAGTGGGCGCGGGAAGTCAATGCGGCAGAACCACCCGTCGAGTCACGCAAGCCTCTGAAATGGTCCAGCACGCCTATCATCTTTGATATTGAGGACCACCCTGATCGCACAACTGCGGTCGGGTGCTTGTCGATGTTGGTTTCACCAACTATCCGCAACCTCAAGGTCACTAAGATGCTAGTTGACGGCGGGGCCGGCTTGAACCTGATCTCCTCCGCGGTACTCCAGAAACTCCAGATCCCTGATGGCGAGCTCGAAGAGACCGGCACATTCCAAGGAATCAATCCGGGAAGGAGCAAGCCCAAGGGAAAGATCGCGTTGCCGGTGACATTTGGCAGCGAGTTGAACTTTAGGACTGAGAGGGTCACTTTTGACGTTGCTGACTTTCCATTGCCTTACAATGGGATACTTGGCCGTCCAGCACTCGCCAAATTCATGGCAGCCTCTCATTATGCATACAACATGCTCAAGATGCCAGGCCCGATAAGTTTCATTTCTGTCCCTGGCGACAAGAAGGATGCTCTTATCTGCGCCGACAAGATCTACCGGGAAGCAGCAGCCGCAACAGATCGCAAGTCACTTGCCGTTGAAGCTCCCGGGGCGAAGAAGAAGACCAAGCCCGGCAAGAGTTCTGATGCCCACTCCGGCAAGCGCACCTCTTCGGAGTGCTGCGCTACCGTCGAGGACGCACCATTGAGCTCCACCGGCAAGTGTAAGAAGACAATGGCAGCTCCACCAGAGACCAAGAAGGTGTCCTCCAAGGTGGACGGCACTGGTGGTACCTTCACCATCAGTGCCACTCTCGACCCTAAATAGGAAAGCACGCTCGTTGCTTTCCTGCGGGCGAACGTCGACGTGTTTGCGTGGCAACCGTCTGACAACCCCGGTGTTCCCAGGAAAGTAATCGAGCACCATCTTGCCGTCTGTCCTCATGCGCGGCCCGTCAAGAAGAAAGTCAGGAAGCAGGCAGTGGAGCGCCAAGAATTCATCGCAGAAGAAATCAAGAAATTGGAAGCAGCATGCCTTGTCAGAGGAATGCTCCATCCTACGTGGTTGGCCAATCCTGTAGTCGTGCGCAAGGCAAACGGGAAATGGAGGCTTTGTATCGACTTTACCGATGTTAATAAAGCTTGTCCCAAAGACCCATTTCCCTTGCCGCGCATCGATCAGATTGTTGACTCCACGGCCGGATGTGACTTGCTTTCATTTCTTGATGCATACTCAGGATACCATCAGATCTTCATGGCAGAAGAGGATGAGGAGAAGACCGCATTCATCACCCCATGTGGCACATACTGTTTCGTACGGATGCCTTTCGGTTTAAAGAATGCTGGTTCAACATTTGCAAGGGTGGTCCATGACGCTTTTGAGACGCAAATGCACAGAAATGTCGAAGCCTACATGGATGACATAGTAGTCAAGAGCAAGGACAAGGCGACTCTGATTCAAGATTTAGACGAAACCTTTGCAAATCTGCGCAAGTTCAACCTCAAGCTCAACCCCGAGAAGTGTGTGTTTGGAGTCCCCTCCGGCAAGCTTCTCGAGTTCTTCGTGTCTCAGCGGGGAATTGAAGCCAATCCCGACAAGATCAAGGCCATTGAGCATATTGAAGCACCAAAGCGCGTCAAGGATGTACGAAGACTTGTCGGTTGCGTAGCTGCTCTCAGCAGGTTTATCTCTAGGTCTGCTGAGCGCGCCCTGCCATTTTTCAAAATATTGAAAAAGGCAGGTCCAATGAAATGGACTCCGGAAGCGGAGGCCGCACTGCAGGACTTAAAGAGATACCTGTCCTCCACTCCAACACTTGTCGCACCTAAGCCACAAGAGAGGTTGCTGCTCTATATAGCGGCAACCAATCAAGTGGTTAGTGCTGCGTTAGTAGCGGAGAGGGAGGTGGATGATGAGCCAGCAACCACGGCAGATGCATCCAGCGACAAGCAAGGGACTTCACCGGCAAGCTCTAGTCCCGACAAAGATGGATTTGCGCAGGCGTGTGAGAAGATGCAGAAAAGAATGGTGCAGCGCCCAGTTTACTTTGTGAGTTCCCTTCTGCAGGGAGCTAGGTCAAGGTACTCTGGTGTGCAGAAATTGCTTTTCGGCCTTCTCTTGGACTCGAGAAAGCTGCGCCATTACTTCCAAGCACATGAGATCACAGTCGTCACTCATTTTCCGTTGAAGAGGATACTGCAAAATCCAGAAGCAACAGGCAGGATTGTCGAGTGGGCACTGGAACTGTCAAGCTTTGGCCTCAAGTTTGAGAGCACTTCAACTATCCAAAGCAGAGCATTGGCGGAGTTCATAGCAGAATGGACGCCAACACAAGATGAAGAAATTCCAGAAACGAGCATCCCCGTCAAGGAGGCAAGCAAAGAGTGGCTGATGTACTTTGATGGTGCCTTCTCGCTGCAAGGCGCTGGTGCGGGCGTGCTACTTGTTGCACCCACCGGACAGCAACTCAAGTATGTAGTCCAGATGCACTTTCCCAAGGAGCAAGCAACAAACAATACTGCAGAGTATGAAGGTTTGCTTGCCGGTCTCGGGATCGCAGCAGACCTTGGGATAAAGAAGCTCATTGTCAGGGGTGACTCACAGCTTGTCGTCCGCCAAGTAAACAAGAATTATCAGAGTCCGTTGATGGAAGCTTATGTTGATGAAGTAAGAAAGCTAGAAGAGCACTTTGACGGCCTACAGATGGAATATGTTCCAAGAGCTCAGAACGACATTGCGGATGGCCTGTCGAAATGCGCCGCACTTAAGTTACCTGTGGAACCAGGGATCTTTGTGCTCAAACTGTGTCAACCGTCTGTAACGCCATCAACTGGACAGAACAAGAAAAGGAAGTTGATTTCTGGTGACTATTTTCCGGCAGAGCTCCCCGAAGCCACTGCCAAGAAGGTCCCCAAGATCAACACCAAGAGTGCTGAGGAGAAGTCTGCTCCGGCAAGCCCTAGGGTTTGTTCCGTTGAAGCAGACGCTCCCGACAAGTTTTGCTCCGGCAAACTTGCCGGGGAACGTCAAGCTCCGGCTGAGCCACAGGTTCCCGCCGTAGAAGCGAATGTTCCCGTGGCAGCAGATGTGCCTTTAGTCCTTGTTGTCGAGCCGCAAGCTCCAGCATGGGCACAGCAAATTGTCCGTTTCCTTCAGACAGGAGAACTTCCCGAAGAGCAAGAAGAAGCGGAAAGAGTAGCCCGGCAGTCAAGTATATACCAGTTTGTCGACGACACACTGTACAGAAGAAGACTCAACAGCGTGAAATTGAAGTGTATTCACCGGGAAGACGGGAAAAAGCTGTTGGCAGAGATACATGGAGGCATATGTGGTCACCACATTGGCGCAAGAGCACTTGCCGGCAAAGCGTTCCGGCAAGGTTTCTTTTGGCCGACAGCCCTCCAGGATGCAACTGCACAAGTAACCAAGTGTGAAGCGTGCCAGTTCCATTCCAAGCAGATACACCAGCCAGCTCAAGCTCTCCAGACGATCCCTTTATCCTGGCCATTTTCGGTCTGGGGGCTCGACATCCTCGGCCCCTTTCCCCGAGCTGTCGGGGGCTTTGAGTACTTGTACGTTGCAATCGACAAGTTCACAAAGTGGCCGGAAGTAGAAGCAGTGAGGAAGGTGACAGCACAGTCAGGAGTCAAGTTCTTCAGGTCGATTGTTTGCCGTTTCGGGATCCCTAACAGGATCATCACCGACAACGGCACACAATTCACGAGCCGCACCTTCATGCAGTACGTCCAAGATCTTGGCGCCAAGGTCTGCTTCGCTTCTGTTGCTCATCCGAGAAGTAACGGTCAAGCGGAGAGGGCGAATGCTGAAGTGCTGCGCGGGCTCAAGACCAGGACTTTCGATAGGCTGCACAAGTGCGGAAAGAACTGGATTGAGGAGCTGCCGGTGGTTCTTTGGTCGATCAGGACGACGCCAAATCGAGCCACTGGCCAGAAACCTTTCGCTCTAGTCTATGGAGCAGAGGCAGTTCTCCACACGGAACTCGTATACGGGTCACCTCGAGTGCTCGCTTATGATGAGCTTGAGCAAGAGCCGTTGCGACAAGATGACGCGCTGCTCCTTGAGGAGGATCGTCTTCAGGCCGTTGTACGAGCTGCTCGATACCAGCAAGCTTTGCGCCGCTACCATAGCTGCAAAGTTAATGCTAGAAGTCTCGAGGAAGGCGACCTTGTTCTTCGGCGCGTTCAGTCCGCCAAGAATTCCAACAAGTTGACGCCGAAGTGGGAAGGCCCTTACCGGGTGAAATGAGTCACTAGGCCTGGCGCTGTCCGCCTTGAGACCGAAGATGGCATTCCGGTGAGCAACTCCTGGAACATTGAGCATCTTCGTAAGTTTTACCCGTAGGGCGCGGTTGCCGGAACCTGTTCCGGCAACCACCTTTTGTACAAGTCTTGCCGACGTTGCATGTAATCCTTTGTACAAAGCCGGGTGCAGACCCCATGCATAAGTAAAGCTCATGTGCTCCGCACACCTTGTCAATTTCATGCTTTCTACTCTTCTTTTGCATGCGTTATCTGACACATTGTGCAGCGCCTACCCCCGGTAAGCAATAACGAGCCGTAAGGCTCCATATCTTTATTTTCTCTTCTTTCTCTTTCTCAAAGAAAGGAAGGTTCCCTCGCCCACAAGTTTGTCGGGGGAAAAGAGAAGATAATGGTGTGGACCAAGCGTCGTTCCAAGAAGTTTCGCCTTACCGGGAAGCAAACGACAGAAAAGCTAAGTTGCTAAAGTTTGAGCAATTAGTTTTAAAAATTTTAAGTTATCTTCCTCGAACGACCGTGCTTTGTATGGAAAACCTGTGCGCGGAGGAACCGACTCGTAGCTAGTTGCGCCCTTACTTTGTTTCGAGTCCGCTCAACAACTTAAGTGAGCTGCGACTAGTTGCGACAAGGTTTCTTGTCGGTTGCGGCACCGCCAGCAGGCTGCTGACGTCCCGCACTCAGCGCTCGCGGCTAAGGTGCCTGCGCCGACAAGTTCCCTAAAAGCGTAGGGAAAAAACATACAAAGGAAGGAATCAAGTAAAGGAAATAACATAGAAATTGCTACCCGAAATAGAGTCATATTAAAAGATAGCTTGTCGCAGCTCTAACAGATTGTTCTCATAACATAACCAACAGTGACAAGGAAAAGAGAAAACGGGTGGCCTAATCTACGCGATCGCCCTCAACCCTCTTGATCCTGCTCACCTTGTCCACAATGGGTGCGACAAGGGTCTTCAGCGCTTCCAGATCAGCTTCCGGCGGCAAGGTCTTGAGGACGTTGGTGAGATTGAGGCCTGGGTTGCGGAAGGCCACCTTCATCAGCACCTTTTGAAGAGCTCCCGCGCAGATCTGGCGCGATTCGTCGGCCAGCTGCTTTGGGATCTCTTCCCGGAGTCGCTGGAGGGCCGTCGCCACGCCTTTGAAGAACAAGCTGAGCTTGGCGCTGGGTTGGAGGTGCTCATCGGAGGAATACCCAAGATCCTCCAT
Source organism: Aegilops sharonensis (assembly GCA_904067115.1). Taxonomy (NCBI): domain Eukaryota; kingdom Viridiplantae; phylum Streptophyta; class Magnoliopsida; order Poales; family Poaceae; genus Aegilops; species Aegilops sharonensis. Next base: position 883,552,913 of record LR880972.1, read on the forward strand.
CCCCGGCTGCGCCAGCTCCCTGTCGATGGCTGCAGCAGCATCCACGAGACCCTCGGTCCAGTGCTCCACATTCTCCCTAAAAGTGTTCTGGGCGGCAGCAGCACTCGCCAGCAGCGCCTCGTTGGCCTTGATCTTCTCCTTCAAGGCCACCTCCTGCTCCCTGGCGCCGTCCAGCGTCTGGGTCAAAGTAGTCAGCTTCAGCTCAAGATCTGCGTTGGAGTCCTTGGCGGCGCTAAGCTCCTTGCTCCTCTCGGCGAGACGACCCTGCAGCTCACCAAGAGTGTAGGCGTCCTTCTCGCGCTCACGCTTGAGCGCAGCAAGCTCCTCGCCGCTCTCCTTGAGATTGGCCCCCAGCTGCGCCACCTTCGTCTCCAGCTCCTTCTTGGCGGCCTCGGCAGCTGCGGCAGCATCCTTTGCTTCCTTGAGAGCCCCGCCGAATGTTTGCTCGCGCGCGGCAAGATCCTCTTCGTGGCTGTCAAGGTTAACCTTCCGCTGCGCCAACTCGCCTTCCTGCGCAGACAGCTTCTCGGCAGCAAGCCGTTGTTGCTCTTCAGCTTCAGCCTTCTCGAGGAGGAAGGCTTTGCGCTCCTCGGCGAGTTGCTCCTGCTCCTCTGCCAAGGACCGGAGAGCTTCCTGGTTGAGGCCCCGGAGCTCCTCCGCACGCTTCTCAATGTCTGCTCCCGCCTTCGCGACAAGCGCTTCTCGGGATTCCAGCTTGGCTTGTCAGGCGCGGTAGAGCGACAACAGCTTCCGCAGCAGCTCCTCCTCCTCAGGCTCGCCGCTGCTGCTGCTCGGGGCGTCGACCAGCGTCAGCCCAGCGGAGGCGAGCAGCTCTTCATCAAAGGTTTCTCCTTCGGTCGGCGCCCTGGAGCTCGACGCCCAGGGGAGCTTGATGAAGACGCCATCGCCGGCCTTCAAATAGGCGCCGGGCTGGGGCTCTTCGGAGCCTGACGCTGCAGCAGCGGCGGAGGGATCGGCGGTCGGCGTAGCGCCCGGCGCTCCTCCGGCCTCGGGGCCGTCAGTGCGATCGCCGGACCCCTCGCCAGCTTCTGCGGCAGCAGCCTTGGCGGCCTCTTCGCCGGCAGGATCATCAGCGCCAGCTTCCTCTTCGGTGACAGCGGCGTCGTCACTATTGCCGCGCGCGTCCTCCTCGCCGGCGACCTCGGTCTCCATCGGCTCTGTGGCAGATGGATCTGACGACCCAAAAAGAAAGAAAAGTCAAGCAAATATTCAAAAAGAAGATCAGAAGAAGAAGAACACAAGGGAAGTTTTCAAGCGAAAGGATTACCTGTACTAGGATCTGCAGTCGTGGTCTCAACCACCGGAGGGTCGCTGGTGCTATCCCTTGCCGGAGAACCATCCCTTGCCGGAGAACGCTCCCTTGCCGGGGATCCTCCCTTGGCGGTGTAGTCGAAGCAGATGGCACGTCGGGAGCGGCTTCCGGGCACTCCTGGTGAGACTGCTCTGCTCCTACACAAACCAACAGTCAGATATCAGCAAAGAAAGAGCACCCATGCACGCCTAACAGCAGGAAGTAAACTATATACTTACGATGGGGGTTGCGCTGGGGGCTGCTTTGAGGAAGAGTTGCCGGATCCGGCAAGGTGGTCTCGGACGCGCCTCCTGCTGTCGCGGTGGGTTCGTCCTCGATGACAATCACCGGGGCCTTGGCTCTCTTCGACACTCTCTGGGCCAGCGTCCTGAAAAGGAATGGGTTCAAAGTGAAGCAAATCAGATACAAGACAAAGCAACAAATTGAAGAACTACAAGTACAGCAAAGAATCTTACTCTTCTTCTTCCTCGTCGGAGCTGAGCGCGGAGAGATCAAATTCCGGCTCGCCTCCGGTGCGACGAGGCGGAGGAGTGGGTTCCCTTGGCCGCTTGGTGGAAGCAGAAGCGGTGGCCCGGGAGGGCCCCGCTCCAGTTGCCGCAGCAGCGTGAGGTGCTCCCGCGGCAACAGTGCTTGCCGCGATGGAGCGTGTCGCGCGGCGCGGCGGCTGTTGGCCCGTCTGCCGCCCCGCTACGTCACCGGCCTTGCGGAGACGCCTTCTTGGTGGAGCTGGGGGCTCCGCTTGCGGCAAGCTGTCTGAAGGTGGGGAGGAGGCGCCCTAGACGGGCTCGCTCGACTCAGCTTCAGGCCCGACAAGCTCTTCCTCGCCGGCAAGCTCCTCTCGCTCGACAAGGCTTGCCGCCTCTGCTGCCTCTGCCTCCTCCACGGTGAATCCGAACTCGCTCGCGGCAGCGGCTGCTGCCGCCTCTTCCAGCCTGGTGGCGATGCGCTGCATCTCATCATCGGTGGTGTCGCGGGTGAGGCCCTTCTGTTCATCAGGGCGGACCAGCACTTCTACCAGTCCGTCAAAGAACTCCCGCACGACGTCATCTGCAGGCTCTTGCCAGGTTGGGACAATTCCATGCGAGTCGCACAGCTGCATCATTGCACGGATGCGGTCGAGCGAGGAATTGTTGCACAGCGGAACGACACCCCTCGGCAACCTGAACATTTCGGGATGATCAGGATCGTGCTTGAACAGTTCCAAGAGCATCGCGTCCAGTTCCAAGACAGTGAAGTTGAAGTTGAGGCCCGGGCGCAGCCTCATGATATCCGCCGCATTCTGGAACTCCCAGGCGGGTCTCCTCCTCTCCTTCAGGGGGGCGATGCGGCGAAGAAGAAAATCCGCGCCAACGGCGCCTACAGTAAGCCCGGCAAGTCTAAGGCGTAGGATCCGGGTGACGGCAATCTTCAGCCTAGCGTCTTCCGGGGCCACGCTGCTCCAATCGTTTCCGTGCACTACTGGGGTTTGGCGCTGGGCGGTAAATGGCTGCGGGTTCTCCTTGACAATCCAGCACCAGTCTGCCCTCCATTCCTCCCACTTGTTGCGGAGCTCTCCCTCCAGATAAGCTTCCTTCTTGCCAGTCCTCGAGATCCAAGCGATTCCGTCGGCAAGAGGCTCCCCTCTCTCAACTCGGGGCATAAAGAAGTGGCGTAAAAGAGCTACGTTTGGATAGACTCCGACAAAGTTTTCGCAGAGATGTGCGAAAACTGCCATGGTCAGAACGGCATTGGGGGTGAAGTCAAGGAGGCGGAACCCGTAGGTGTTCATGATATCACAGAAAAATTCAGAGAACGGCGGGCAGAGCCCGCAGTAGAAGAACAGCGCGAAGAAAGGGTATCCATTCGGAGCCAGTTCCGAAGCGGCCGCTGGGAGTACCTTCGTGCGCGGATGCGCTCGCGTCTCCTCTCGACCAGAAGAGGTAGTAGTACTCCCTCAGATCCTTCGTGGCGAGCTGAGGAGGGAAGGTTGCTCGCTCCTTTTGCAGCGCCGCGAGCCGCTGCGCCTCGGCCGACTTCACGACCTTCCCCTTATCGGCTTTCGGAGCCATGGCGGAGGTGGTGGAGGAGATCGACGGTGTTGGTGATGCTGGTGGCGATGGGGGGCAGAGCGCTGCTCTCTTTTCAGCCTTGGGAAGAAGGGGGGAGCAGCAGAGGTTTTCGAGATTGGAAAAGCAACCGGCGAGATGGGCGACTGCCCCTGTTTCCCCTACTTATAAAGAGGGAGGGGGCAGACGTTCCGCCTTTCCGAATAAAGAAACCACCCACGATCTCTCCCACGACGCCGCATTCGATGCGTGCCGTTCGTGGAGGGCGTGGTGGGTCCGGGGTGAGATACGTCGTAACCCAGGCCGCGCGTGCCCGTGCCCTGTTTTGGGCCTGGCCCAACAGCGCTCGGCACCGTGTGTGGCCCAGGCCCGGGGGCTCCTGTCGGTGTACTAGAGTAGGGGTACCCTAGTATCCCGAACTAGTGCACGGGCAGTTGCAGCACCCCGCGGGAAGGCTTGCCGCGGTGACCGCCAAGATCCTCCATGGTTCTTTTGGAGCCATTCAAGAACAAAGTATTCAAGCCAAGGAGACAAGGCCCCGGCAAGAGGAGCTTGCCGGGAAGGCCAACCAAGGCATCTAAAGGAACTTGCCGCGACGCGCCACGCGTCTCGGCAAGACCCGGAGAGCGACAAGCTTCCGGACGCGACAAGACAACGACCGCGGCAAGGCGCTTGCCATGGCAAACTACCACTCTGTACCTGCGCTCCAGCACATCCACCAACGTGTCGCCCTTGGACCTTTCCAGGCGCGCGTGGCAAGAGGCTGTGCGGCCAGCGGTCCGCGGTGGCAAGCGACGCTGACAAGATCGCCATCATGGCAAGCGGTGGCGTCCCTGACGGTCCCTGTTTGCACTGTTTGGGCGACGTAGACGGGCATTTAATGCCTTTGTCCCCTGTCGTCAGGGTTAGGTATGATGCACTGTACAGGTAGTTGTACCAACCGCATTCCTTTTCCATTTTTACCCTTGTCTACGTTGCCACCTGTCGGAGACCCCTTGAGCATATAAAAGGAGGCCCATGCGCAACGTAGATGGAGGGTTCGAAAGGTTCGAAGGAAGAAAACACTCACGCTAGGTCTCGTTAGCAGCTAGTGCGTACTGTAGCACTCAGCGCTCCCAAGCAAGAACTCAATACACTCAGACATGCAGCAGTAGGAGTGTTATCTCTCTGGAGAGCTCCGAAGCTGGGTAAACTGCTCGTGTGCTTCGCCTCGATCTGCTCTTCGTGCGATCTTCGCCTCCCGCCAAACCGAAAGGGGCTCGGTCCGCCGGTCCCATAGGTGTTCGTGGATCAGCTTCCCCGACACCTGTAAAAGGATTAGCTAGAAGTTTCTCTATCATACCCGAAGGAATTTCAAAGTAAACATTTTCAGTAGGTTCAGTAGGTTGAGGAGCAACTCTTTGCTCTACTGGTCGGGGTGAAGATACCCCGAACAAGCTCCTCAAAGGATTATGTTCCATAGTAATGAGTGACAGTAAATTTCAGCACACTATATAAATTTTTCCTTACCAAAGGCGCTTCACTCCCCGGCAACGGCGCCAGAAAAGAGCCTTGATGACCCACAAGTATAGGGTATCTATTGTAGTCCTTTCGATAAGTAAGAGTGTCGAACCCAACGATGAGTAGAAGGAAATGACAAGTGGTTTTTAGTAAGTTATTTCTGCAAGCACTAAAATTATCGGTAACAGATAGTTTTGTGATAAGGTAATTTGTAACGGGTAACAAGTAACAAAAGTATATAAAGTGCAGCAAGGTGGCCCAATCCTTTTTGTAGCAAAGGACAAGCCTGGACAAACTCTTATATAAAGTAAAGCGCTCCCGAGGACACATGGGAATTATCTTTAAGCTAGTTTTCATCACGCTCATATGATTCGCGTTCGTTACTTTGACAATTTGATATGTGGGTGGGCCGGTGCTTGGGTACTGCCCTTCCTTGGACAAGCATCCCACTTATGATTAACCACTCTTGCAACATCCGCAACTACAAAAGAAGTATCAAGGTAAACCTAAGCATAGCATGAAACATATGGATCCAAATCAGCCCCTTATGAAGCAACGCATAAACTAGGGTTTAAGCTTCTGTCACTCTAGCAACCCATCATCTACTTATTACTTCTCAATGCCTTCCTCTAGGCCCAAACAATGGTGAAGTGTCATGTAGTCGACATTCACATAACACCACTAGAGGAGAGACACCATACATCTCATCAAAATATCGAACGAATACTAAATTCACATGACTACTTATAGCAAGACTTTTCCCTTGTCCTCAGGAACAAACATAACTACTCACAAATCATATTCATGTTCATTATCAGAGGAGTATTAATATGCATAAAGGATCTGAACATATGGTCTTCCACCAAATAAACCAACTAGCATCAACTACGAGTAATCAACAATACTAGCAACCCACAGGTACCAATCTGAGGTTTTGAGACAAAGATTGGATACAAGAGATGAACTAGGGTTTGAGATGAGATGGTGCTGGTGAAGATGTTGATGGAGATTGACCCCCTCCCAATGAGAGGATCGATGGTGATGACGATGGTGATGATTTTCCCCTCCCGGAGGGATGTTTCCCCGGCAGAACAGCTCCGCCGGTGCCCTAGATTGGTTCCGCCAAGGTTCCGCCTCGTGGCGGCGGAGTTTCGTCCCGACAGCTTCCTTATGATTTTTTCCAGGGCAAAAGACTTCATATAGCCAAAGATGGGCACCGGAGGCCTGCCAGGGGGCCCATGAGGCAGGGGGCGCGCCCCCACCCTCGTGGATGATGGGTGGCCCCCTCTGGTTCTTTCTTCACCCAATATTTATTATGTATTCCAAAACCTGCCTCTGTGAAGTTTCACGACTTTTGGAGTTGTGCAGAATAGGTCTCTAGTATTTGCTCCTTTTCTAGCCCAGAATTCCAGCTGCCGGTATTCTCCCTCTTCGCGTAAACCTTGTAAAATAAGAGAGAATAGGCATAAGTATTGTGACATAATGTGTAATAGCATCCCATAATGCAATAAATATCAATATAAAAGCATGATGCAAAATGGACGTATCAGACTACGTCACGGGGATGCCAGAACACATCAACGAGAAAGAAGAACAAAATCGATAACACGAGCAACAATATAGTGAGCATGGTGATGAGTCGGGAGGATACCAACGCACACCGGGTTTTCTAAAGTATCGCGAAGAAAAGGGAACATCACATGACAACCAAAGCTTCACTCGAATATCATTCATGTAATTATAGGGACCGATATGGATGTCCACATTTCCGCTATCGGTCATCGAACGAAGGGGTTTCATTCATGTCTATTATTTAACAAACCTACGGGGTCACAAGTTTAAGGAAATCACAATCTGTTGAGTGTTACAAGGATGGGAGTGATGAGAATATATTTTTGGAAATTTTTCATTAATACCTGGAATAGTTCTAAGAGGTTCCAGATGCGTTTCAGGGTTACCGGGAGGGTTTCGGTGAATATCGGGTAATACCGGGTATTACCAATTAATTATATATCAGTGGAAAATGTTCCCCGGGATGTTAAATTATATATTAATGGGCCTTAAGAGGTCAAGAGGCGGAAGGCAACTTGGGCCAGAAGGTCCCAAATAGGAAGGCCCCCTGTTTTCAGTCCTACTCCTCCCCTATTACTACTAGGAAAAACCTTATACACAGAGGTATAACAGTAGCGCTGGTCAAAACTAAGCGCTAATGCTACTTAGTAGTAGCACTTGTCACAAAAGCACGCTACAACTATAGTTGTAGCAATAGCGCGTCTGCACAAAAAAGCACTACTACTAATTCCCACACTATTGACGGTAGGCTAGGAATAGTCGTAGCGAGCCTGAGGGAAACACACTATTGCTAAGTGCCTTGTAGCAGCGTGTTTCTGTTGTAGAGCGCTACTGCTAAGAATAAGAAAATAAGTAGAAAAATAAATAGAAAAGTAAATAAAAATGAAATAAATAGAAAAAGGAGAAATGAAAAAATTAAAAGAAAAATAGTGGAGAAAGGCATAGCAATAGCGCTTGTTCTCAAAAAGTGTTATAGTTATATTAGCAGTAGCGCGTTTTGTGTTCCCGCGCTATAGCTAAGTTCCTTAGATAAAAGAAAAAGAAAAAGGAATAAATAGCTACTTCCTGTAGCAGTAGCGCGGTTTGGCTGAAAGCGCTATAGCTAACTTAGCAGTAGCGCGTTTTTCCTACGAGCGCTACTGCTAGTTTGACTTAACCATGCGCGGGATCAAAATTTTGCTAAGTCCTTTCCCCCCTCTCCACCCTATTCCCCCAACTCCTCTGGCGCCACCATCGATCGTGCACGGCCTCAACCTCACCACTGCCGCCCGAGGCCGCTCTCAACCCCATTGCCACCACCTGAGGCCGCCCTCAACCTCACCGCCACCGACCGAGGCCGCCCTCGACCTCACCGCCGCCGCTCGAGCGCGCCCAGGACCGCGGCCGCCCGAGCCCAAGCCCGTCCTTGCCGCCGACCGTAAGGCTCTCCCTCTCCTCTCCCCTGCCCTCCTATCTCTCTCTCTCTCTCTCTCTCTCTCTCTCTCTC
>LR880972.1:883567185-883583157 GCA_904067115.1 Aegilops sharonensis
GTGCTACCTCTTGAGCACTGCGTTGGTTGTCCCTTGAAGAGGAAAGGGTGATGCAGTAAAGTAGCGTAAGTATTTCCCTCCGTTTTTGAGAACCAAGGTATCAATCCAGTAGGAGGCCACGCTCAAGTCCCTTGCACCTACACAAACAAATAAGAACCTCACGACCAACGTGATAAAGGGGTTGTCAATCCCTTAACGGTCACTTACGAGAGTGAGATCTGATAGAGATGATAAGATAATATTTTTGGTATTTTTATGATAAAGAGTAAAAGTAAAGAAAACAAAGTAAACAGTAATGGAAATAACGGGAGATTAATATGATGGAAAATAGACCCCAGGGCCATAGATTTCACTAGTGGCTTCTCTCAACATCATAAGTATTACGGTGGGTGAACGAATTACTGTCGAACAATTGATAGAATTGAGCATAGTTATGAGAATAACTAGGTATTATCATGTATATAGGAATCACGTCCGTGACAAGTAGACCGACTCCTGCCTGCATCTACTACTATTACTCCACACATCGACCGCTATCCAGCATGCATCTAGAGTATTAAGTTCATAAGAACGGATTAACGCTTTAAGCAAGATGACGTGATGTAGAGGGATAAACTCATGCAATATGATATAAACCCCATCTTTTATCCTCGATGGCAACAGTACAATACATGTCGTTCCCCCTACTATCACTGGGATCGAGCACCGCAAGATTGAACCCAAAGCTAAGCACTTCTCCCATTGCAAGAAAGATCAATCTAGTAGGCCAAACCAAACTGATAATTCGAAGAGACTTGCAAAGATACCCAATCATACATAAAAGAATTTAGAGAAGATTCAAATATTGTTCATAGATAATCTTGATCATAAACCCATAATTAATCGGATCTCGACAAACACACCACAAAAGAAAATTACATCGAATAGATCTCAAAGAGAATCAAGGAGAACTTTGTATTGAGATCCAAAGAGAGAGAAGAAGCCATCTAGCTAATAACTATGGACCCGAAGGTCTGAGGTAAACTACTTACACATCATCGGAGAGGCTATGGTGTTGACGTAGAAGCCCTCCGTGATCGATGCCCCCTCCGGCAGGACGCCAGAAAAGGACCCAAGATGGGATCTCACGGGTACAGAAGGTTACGGCGGTGGAATTAGGTTTTCGTGGTGCTCCTCGATGGTTTGGGGGTACGTAGGTATATATAGGAGGAAGAAATAGGTCGGTGGAGCCACGAGGAGCCCGCAAGGGTGGTGGGCGCGCCTGGGGCGGCGGGGGGTAGGCGCGCCCCCTACCTCGTGGCCGCCTCATTTTTGCTTAACGTCCACTCCAAGTCCTCTGGATCACGTTTGTTCCAAAAAAATCATGCTCCCGAAGGTTTCATTCCGTTTGGACTTCGTTTGATATCCTTTTTCTGTGAAACACTGAAATAGGCAAAAAAACAACAATTTGGGCTGGGCCTCTGGTTAATAGGTTAGTCCCAAAAAGATATAAAAGTGTATAAATAAGCCCATTAAACATCCAAAACAGAATATATAATAGCATGGAACAATGAAAAATTATAGATACGTTGGAGACGTATCAAGCATCCCCAAGCTTAATTTCGGCTCGTCCTCGAGTAGGTAAATGATAAAAACAGAATTTTTGTTGTGGAATGCTTCTTAGCATAATTCTCAATGTAAATATTTTTATTGTGGCATGAATGTTTAGATCTGAAAGATTCAAGGTAAAAGTTTAATGTTGACATAAAAACAATAATACTTCAAACATGCTAACCAAGCAATTATGTCTTATCAAAATAACATAGCCAAAGAAAGCTTATCCCTCAAAATCATATAGTTAGGCCATGTTTCAATATTGTCACACAAACGCTCTCATCATGCATAACCCCGATGACAAGCCGAGCAATTGGTTCATACTTTTTAACGCGCTTCATCCTTTTCAACTCTTGCGCAATACATGAGCGCAAGTCATGGATATAGCACTATGGGTGGAGTAAATTATAATGATGGGGGTTATGAGAGAAGACAAAAAAGGTAGAAAGTCTCACATTGACGCGGCTAATCAACAGGATATGGAGATGCCCATCAATTGATGTCAATGAGAGGAGTAGGGATTGACATGCAACGGATGCACTAGAGCTATAAATATATGAAAGCTCAACAAAAGAAACTAAGTGGGTGTGCATCCAACTTGCTTGCTCACGAAGACCTAGGGCATTTTGAGGAAGCTCATCATTGGAATATACAAGACAAGTTCTATAATGAAAAATTCCCACTAGTATATGAAAGTGACAACATAGGAGACTCTCTATCATGAAGATCACGGTGCTACTTTGAAGCACAAGTGTGGAAAAAGGATAGTAACATTGTCCCTTCTCTCTCTTTTATCTCATTCTTTTTTCTTTTCCCCTTTTTTTGGGCCTTCCTTTTTTTTCTTTGGCCTCCCCTTTTTTTTATTTACTCCGGAATCTCATCCCGACTTATGGGGGAATCATAGTCTCCATCATCCTTTCCTCACATGGGACACTGCTCTAATAATGATGATCATCACACTTTTATTATTTACAACTCAACAATTACAATTCAATGCTTAGAACAAAATATGACTCAATGTGAATGCCTCCGGCGGTGTACCGGGGTATGCGATGAATCAAGAGTGACATGTATGAAAAAATTATGAATGGTGGCTTTGCCACAAAATACGATGTCAACTACATGATCATGCAAAGCAATATGACAATGATGAAGCGTGTCATAATAAACGAAACGGTGGAAAGTTGCATGGCAATATATCTCGGAATGGCTATGGAAATGCCATGATAGGTAGGTATGGTGGCTGAAGGCTTATGTGTGATAGAGCGTATCATATCACGGGGTTTGGATGCACCGGCGAAGTTTGCACCAACTCTCAAGGTGAGAAAGGGCAATGCGGGGTACCGTAGAGGCTAGAAAATTGTGGAAGGTTGAGAGTGTGTATAATCCATGGACTCACATTAGTCATAAAGAACTCATATACTTATTGCAAAAGTTTATTAGCCCTCGAAGCAAAGTACTACTACACATGCCCCTAGAGGGATAGATTGGTAGGAAAAGACCATCGCTCATCCCCGACCGCCACTCATAAGGAAAGAAATAAAAGAACACCTATGTGTCAAAATTGTCACACAACTTTTACCATATGTGCATGCTACGGGACTTGCCAACTTTAACACAAGTATTTCTAAATTTCACAATTACTCAACTAGCACACTCTAATATTACCACATTTATATCTCAAAACACTTATCAAGTATCTAACTTCTCATGATATTCAATGAACTCAATATGGAAGATTAATTTCACAATTAAAGCAAATTACCATGATGTTTAATACTATCAAAATAATATAAGTGAAGCATGATAGATCAATAATTTCTATAAAATACAACCACCGTCGTGCTCTAAAAGATATAAGTGAAGCACTAGAGAAAAAACTATATAACTCAAAAGATATAAGTGAAGCACATAGAGTATTCTGACAAATTCCGAATCATGTGTGTCTCTCTCAAAAGGTGTGTACAGCAAGGATGATTGTGGCAAACTAACAAAAAATACTCAAATCATACAAGACGCTCCAAGAAAAACACATATCATGTGGTGAATAAAATGTAGCTCCAAGTAAAGTTACCGATGGATGAGGACGAAAGAGGGGATGCCTTCCGGGGCATCCCCAAGCTTTGGCTTTTTGGTGTCCTTCAATGTACCTTGGGGTGCCTTGGGCATTCCCAAGCTTAGTCTCTTGCCACTCCTTGTTCCATAATCCATCAAATCTTTACCCAAAACTTGAAAACTTCACAACACAAAACATAACAGAAAATCTCGTGAGCTCCGTTAGCGAAATAAAAAAAATACTACTTCAAAGTACTGTATTGAACTCATTCTTTATTTATATTGGTGTTAAACCTACTGTATTCCAACTTCTCTATGGTTTATAAGCTCTTTTAGTAGCCATAGATTCATCAAAATAAGCAAACAACACACGAAAAACAGAATCTGTCAAAAACAGAACAGTCTGTAGTAATCTGTAACTAACGCAAACTTGTAGAACTCCAAAAACTCTACCAAAATAGGAAGAACTAGATAATTTGTTTAATGATCTACTGCAATTGGAATAATTATTTTATCACGTTCTGGTGATTTTTAACAATTGTTTTCGTGAACCGAAAGTTTCTGGAATTTTCAGCAAGATCAAATAACTATCATCCAAGAAGATCCTATAGGTTTAACTTGGCACAAACACTAACTAAAACATAAAAACACATCTAACCATAGGCTAGATCTAAGATTTATTGAAATACATCAAGCAAAAATATTGGGTTGTCTCCGAACAACGCTTTTCTTTAAAGCCTTTTTAGCTAGGCATTGAGATTTCAATGATGCTCACAAGAAAGACAAGAATTGAAGCACAAAGAGAGCATCATAAAACACGTGGAAAACACATCTAAGTCTAACATACCTCCTATGCATAGGCATCTTATAGACAAACGAATTATCAAGGCAAGCAAAAAATAGCATATGCAAGGAAGCGGAAAGAAACAATAACAATCTCAACATAACGAGAGGTAATTTAGTAACATGAAAATTTCTATGACCATATTTTTGTCGGTGTACTAGAGTAGGGGTACCCTAGTACCACCGAACTCGTGCACGGACAGTCGCAGCACCCCGTGGCAGGGCTGGCCTGGTGACCGCCAAGATCCTCAGCTCCTCCTTTGGAGCCATTCAAGAACAAAGTACTCAAGGCCCCGGCAAGAGGAGCTTGTCGGGAAGGCCACTCAGGGCACGAAGGAAACAAGGCCCCAGCAAGAGGAGCTTGCCGGGAAGGCTTGGCGAGCGACAAGCTCCCGAGCGCGACAAGGATTCAACCGCGGGAAGATGCTTGTCGCGACAGGCAACCTCTCTTCATCTCCGCTCCAGCCCATCCGCCAACGTGTCGCCATGGGGCTTTCCCAAGCACGTGTGTCGACGGGCTGTGCAGCCAGCGGGGAGCAGCGATAAGCGGCGCTGACAAGCTACCATCGTGGCAAACGGAGGCGCGCTTGATGGTCCCTGTTACACTGTTCAGGCGACTGAGACGGGCATTTATGACTCTTGTCCCTTGCCGTCAGAGTTAGGTATAGATCACTGTACACTGTACAAAGCGGTGTACCAACCTCTATTTTTACTATTCTACCCTTGTCTACTTGCCACCTGTGGTGACCCCTTGTGCCTATAAAAGGAGGCCCAAGTGCAACGTAGAAAGGGTTCGGGGGGAGCTCCAGCTCAGTTCATTCGACTCATTCGAGACCACACTCAGGCTAGGTTCTGTAGCTCCCATTGCTCCCTAGCAAAACCACAAGATAATCCACCAAGCAGCAGTAGGAGTGTTATCTCTCCGGAGAGCCCCGAAGCTGGGTAAATCTGCTCGTGTGCATCGCCTCGATCCGCTCTTTGTGCATCCTCCGCCCCCCTCCGAACCACAAGGGACCAGGTCCCATAGGTGTTCGTGGGACACGATCAGCTTCCCCGACATCTTTGGCGCGCCAGGTAGGGGGCGTCGAGGCTGTGTGAATCCGATCCAGCGTTCGCACGAGCAGTTTCTTCATCAACCTTCATTAACATGCCCCCGAAGAAGAAGGCTTCAGCGGCAGCAGAGCCGTCCACGTCAAACCCACCACCATCGGAGCTGATGAGTGGTGGGGAAGACGCTGGCGGAGGAAAGGGCGTCGTCGAGAGAGCCCACGACGCCGCCAGGTCCAAGGACAAGGCGGCGCATGCTTCGGCGTCCGAATCCGCACCGCGTCCATCTCAGGAGGTGCGGGACCGACAGCGTCATGATGCTCGCAGCACCATACGCTCGTTGGATCAAGGCCAAGCTGGAGGATCCCGAGGCCCTTGAGACCCGCATGCACGCCAGCATGCCGGTACGAGCGGAGTACGGTCGCTGGGGCGGGATGCTGCTCCTCCTAACTTGGTTAGGAGTCCGAGCACATCCCGTTCCTCTCTCCATATGCCGTTGCCACCCACCACTCCGGCGGAAGCCTTGGCGAGAGCTCAGCTACTTCTAGACTACCCTCCAACGGCCAACAAGGTCGACGAATGGAGGGCACAATCCAGAGTCTCATCGGCTTTGCCAACGGCGACGTTCCGCGGCAACCAACTGCGTCCTTGCCGCGGCGAGGCGACAAGGCACGAGCCGGTGGCGACGAGACCTGTGGGGGTGACACCACCATGCACTCCCCTTCCCGAAGGCCAAGGTCACCAGCTCCTCGGATCCACCCCGACAGCGACTCCACCGCGTCGTCGGATCCACGAGCTCGCCGTGATCAGCGCCAAGTTCTTAAGGAACGGCAACAAGAAGACGCTCGAACCCGCATCGAGCGCAGAAGAGAAGCGCGGCGTCAATCTGACCAACGCGCCGGGTCCGCTGTTGATATGCATGCGCCAGGGGAACCAGGCGACTTGCCGTACGCGGTAGGTTGCCCTGCGTTCACCCGTGAGCTGCGGCAAGTCCAGTGGCCCGACAAGAAAAACTTCAAGCCAGATGTGCCAGAGAAGTATGATGGCAGGACACACCCATCGGAGTTCCTCAGCATCTACACCATCGCGGTGCAGGCTGCGGGGGGACGAGACGACAAGATCCTCGCCAACTACTTCCCTCTGGTGCTCAAGCCAAACGTCAGATCTTGGCTCATGCACTTGCCGGACAGCTCCATATCTTCTTGGGCAGATTTGTGCCATCAGTTTGTCGACGCCTTCACAGGCGGACACAAGCCTCATGGCCAAGAGAGTGACCTTCACCTGCTTGCCCAGAAGGAAGGAGAGTCTCTATGCAAGTTTATCCAGTGATTCAGCCGCGTGCACTACAACATCCCAGACATCCACCCTGCCGCGGTGATCAGCGCGTTTCATCAGAACGTGCGGAACCGCAGGATGAGGGAGGAGATGGCGATGTGCAAAGTCAAGGACGTCAGTGAGCTGTATGCCTTGGCCGACAAGTGTGCACGCGCTGAGGAAGGAAGAAGACTCCCAGGAGAGAATGTGGGAGCAGAATCTGATAGTGAGGAGACCGCCCCGGCAAGGAAGAGCCGACGGCGGAACAACAGAAAGAAGAAGAGCCAACAAGTACTAGTTGTCGAGCAGTCCGGCAAGGATGGTGCCGCCAAAAAAGCCAAGGCTGGTGGCTCCGACAAGGAGGTTGCCGCTGACACCGACCGCCGAGCTGTGGCGGCCGCCGACAAGCAGGACAACTCCAACAAGCAGTACTGCAAGATTCACCGCACCAAGGGCCACGACCTCCAGAGCTGCAAGAAAGTCGAGCAGCTTGTTGAGCTACAGAGGGCTGAATACGAGCGGCGAGACAAGGAAAAGGCTCAGGAGGGTGCTGGCGCAGCTAGTAAGAAGAGACCCGGCCGAGGAGGACGTCGCGGCAAGGCTAAGCAGCGGCAAGGGGACAGACCTCCCCGCGGCCGCGACAAGGACGAAGAAGAAGATGATGACGATGAAGACATGGAAGACGATGAAGCTGACGAGCAAGAGTTTCAGAAGGCAACAAAGGTTCTCTGCGTTGACGGAGGTGCTTCTCTGCATACTTCCCATCGCCAACTCAAGCAATGGATGCGGGAGGTCAATGCAGCAGAACCATCCGTGGAGTCACGCAGACCTCTGAAGTGGTCCAGCACGCCCATCATTTTTGATATTGTGGACCACCCTGATCGCATAACTGCGGTCGGTTGCTTGCCGATGTTGGTCTCACCAACAATCCGCAACCTCAAGGTCACTAAAACGTTGGTTGATGGTGGGGCCGGCCTAAATCTGATCTCCTCTGCAGTGCTCCAGAAGCTTCAAATCCCGGACAGCGAGCTCGAAGAGACTGGTACTTTCCAAGGAATCAACCCAGGAAGGAGCAAGCCGAAAGGGAAGATCACATTGCCGGTAACATTTGGCAGTGAGTTAAATTTCAGAACTGAGAGGGTCACATTCGACGTTGCCGATTTCCCATTGCCCTACAATGGGATACTTGGCCGTCCAGCACTCGCCAAGTTCATGGCGGCTTCTCATTACGCCTACAACATACTCAAGATGCCCGGCCCGATAAGCGTCATTTCTGTTCATGGCGACAAGAAGGATGTGCTTATCTGCGCCGACAAGATTTACCGGGATGCAGCAGCTGCAACAGATAGCAAACCACTTGCCGATGAAGCTCCCGGGGGGAAGAAGAAGACCACCTTGTCCGGCAAGAGCTCTGATGCCCACTCCGGCAAGCGCGCCTCTTCGGAGTGTTGCGCTACCGTCGAGGACGCACCATCGAGCTCCACCGGCAAGTGCAAGAAGATGATGGCGGCTCCGCCAAAGACCAAGAAGGTGCCCGCCAAGGAGGACGGCACTGGTGGTACCTTCACCATCAGTGCCACGCTTGACCCTAAATAGGAAGGCGATCTCGTTGCTTTCCTGCGGGCGAATGTTGATGTGTTTGCATGGCAACCATCTGACATCCCCGGTGTTCCCAGGAAAGTAATTGAGCACCACCTAGCTGTCTGTCCTCACGCGCGGCCCGTCAAGCAAAAAGTTAGGAAACAGGCAGTGGAGCGCCAAGAGTTCATAGCTGAAGAGATCAAGAAACTGGAAGCAGCAGGCCTTGTCAGAGGAGTGCTCCATCCCACGTGGTTGGCCAATCCGGTAGTTGTACTCAAGGCGAATGGGAAATGGAGACTTTGTATTGACTTCACAGATGTTAATAAAGCTTGTCCCAAAGACCCATTTCCCTTGCCGCGTATAGACCAGATTGTTGAATCCACAGCTGGATGTGATTTGCTTTCATTTCTTGACGCATATTCTGGATATCATCAGATCTTCATGGCAGAAGAAGATGAAGAGAAAACCGCATTCATTACACCATGTGGCACATACTGTTTCATACGGATGCCTTTCGGTTTGAAGAATGCTGGTTCAACGTTTGCGAGAATAGTCCATGATGCCTTTGAGCCACAAATACACAGAAATGTAGAAGCCTACATGGATGACATAGTGGTCAAGAGCAAGGACAAAGCAACCCTGGTTCAAGACTTAGATGAGACCTTTGCAAATCTGCGCAAGATCAACCTCAAGCTCAACCCCGAGAAGTGCGTGTTTGGAGTCCCTTCTGGCAAGCTTCTCGGGTTCTTCGTATCTCAGAGGGGAATTGAAGCCAATCCCGACAAGATTAAGGCCATTGAGCAGATTGAAGCACCAAAGCGCGTCAAGGATGTAAGAAGGCTTGCCGGTTGCGTGGCTGCTCTCAGCAGGTTTATCTCTAAGTCAGCTGAGCGCGCCCTACCATTTTTCAAGATTTTGAAAAAGGCAGGTCCAATGAAATGGACTCCCGAAGTGGAGGCTGCGCTGCAGGACTTAAAGAGGTACCTATCCTCCACTCCAATACTTGTCGCACCTAGGCCACAAGAGAAGTTGCTGCTGTACATAGCGGCAACCAATCAAGTGGTTAGTGCTGCGTTAGTAGCGGAGAGAGAGGCGGATGATGAGCCGGCAACCGAGGCAGATGCATCCAGCGACAAGCAGGGGGCTTCGCCGTCAAGCTCTGGTCCCGACAAGGACAGATCTGCGCAGGATTGCGACAAGTTATGGAAAAGGATGGTGCAGCGCCCAGTCTACTTTGTCAGTTCCCTTCTGCAGGGGGCTAGATCAAGGTATTCTGGTGTGCAGAAGTTGCTTTTCGGCCTCCTCATGGCCTCGAGAAAGCCGCGCCATTACTTCCAAGCACATGAGATAACAGTTGTCACTCGCTTTCCGTTGAAAAGGATATTGCAAAATCCAGAAGCAACAGGCAGGATTGTTGAGTGGGCACTGGAACTGTCAAGCTTTGGCCTTAAATTTGAAAGCACTTCAACTATCCGAAGCAGAGCATTGGCAGAGTTTATAGCAGAATGGACGCCGACGCAAGATGAAGAAATTCCAGAGACGAGCATCCCCGTCGAGGAAGCAAGCAAAGAGTGGCTGATGTACTTTGATGGTGCCTTCTCGCTGCAAGGCGCCGGTGCCGGCGTTCTGCTTATCGCACCCACCGGAGAGCACCTCAAGTACATAGTCCAAATGCACTTTCCCAAGGAGCAAGCAACAAATAATACTGCAGAGTATGAAGGATTGCTTGCCGGTCTCAGGATTGCAGTGGACCTTGGGATCAAGAAGCTTATCGTCAGGGGTGACTCACAGCTTGTCGTCCGGCAAGTGAACAAAGATTATCAGAGTCCGTTGATGGAAGCCTACGTTGATGAAGTGAGAAATCTAGAAGAACACTTTGAAGGCCTGCAAATGGAACATGTTCCAAGAGCTCAGAATGATATTGCTGATGGCCTGTCAAAATGTGCTGCACTCAAGTTACATGTGGAACCAGGAATTTTTGTGCTCAAGCTGACTCAACCAACTGTAACACCATCAACAGGACAGAACAAGAAGAGGAAGTTGGTTTCTGGTGACTACTTTCCGGCAGAGCTCCCTGAAGCCGCCGCCAAGAAGGCCCCCAAAATCAACGCAAATATCGCTGAGGAGCAGTCTGCTCCGACAAGCCCTAGGGTTTGTTTCGTTGAAGCAGACGTTCCCGACAAGTTTTGCTCCGGCAAGCTTGTCGGGGATCATCAAGCTCCGGTAGAACCGCAGGTTCTTGCCGTGGAAGCTGATGTTCCCGCAGCGGCAGAAGTGCCTTTAGTCCTTGTTGTCGAGCCGCAGGCTCCAACATGGGCACAGCAGATCGTCTATTTCCTTCAGACAGGAGAACTTCCCAAAGAGCAAGAAGAAGCGGAAAGAGTAGCCCGGCAGTCAAGTATGTACCAGTTTGTTGACAACATCCTGTACAGAAGAAGACTCAACAATGTGAAATTGAAGTGTATTTGCCGGGAAGATGGACAGAAGCTGTTGGCAGAGATACACGGAGGCATATGTGGTCACCACATTGGCGCAAGAGCACTTGCCGGCAAAGCTTTCTGGCAAGGTTTCTTCTGGCCAGAAGCCCTCCAGGATGCAACTGTACAAGTAACCAAGTGTGAAGCATGCCAGTTCCATTCAAAACAGATACACCAGCCAGCTCAAGCTCTCCAGACGATCCCTTTATCCTGGCCATTTTCGGTCTGGGGGCTCGACATCCTCGGCCCCTTCCCCCGAGCTGTCGGGGGCTTTGAGTACTTGTACGTCGCGATCGACAAGTTCACAAAGTGGCCGGAAGTGGAAGCAGTGAGGAAGGTGACAGCACAGTCAGCAGTCAAGTTCTTCAGGTCAATTGTTTGCCGTTTTGGAATACCTAACCGGATCATCACCGACAACGGCACCCAATTCACGAGTCGCACCTTCATGCAATACGTCCAAGATCTTGGCGCCAAGGTATGCTTTGCTTCTGTTGCTCACCCGAGAAGCAACGGTCAAGCAGAGAGGGCAAATGCTGAAGTGCTGCGACAACTCAAGACCAGAACTTTTGACAGGCTGCGCAAGTGCGGAAGAAACTGGATTGAGGAGCTGTCGGTGGTTCTTTGGTCGATCAGGATGACGCCAAATCGAGCCACTGGCCAGACACCTTTCGCTCTAGTCTATGGAGCAGAGGTAGTTCTCCCCCACGGAACTCGTATACGGATCACCTCGAGTACTCGCCTATGATGAGCTTGAGCAAGAGCAGCTGCGACAAGATGACGCGCTGCTCCTCGAGGAGGATCGTCTTCAGGCTGTTGTACGAGCTGCTCGCTACCAGCAAGCTTTGCGCCGCTGCCATAGCCGCAAAGTTAATGCCAGAAGCTTCGAGGAAGGCGACCTTGTTCTTCGGCGCGTTTAATCCGCCAAGAATTCCAACAAGTTGACGCCGAAGTGGGAAGGCCCTTATCGGGTGAAACGAGTCACTAGGCCTGGCGTTGTCCGCCTTGAGACCGAAGATGGCGTTCCGGTGAGCAACTCCTGGAATATAGAGCATCTTCGTAAGTTTTACCCATAGGGTGCGGTTGCCGGAACCCGTTCCGGCAACCACCCTTTTGTACAAGTCTCGCCGCTGTTGCATGTAATCCTTTGTACAAAGCCGGGCGCAGACCCCGTGCATCAGTAAAGCTCATGTGTTGCGCGCATCTTGTCAATTTCATGCTTTTATCATTATTATGCATGTATTATCTGACATTTTGTGCATCATCCACACCCGGTAAGCGATAACGAGCCACTAGGCTCCATAACTTTATTTTCTCTTCTTTCTTCTCAATAAGAGAGCAAGGTTCATCCACCCACAAGTTAACCGGGGGGGAAGGAGAAGATAATGGTGTGGACCACCAAGTGTCGCTCGAGGAAGTGTCACCTTGCCGGGAAGCAAACAACAGAAAAGCTAAGTTGCTAAGTTTAAGCAATCAATTTTTAAATTTTCAAGTTATCTCCCTCGAACGATAGTACTTTGTATGGAAAACCCGTGTGCGGAGGAACCAACTCGCAGCTAGCTTGCGCCCTTACTTTGTTTCGAGTCCGCTCAACAACTTAAGCGTGCTGCAACTAGTTGCGACAAGGTTGCTTGTCGAAGGCGGCATCGCCAGCAGGCTGCTGATGTTCCGCACTCAGCGCTCGCGGCAAAGGTGCCCGCGCCGACAAGTTCCCTAAAACCGTAGGGCACAAACATACAAGGGAAGAAATCAAGTAAAGGGAATAACATTGCAATTGATGCCTAAGATAGAGTATATTACAGAATAACTTGTCGCAGATCTAATAAATTGTTCTACTAAACATGATCTGCAGCGACAAGGAAAAGATAAACTTGGCGGCCTAGTCCACGCGGCCGCCATCGAGCCTCTTGACTCCGCTCACCCTGTCCACGATGGGTGCGACAAGGGCCTTGAGGGCTTCAACGTCGGCGGATGGAGGCAGAGACTTGAGGACGTTGGTGAAGTTGACGCCTAGGTTGCGGAAGGCCACCTTCATCAGCACCTTCTGGAGGGCCCCGGTGCAGATTTGGCGTGACTCGTCGGCCAGCTGCTTTGGGACCTCCTCCCGGAGCCGCTGGAGACCCGTCAACACGCCCTTGAAGAATAGGCTGAGCTTGGCGCTGGGTTGGAGGTTCTCGTCGGTGGAGTACCCAAGATCCACCATCCCCAGCTCCATCAGCTCATTATGGATGCCGGCGGCAGTGTCCACAAGACCTTCTGTCCAGTGCATTATGCTATCTCTGAGATTATTCTGGGCAGTCACAGCATTCGACAGCAGCTCCTCGTTGGCTTTGATCTTCTCCAACAGGCCAGCTTCTCGCTCCTTGGCAACATCCAACGTCTCCGTCAGGGTGGTCAGCTTCAGTTCCAAATCTGCCTTGGAGTCCTTGGCAGCGTCGAGCTCTTTGATCTTCTCAGCAAAACGACCCTGCAACTCACCAAGAGTGTAGGCGTCCTTCTCGCGCTCGCGCTTCAGCCCGGTGACCTCCTCGCCGCTCTTCTGGAGGGCGGCCTCCAGCTGTGCCACCCTCGTTTCCAATTCCTTCTTGGCGGCCTCGGCAGCCGCGGCGGCGTCCTTTGCCTCCTGGAGTGCCCCGCCGATTGATTGCTCGCGCGCGGCAAGATCTTCCTCATAGCTGTCGAGGTTGATCTTCCGCTGCGCCAGCTCACCCTCTTGCGCAGAGAGCTTCTCACCGGCAAGCCTTTGCTGCTCCTCGACCTCGGCCTTCTCCAAGATGAAGGTCGTGCGCTCTTCGGAGAGTTGCTCCCGCGCTTCTGCTATATCCCGGAGAGTTTCCTTGTTGGCGCGCCGGAGCTCCTCTGCGCGCTTCTCCATGTCAGCTCCCGCCCTCGCGACAAGCGCTTCCCTGGACTCCAGCTTGGCTTGTCGGGCGCGGTAGAGCGAAAACAACCTCTTTAGGAGCTGCTCCTCCTCAGGCTCGCCGCTGCTGCTGCTCGGAGCATCGACCAGCGACAGCCCGGCGGAGGCGAGCAGTTCCGCGTCGGAGGTGTCCCCTTCGGCCGGTGCCCTGGAACTTGACGCCCATGGAAGCTTGATGAAGACACCTTCGCCGGCCTTCAGATAGGCGCCGGGCTGGGGCTCTTCAGAGTCTGGTGCAGCGTCTATGGCAGGGGGATCGGCGGTCGGTGCAGCGCCTGGCGCTCCTGCGGCCTCAGGGCCGTCAGTACGATCACCGGACCCCTCCCCAGCCTCTGCGCCGGCAGCCTTGGCGGCCTCCTCGCTGGCGGACCCATCGGCGTCGGCCTCCTCCTCCATGTTGGCGGCGTCGTCGTTGTTGCCGCGAGCGTCCTCCTCGCCGGCAGCCTCAGTCTCCATCGGCTCTCCGGCAGGTGGATCTGACGATCATAGAAAGAAAGAACCAGTCAAGCAAATGTTCGAAAAGAAGAACAGAAGGAAAGAACCCAAGGGAGATTTTCAAACAAGAAGATTACCTGCGATGGGGTTTGTTGCCGCGGTCTCCACCACCGAAGGTTCGTCGGCGCTGCCCTTTGTCGGAGAAGCTCCCCTTGTCGAAGAGGCCTCCCTTGCCGGAGAGCGCTCCCTTGGCGGAGACTTCTCCCTTGGCGGCGTAGTTGAAGCAAGCAGGACTTCAGGAGTGGCTTCCGGGACCTCCTGATGAGGCTGCTCTGCTCCTACACAAATTAACAAGCCAGAAATCAGTAAAGAAGGAGCACCCAAGCACACCTAACCGTAAGAAATGAATCAGATACTTACGCTGGGGGCTGTGCTGGGGGCTGCTCTGTTGAAGGGTTGCCGGATCCGGCAAGGGAGTCTCAGACGTGCCTCCTGTCGCCACAGGGGAATCATCTGAGACGACAACCACTGGGGTCTTGGCCCTCTTCGACGCCCTCTGAGCCAACGTCCTGAAGAAGGAAAGAGCTCAGAATGAAGCAAGTCAGATACAAGACAAAAGCAGTAAATTGAAGAATTGCAAGTAGCAGCGACAAGAACTTACTCTTCCTCTTCTTCCTCGGAGCTGAGAGTGGAGAAGTCAAATTCTGCTCCGGTGCGACGAGCTGGAGGAGTAGGCTCCCTCGGACGCTTGGCGGGTGGGGGGGCCGTGGCTCCAGAAGGCCCCGCTCCCGTTGCTGTGGCGGCAGGAGGCGCTCCCGCGGCAACAGTGCTTGCCGTGATGGAGCGCGTCGGGCGGCGAGGCGGCTGTTGGGCCGTCTGCCGCCCCGCCACTTCTCCGGTCTTGCGAAGACGTCTTCTTGGCGGGGCCGCAGGTTCCTCCCGCGGCAAGCAACTTGACGGCGGAGGGGAGGCACCCCCGACAAGCTCGCTTGGGTCGGCGTCGGGCTCGGCCTGCTCCTCCTCACCGGCGAGCTCTTCTCGGTCGGCAAGGCTTGCCGCCTCGGCTGTTTCCGCCTCCTCGACGGTGAACCCAAACACGCCGGCAGCGGCAGCTTCTGCCGCCTCCTCGAACCTTGTGGCGATGCGCGCCATCTCTTGCTCGGTGGTGTCGCGGGTGAGCCGCTTCTGCTCGTCGGCACGGATTGGCACTTCTTCCAAGTCGTCAAAGAACTGCTGCACGACGTCGTCGGCGGGCTCCTGCCAAGTTGGAACGATTCCATGGGAATCGCACAACGGCATCATCGCGCGGATGCGGTCAAGCGACGAGTTGTTGCACAAGGGCACGACTCCCCTCGGCAACATAAACCACTCGGGGTGATCTGCATCAGGCTTGAACAGCTCCCGCAGCATGCCATCCAGCTCCAAGACAGTGAAGTTCCAATTGAGTCCAGGACGCAGCCTCATGATATCCGCCGCGTTTTGGAATTCCCAAGCAGGCCTCCCCCTCTCCTGCAAGGGCGCAATGCGGCGGCGAAGGAAGTCCGCGCCAACTGCTCCTACGGTAAGCCCGGCGTGCCTGAGGCGCAGGATCCTAGTCACGGCAATCTTCAACTTGGCATCCTCCGGCGCCAAGTTGCTCCAATCATTGCCGCGCACTATGGGAGTTTGGCGCAGGGCAGTAAAAGGCTGTGGGTCCTCCTCTAAGATCCA
>LR880972.1:883583397-883609319 GCA_904067115.1 Aegilops sharonensis
GTCAAGCGACGAGTTGTTGCACAAGGGCACGACTCCCCTCGGCAACATAAACCACTCGGGGTGATCTGCATCAGGCTTGAACAGCTCCCGCAGCATGCCATCCAGCTCCAAGACAGTGAAGTTCCAATTGAGTCCAGGACGCAGCCTCATGATATCCGCCGCGTTTTGGAATTCCCAAGCAGGCCTCCCCCTCTCCTGCAAGGGCGCAATGCGGCGGCGAAGGAAGTCCGCGCCAACTGCTCCTACGGTAAGCCCGGCGTGCCTGAGGCGCAGGATCCTAGTCACGGCAATCTTCAACTTGGCATCCTCCGGCGCCAAGTTGCTCCAATCATTGCCGCGCACTATGGGAGTTTGGCGCAGGGCAGTGAAAGGCTGCGGGTCCTCCTCTAAGATCCAGCACCAGTCAGCTCTCCACTCCTCCCATTTGTTGCGCAGCTCTCCGTCAAGATATGCTTCCTTCTTGCCGATCCTAGAGGTCCATGCAATTCCTCCGGCAAGCGGCTCTCCTCTCTCTATGTGGGGCGTGAAGTAATGGCGGAAAAGTGCTACATTTGGGTGGACCCCGACAAAGTTCTCGCAGAGGTGTGCGAAAACCGCCATGGTGAGGACGGCGCTGGGGGTGAAATCGAGGAGGCGGAGGCCATATGTGTTCATGACATCGCAAAAGAATTCGGAAAAGGGCGGGCAGAGCCTGCAGTGGAAGAAAAGCGCGAAGAAAGGGTACCCGATGGAAACCTTCTCGGATGTGGCGGCGGAGATCACCCTCGTGCGCGGGTGCGCCCGCGTCTCCGTCGACCGGAAAAGGTAATACAGCTCCCGCAGCTCCTTCCTGTCGAGCAGGGGATCGAAGAGGGCCCTCTCCTTCCGCAGCGCCGCGAGCCGCTGCGCCTCGGCCGACTTCACCCCTTTGCCCTTGTCGGCTTTCGGAGCCATGGCGGAGGTGGTGGAGGAATCCGACGGCGTTGGTGGCGCCGGTGGCAATGGGGAGGGGGCGGAGCGTCGCTCTCTTTGGACTTGAGAAGAAGGGGAGGAGCGGTGGTGGTTTCTGATGTGACAGCAATGGCAAGTGGGCGTCCTGCCCCTGTTCCCCCTGCTTATAAGGGGGAGAGGGGACGGGCGTTCCGATTTTCCCATTAAAGAAAGCCCCCACGATCTCTCCCACGACGCCACGTCAGGAACGTGCCGTTCGTGGGGGACGTGGTGGGTCCGAAGCAAATAACTGCGTGATCCAGGCCGCGCGTGCCCGTGCACTGTTTTGGGCCTGGCCCAACAGAGCTTGGCGCCGTGTGTGGCCCAGGCCCGGGGGCTCCTGTCGGTGTACTAGAGTAGGGGTACCCTAGTACCACCGAACTCGTGCACGAACAGTCGCAGCACCCCGTGGCAGGGCTGGCCTGGTGACCGCCAAGATCCTCAGCTCCTCCTTTGGAGCCATTCAAGAACAAAGTACTCAAGGCCCAGGCAAAAGGAGCTTGTCGGGAAGGCCACTCAGGGCATGAAGGAAACAAGGCCCCGGCAAGAGGAGCTTGCCGGGAAGGCTTGGCGAGCGACAAGCTCCCGAGCGCGACAAGGATTCAACCGCGGGAAGATGCTTGTCGCGACAGGCAACCTCTCTTCATCTCCGCTCCAGCCCATCCGCCAACGTGTCGCCTTGGGGCTTTCCCAAGCACGTGTGTCGACGGGCTGTGCAGCCAGCGGGGAGCAGCGATAAGCGGCGCTGACAAGCTACCATCGTGGCAAACGGAGGCGCGCTTGACGGTCCCTGTTACACTGTTCAGGCGACTGAGACGGGCATTTATGACTCTTGTCCCTTGCCGTCAGAGTTAGGTATAGATCACCGTACACTGTACAAAGCGGTGTACCAACCTCTGTTTTTACTATTCTACCCTTGTCTACTTGCCACCTGTGGTGACCCCTTGTGCCTATAAAAGGAGGCCCAAGTGCAACGTAGAAAGGGTTCGGGGGGAGCTCCAGCTCAGTTCATTCGACTCATTCGAGACCACACTCAGGCTAGGTTTTGTAGCTCACATTGCTCCCTAGCAAGACCACAAGATAATCCACCAAGCAGCAGTAGGAGTGTTATCTCTCCGGAGAGCTCCGAAGCTGGGTAAATCTTCTCGTGTGCATCGCCTCGATCCGCTCTTTGTGCATCCTCCGGCCCCCTCCGAACCACAAGGGACCAGGTCCCATAGGTGTTCGTGGGACACGATCAGCTTCCCCGACAATTTTATTCTCTCATAATAGTTACATGTAGGATCATAAGCAAATTCAACAATATAGCTATCACATAACATATTCTCGACACGATCCACATGCATGCGAAGTTGACACTCTTCCAAAATAGTGGGATTATTATTAACTAAAGTCATGACCTCTCCAAACCCACTTTTATCAAAAATACCATAAGATTGAACATTCTCCAAATACGTGGGATCTAAAGTTGAGACTCTTCCAAACCCACTTTCAATATTATTGCAAACATTATTATAAATCTCATATTCATCATGGGGCTTAAATAAATTTTCAAGATCATAAGAAGAATAAACCCCAATCATGATCATTGCAACAAGTAGTAGACATAGCAAAACTAGCATCCACAAGCTTAGGGTTTTGCATATTATTAGCACGATTGACATCAAGATAATTTATAGTAAAATCATTGCAATCATGCTTTTTATTCAAGGAGCTATCGTGAATCTCTTCATAAATTTCTTCATCGCAATCTTTAGATTCACGAATTTCAAGCAAAACCTCATAAGGATAATCTAGTGCACTCAAATCACTAGAAATTGGTTCATCATATGGGATCTTTTAAAAAGATTAGCAAGGGGTTGAGGATCCATATTAATAGATTTTTAGCAAGCGAAGATGCAAGCACATAGAAGGCACATGGCAACACAAGCAAATGAAAAAGACGAACGGAAGAGGGGCAGATAAAACGGCAAGGGTGAAGTGGGGGAGAGGAAAACGAGAGGCAAATGGCAAATAATGTAACATGAGGGATAAGAGTTTGTGATAGGTACTTGGTATGTCTTGACTTGTGTAGACTCGGCAACGGCGCCAAAAATGGCTTGTTGTTGGGAGTCAAATCTTGACTTGACTTGGCGCACACCTCCCCAGCAACGGCGCCATAAATCCTTCTTGCTACCTCTTGAGCACTGCGTTGGTTTTCCCTTGAAGAGGAAAGGGTGATGCAGTAAAGTAGCATAAGTATTTCCCTCAGTTTTTGAGAACCAAGGTATCAATCCAGTAGGAGGTCACGCTCAAGTCCCTTGAACCTACACATACAAATAAGAACCTCGCAACCAACGCGATAAAGGGGTTGTCAATCCCTTCACGGTCACTTACGAGAGTGAGATCTGATAGAGATGATAAGATAATATTTTTGGTACTTTTATGATAAAGAGTAAAAGTAAAGAAAACAAAGTAAATTGTAATGGAAATAACGGGAGATTAATATGACGGAAAATAGACCCGGGGGCCATAGGTTTCACTAGTGGCTTCTCTCAAGAGCATAAGTATTACGGCGGGTGAACGAATTACTGTCGAGCAGTTGATAGAATTGAGCATAGTTGTGATAATATCTAGGTATGATCATGTATATAGGCATCACGTCCGTGACAAGTAGACCGACTCCTTCCTACATCTACTACTATTACTCCACACATCGACCGCTATCCAGCATGCATCTAGAATACTAAGTTCATAAGAATGGAGAAATGCTTTAAGCAAGATGACATGATGTAAAGGGATAAACTCATGCAATATGATATAAACCCCATCTTTTTATCCTCGATGGCAACAATACAATATGTGTCATTTCCCCTACTGTCACCGGGTTCGAGCACCGCAAGATTGAACCCAAAGCTAAGCACTTCTCCAATTGCAAGAAAGATCAATTTAGTAGGACAAACCAAACTGATAATTCGAAGAGACTTGCAAAGATAACCAATCATACATAAAAGAATTCAAAGAATATTCAATTATTGTTCATAGATAATCTTGATCATAAACCCACAATTCATCGGATCTCGACAAACACACCGCAAAAGAAGATTACATCGAATAGATCTCCAAGAGAATCAAGGAGAACTTTGTATTGAGATCCAAAGAGAGAGAAGAAGCCATCTAGCTAATAACTATGGACCCGAAGGTCTGAGGTAAACTACTCACACATCATCGGAGAGGCTATGGTGTTGATGTATAAGCCCTCCGTGATCGATGACCCCTCCGGCAGGACGCCGGAAAAGGCCCCAAGATGGGATCTCATAGGTACAGAAGGTTGCGGTGGTGGAATTACACTACTAGGGAAAACCCTAGTAGTAGCGCTGGTTTTGTGCTCACTAGTAGCGCGGGTAGGCGCGCTACTAATAAGGCGCTACAACTACTTCTTAGTAGTAACGCGTGCACGCACGCGCTACTGCTAGGACGAATAGGTGTAGCGTTTGTTCACTCCCACGCTACTGCTAATGTAACTACTGGCAGCGTGTTTTCTCTCCATCGCTACTAGTATTCTTGTTTTATTTTTTATTTTTAGTTTATTTATTCACCATCGTACAAATATTGATACAATACCAGCTATGAGGTTTACATCATTATGTCCATAACAGTGTCAAATGAAGGTGGATTAGGTTGAAGTGGAGGCAATATGTGGTGCATGTCAAAAGTATACTACTAATCCAAACTTGATCTAGTTTGGACTAGTAGTACTTTCGATGTGCACCACATGTTGCCTCCACTTGAATCTAATCCGCCAGCACAAGATATTTAATCATCATCATGGTCATTACCACCAACAATATTTATTTAATCACCACTAACACTAGCTAATAATAATCATCATAGTCATTACCACCAACACTAGCTATTTTATCATCATAGTAATAGTGTAGCACAGCATCATCCTGAAACTCATTTCTAGCTAGATAATCACTCCTGCTCTCTCTTAGGTAAAACAACATAAAACATGTGTAGCTCTCCTCCTTGATCAAGTTGGAGCATGCAGATGAACCTGTCTCCTAATCGTGGGTAGCGCCTCTGTATGCTGCCCCCTAGTACTTCTCTGCGCTCTCCCATCACATATTTGGTCCAGTCTTGCACTATTAAGCATCTGTCGCTAATCTTTAATGCACTAAAGTAATCTGTAGGATATCTTGGCCGTAAGCTGATAATACTCATGGTACCTTTAGTATCGATCCCATAAGGCACAACATTCATCGGGAGTCCCTGTTGAAGAACATCGTATGGTAACATACTTAGCAATGAAGTTTAGCTTCAAATATAATGTATGGAAAAGATGCACTGAGGACAAATAGTAAAAATCTTACCATCCTTCCTAAATAGATGTGACTGTAGTTCATTACGAACACTATTGGTCGCATGTTTTCAATACTAACATTTCTAAATCCAGGAAGAAAATTTGTCTTGACAGTATCAAGATCCTCAAGCCATGAAACATAATGACTTAGCTCCTCGCAGTTTAGTTCAGCCTCGGGACAGTAGTAGGTCCTTTCTACCAAGCTCTGGACATGTTTGCTTGCACTGAAATAAGCTGACAATATAAATTAGTTGTCAACTATTTTTGAATAAACAATATCAAAGACATAAATATGGTTGAGAAACTTACATAATGGTATAACTGGAGGCGTCTGCACATCGACCCAGATGTCGGTACTACCTTCAATATCATCTTCCGGACGGATATCAAAGGTGATAACCATATCAGGCTCAAATGCATAAGTCTTGCATAGTGCTCGCCATGTTTTTCATCAAAAATAGGTGTAGTCGTCTGAATTGTATAATTTTGCATGGAAAATATAACCATGCTCGGTCTTCAAATAAACTTTCTTTACCTCCGTAGTATGACTGAAACCTATCTTATCCAATACAAAAACTCTTGCATGGCAGGGGATACGCTAGTAGAATAGTAAAAAAATAAGTTGAAGCAAATGAAGCAGATGTCATGCTTAATTACGAAAAAGGACTTGTCGTTATGACTTACTGTACCCACTTCGAAGTTCTCGTCCAGCTTGATGCAGAAGCGCCTATCATCATCTAGGAAGATTCCGTCGCACAGGCCGCGCTCGTCTTCGCAGTATTTGCAAATACCGAAATCATTTTCGTCGTCAGACATTTCCTATGTTCACAGTTAAAAAATTAGTTAAAAATCAATCGAAGACAACTACCAGGATACTCAACACACAAATCTGGGGCACTCGATATTTCCTACATATTCTGGCACAAGTCATGCCAAAATTCACGGAAAAATTCGGCATGACCTTTGCTAAAATAGGACATATCGAGCGCCTGAAATTTGCCGGAACGGAAATGAATCAACACTCCGGCAAAACATAGGCCACTCGGAGGTGTAACCTGCAAACATGACCAGCCACCTGGATATTGAGCAACACAAGATATACATTTCAAAATATCTTATAGGACTCAAATTAGCATGCATTCAATAAGCAAAAGTAATTCATCTCATGCGTTCGTACATCGTCGAATATTATCACTAATACATCACGAATAGTGTCATATATATAACATCACTAATACAACTAAAACCCTAGCACACGACGGGTATCGGCGCGGGCGGTGGACACCCACAGAGAAGGAACCATCACGGGATCATAGCTCCAGTGAGGTCCCTGGAGAACCTGCCAGGTATTGGAGAACCTGTGCTCCAACGCAAACAAGTAGCGACGGACGTGCGCGTCCTCCTCACTGACACGGTGACGCACCACCTCTGTGGAGTCCTCAAACCTCTGGACCGTCACTGGCCCACGCGACCGCCACCAAAGAAGGTTCGGGTCAACGACAGGCTGGCTCCTCACCAACCTGCGCACCCCGGTAGGTAGCGCCTCCCAGTACCACCCCGGCGGAGCCCAGTCCCGGACATGGCCCATCTGGTCAAGCAGGTGTCGTCCTCCGCCGACTCGACGACGAGGATGCGGGATAGGCATCGTCCACGTCGATGCGGGAAAAATTGCTTTAACTAAAAAATAGCAACAAGTTCTTACTAACTAGTTCTATTAATTCGACTAGTTCTTACTAAAAATAAACTTACTATAAATAAAAATATTCTAATACCTAATTAGTACCTAGTTCTTACTAACTAATTAGTACCTAGGAACTACTGCCCTAATTACCATCTAATTTGATGAGCCTATAGGGGTGGAAAGTGGTAGCGGATATTCCAATTATCCAACTATAAAGTGAAACAAGTGGTCAAATTTTACTCGTTTTATGATTCATCTTAGAAATTTGATTCGTTTCCACCCTTACATGAACACAAACTCATTTGTCGCGTCCGCATCCGATTTGTTTCCACTCTTACATGAACCCTAACTAATTTGATGCAACTAAAATATAAAAAAAAACCTAGGCAGAGGTAGGGGAGATGGAGGAGCAGGCGTGCTCACCTCGGGTGCCTGCGACGAGGGAGGGGCAGGCGGCGTCGAGGTCGGGGTCGGGGGCTCGGGCGTGTGGCGGATGGCGGCGTCGAGGTCGGGGTCGGGGGCGGCGTCCGGGGCGGCGTTGAGGTCGGGGGCGGGGGCGGTGTTGAATCTGGGGTCGAGGCAGTGTAGAGGGTGTGCGGAGAGCGCGCGGCGGCCGACGGGCGACGGCGGTGGCGAGATTGTGGATAGTTGGATTTGGGGAAGTGGTCGTGGGGAAGGACGAACCCCGTGGTTAAGTCAGAGGTAGCAGTAGCGCGTTCCAGGAAGAGTGCTACTGCTACGTTAGCTACATCGCTTTCTGGGATACACGCTACTGCTACTCCTTTCTCTTTTTTCCCCTTTTTCATTTAGTTTTCTTCACATTTTATTTTTTTTCCTTTCACCTTATTCTATTTCTTTCATTTTCAATTACCTTTCTATTTGCTTTCCATTTAATTTTATATCCTTTAGCAGCAGCGAGTTTAATATAAAACGCGCTGCTACAAAGAATGTAGCGGTAGCGCGGTTCATTATAGGTCGCTACTACTATGTGAAGCCTATCGGCTAAGCCATGGGAATATTAGTAGTAACGTGTTTAGGGAAGCACGCGCTACTGCTAAAACTTTATCTGCAGCGCGGTTTGCCCAGGCGCGCTACTGCTAGTTAGCACCAGCGTGCTTTTTTCACCCTCGTTGCTGCTAAAGTTCTATGTATAAGGTTTTCCCTAGTAGTGTTAGGTTTTCTTGGTGCTCCTCGATGGTTTGGGGGTACGTAGGTATATATAGGAGGAAGAAGTAGGTCGGTGGAGCCACGAGGGGCCCATGAGGGTGGAGGGCGCGCCTGAGGGGGGGGGTAGGTGCGCCCCCTGCCTCGCGGACGCCTCGTTCGTTGCTTGACATCCACTCCAAGTCCTCTGGATCATGTTTGTTCCAAAAATCACTCTCCCAAATGTTTCATTCCATTTGGACTTCGTTTGATATCCTTTTTCTGCGAAACACTGAAATAGGCAAAAAAATAGCAGTTTGGGCTGGGCCTCCAGTTAATAGGTTAGTCCCAAAAATAATATAAAAGTGTATAAATAAGCCCATTAAACATCCAAAACAGAATATATGATAGCATGGAACAATCAAAAATTATGGATACGTTGGAGACGTATCAATATTACTCATGTTGGTAACTCAATTGTTAAAATTCCTGTAAAAGATCTACATCTAAATAATGTTCTTCATGTTACCCGAGCATCAAAGAATCTTGTCTCTGTTCATCACTTTGCTCTTGAAAATAATGTTCTCATAATTTTTTATCCTCATTCCTTTGTGATCAAGGACTTGGCAACGAGGAGAGTCATTCTTAGAGGAAAGTGTGAGGGAGGCTTGTATCCGCTCATATCATCATCACCTTCATCATGGTCGAATAAGCAAGCATGGAGTGTCACCAAACCTTCCTCGGCAAAGTGGCACAGTCGTTTGTGTCATCCTTCTTCAGTCATTGTTCAACATGTCCTTAGTAGAAATAAACTTCCGTTTGAGTCTAGTGTAGAGTCAATTTGTGATGCTTGTCAACAAGCTAAAAGTCATCAATTGCCATATCCCATCTCTACAAGTGTATCCACTGCTCCATTGCAACTTATTTTCTCAAATGTGTGGGGACCAGCCCCTACTTTAGTAGGTAGATTTTCTTATTATGTTAGCTTCATTGATGACTATAGCAAGTTCACTTGGATTTCTTTGCTAAAGAAGCGATCTGATGTGTTCCAAGTATTTATCAATTTCCAAAATCTTGTTGAACGTCAATTAAACTCAAAATACTTGCTATGCAAACCGACTGGGGTGGTGAGTATGAGAAACTAAATTCCTTTTTCCAAAAGATTGGAATTTCACATCATGTGTCTTGCCCCCACTCTCATAAGCAAAACGGTTCCGCTGAGCGAAAACATCGTCATGTTGTTGAAGAAGGACTGGCATTGCTAGCAAATGCTTCCATGCCACTTAAGTTTTGGGATGAAGCTTTTCTCACAGCCACATACCTCATAAATATTCGTCGTAGCAAAGTCATAAACTTTGAAAATCCCATCACACGTCTTTTTGGTGTTAAACCAGATTACAAGTCTCTCGGAGTCTTTGGATGTGCATGTTGGCCGAATCTAAGGCCATACAACACAAGCAAGCTTGTGTTTCGTTCAAAAAGATGTGTCTTTCTAGGCTATAGTCATATGCATAAAGGGGTCAAGTGCCTTGATGTGCCCACGGGCATAGTCTATATATCTCGAGATGTTGTCTTTGATGAGTCGGTATTTCCATTCGAATCTTTACATCCAAATGTCGTAGCCCTTCTTCATCAGGAAATTCTTCTTCTTCCATCCACACTTCAAGATTTTGATCACAGGGGAAACAATTGTGCTAACCAATATAATAATATTCCTGCTAGAACCAGTTCTTCTATTGTACGTATGCAGGTCCTTGAAGAAAACGGCGCACAAAATGATCAACATGATCAAAATCAGGCTCAAGATGATGCTATATTTCATGTGGAAGAACAAGACGAAGCTGGCGCGGCGTACGAAGAGGATATGGTAGCACCTGAAACTCCTATACGTCGATCTCCTTTGGATCACGCGCGCAGATCGCCCTTGGGTCACAAGTCGGCCAGTTATGAGGGCCAGGCTGCAGCGAGCCGCCCCGCGCCTGACACGTCATCACAAGGGGATTCTCCCTCGCGGCGTGAGCGCACTCAGCGCATGCAGCCAACAGGCGTGGTGCGCGGGTCGCGCATGCAACCGACAGCGTCGCCAGGTGCGGGATCTTCTGTGGCGGATGGTTCGGCGGCTGCAGACGCGGTGGCCACATCGATGGCTACTGGATCTTCTGCGATAAGTTCTGAAACTTCTCCAAGATCTTCTGCGACAACCAGATCAGTTCAACCCCCAGAACAATAGTGTGTCCAACCTCAACCTGCCGCATCAAGAGTTATGACTCGGTTGCAGAAAGGTATAAAAAACCCTAAGGTGCGAAAAGATGGTACTATATCGTGTGGCATGTTGTGTGTTTCAGTTGAACCAACAAGATTGGACGATGCATTAAGAGATCAAAGTTGGAAAAGGGACATGGATGAAGAGTACAGTGCACTCATGAGGAACAAGACTTGGCACTTGGTACCAAATCAGAAAGCAAAGAATATCATTGACTGCAAGTGGGTGTACAGAATCAAAAGAAAGGCAGATGGCTCCATTGACAGGTATAAGGCTTTAAACAACGTTATGGCATTGATTATGAGGATACCTTCAGTCATGTTGTAAAGGCTGCAACTATAAGACTTGTGCTAGCTATTGTTATATCTAGGGGATGGAGCTTAAGACAGCTAGATGTGCAGAACGCATTTTTGCATGGTGTTCTGGAAGAGGAGGTCTACATAAGACAACCACCAGGTTATGAAAATAGAAAAGAAAAAAACTTCACTATGTGTGCAAACTTGACAGGGCTCTCTATGGTTTGAAACAAGCACCTAGAGCATTGTACTCCAGGTTGAGTATGCAATTGAAACATCTTGGTTTTATTGCATCAAAGGATGACACGTCTCTCTTTATATATAACAAGGCAAATACTGTTATTTTTTGCTCATATATGTTGATGATATTATAGTTGCAAGTTCTTCAAATAATGCTACTGATGCTCTTTTGCGTGACCTAAGTTTAGAGTTTGCCTTAACGAATCTTGGTGATTTGAACTTCTTTCTAGGCATTGAAGTTAAGAAGGTTCAAGATGGAATAGTGTTAAAATAGGAAAAATATGCCACTGAACTTTTGGCTCGGATGGGAATGAAGGATTGCAAACCTTCACCCACACAGTTATCCTCTTTAGAACAATTGTCAGCACATGAAGGGGGGCACTCAAAGAGGAAGAAAGCACTAGATATAGAAGTGCGGTTGGAGCTTTGAAATACTTAACCTTGACACGGCTAGATATTTCATTTGCTGTTAATAAAGTATGTCAATATCTGCATGCTCCTACCTTAGTTCATTGGACAGCTGTGAAGAGAATCATATGGTATGTTAAGCACACTGTAGGATTGGGACTAAAAGTCAGACGTTCAAATTCTACACTTCTTAGTGCTTTCTCTGATGCAGATTGGCGGGCTACAGTGATGATAGAAAATCAACGGGAGGTTTTGCTATGTTCTTTGGTTCTAATATTATTTCATGGAGTGCCACGAAACAAGAAACTATGTCAAGGTCAAGTACTGAAGCTGAATACAAGCCATTGGCAAATGCTACTGCTGAAATTATTTGGCTTGAATCTTTGCTTGAGGAATTGGGAGTGAAGCAACATCGTATCTCATGTCTATGGTGTGACAATATGGGTGCTACTTATTTGAGTGCTAATCCAGTCTTCCATGCCATAACTAAGCATATTGAGATAGACTTTCACTTTGTACAAGAAAGGGTTGCTGAGAAAAATTGGAGGTACGTTTTATTCCATCCAAGGATCAAGTGGCAGATGGGTTTACTAAAGCTCTTCCAGCAAAACCGTTTGAGGAGTTCAAGAAAAATTCAAATATAGGGTAGTTTAGATTAAGGGAGGCTGTTAGAATACCGTTTAAATCTTCTGTAATATAAACTTCCCTCTATCTCTTCTTCTCTATTTCCTATCCTAACTTCTCATGTATCAATGAGTCCTAGCGATCATCATAGACTTGTACGCCACGACAGGGGTTGTTCCTGTCTTCCATAAATAAACGCATGCGGCTCCCATCGGGAGTAGGAACGCTTCCACAGATGAATTCTTTCATCCAGGACACCCACTCTACGTAGTTAACGTGCCGAGGCAAAGGTTGTACGTCGACACATTCCCCGGCGGAGAAGTTCTTCCTTCGATTTGATTACATCTTCAACATGTTTCACTTGAATAAGCTGGATTTTACATTTGTCTGCCTTTATGCCTTGTACATGAACTACATCATCGGGGTTGAGCAGATACCTTATATCTGTGTCGCTGACCCGTACTTCATGCACAAGGGCTTCTTGGCAGTCTGCACAGAGCATCGTGAATACGCGAGGGACTACATTATCAATTTCATGGTCAACAATAAGGACAAGAAGACGATTATCATGACTTATCATACCATGTAAGTCATCCGCGCGGATATCCTTCCTTCGATTTCAATCATTCATTTGCATGGTGGAGGCTAACTAATTTGAGGCACTACTACAAAAAGGGATGCTAGTGGCGCACCTGTTTTTGCTACTAATGGCGCACTACAGGTGCGCCACTAGCACCACGCCATTAGATTTTTTTTCCTAATGGCGCACCTGCGCCCACGGTGCGCCATTAGTATCTCAGGTCACTATGGCTTAATCTCGGGTCAATATGCTTAATCTCAGGTCAAATCGCACTCCGTGGTCAAACTTCTCGAAAGGTCACCCATCCTCACACTACTCCAGCCCAAGCACGCTTAACTTCAGAGTTCTATCCAACCCCAGCAACAGCTCTCTTCACAGGCACTTGTTGATATATCTAGCATATCAATCCTATTATACCTTGTTGATGTCTAGGACTTTGTTCATGTTCATGACTATGATGAAATTTTGAAAAATATTTCAAACTTCCCGGTCATATTACATATCATTTTTTGAAAAAAAATTCAAGAAAAAAATCAAAACCAATTTTTTTTCTGTTACTAGTGGCGCACCACATCCAAGGTGCGCCACTAGTAAGTTTGAAATTTTTTGAATTTTTGTGCCTCTAGATCTTGAAATCCCATAACTTTTTTCTGTTAGGTTTTTGGGGATTTTGAAAATGTTTAACGGGGTTCCCCGGTTAAATTTGGACATAACTTTTCGAGTAGATAATTTTTCATATAAAAAAAATTCATCCGAGTTCGTATGCAAAAGTTATGCCCATTTAAATTTCCAGAGATATTTTGCAAATAAAGTCGAAATTCATATTTGTAAATTTTCCCAACAACTAGACCACATATCACATGGGAAACCTTTTTTTATTTTTTTGACATTTTTATCATTTTCTTTTTTTTTAAACTGAAAAGGCGGTCGGGGGGAGTTGCATTCGGTGGAATTTTTGGGCCAAGTTAGTAATGGCGCACCAAACTAGTAATGGCACACCACACCCACGGTGCGCCATTACTAGTTTTGAAAAAAAATAAAAAAAAGTTGAATTTTTTTTGAATTTTTTTGGAAAAAACTTAGTAATGGCGCACCAGTGGACAGTGCGCCATTACTAGTTAAAACTAGTAATGGCGCACTGTCCACAGGTGCGCCATTACTAAACTTTTTTTTTTACTTTTTTTTTTAAAACTACTAATGGCGCATTGTGGGTGTGGTGCGCCATTACTATGTCAACTAGTAATGGCGCACTGTCCCACGGTGCGCCATTAGTAACAAATTTTTTTATTTTTTTCAAAACTTCTAATGGCGCACCACACACCAGGTGCGCCATTAGTAATATATTACTAATGGCGCACCTGTATGTGGTGCGCCATTAGCGCACCACATGTCTGGTGCGCCATTAGTGGTCATATCATCTATAGCCCTTTTCCTAGTAGTGAGGTGTACTTATTTTGCGCAGCGGCGGGTGCGCCGTCCTCATCTTCCTTTACCCCCAATACTCCCACGCTCTTTACTTGGACTCATCGAAGAACATGAACAAAAAGGATTACACCCACATCAAGTCTGTTCTTAACAGTGCTATCTTTTACTACGGCGTATGGGGTGGAGAGATCAAGACCAAGAAGGCAAGGAGTGACAGGCCCGCCTTCGGCCATAAGACCGACTTCTGCTGCATCCGGCAACCAAGTGATACTCTTAGTGATGGATTCTATGTCCTACACCACATGCTGGAGTACAGACGGGATCAGCAAAACCTTCACATGTCACCTACATCCGGTGATGCCCATATTCTGCAATGGGCAAAGAACGTATGAGATATTCCGGATCATCGACTACGAGCTGAGTTCTATCACATCCAGCGTGAACTTGCTCAAATCATCATGAAGGAGGTCCTCGTAAAAATAGGGATGTTCTACGAGGAAGGGTAAATGTCGCGAGAAGATGTCCGAACACGCGTAGCCGCTCATCATCTCGACCTGAATCCTTTCCCTAAGCTCGGACACTATCTCCCTGACTTGGATGGATGGCATGACATGTTGGAGTGATTGTCGCTATATGACAATGTGTCCGTTTAGTTCATACTCTCTGAATGACGAAACTTTGAGTTATGCACGACGGAACTTTATTTGTGATGTAATTAAACCGTCCTCCTCAACTAGCGAAGATCACTCTAGTTAGGGCATTTTGGGTACGATGAACTATGTTATTTAGCTTATGATATGTTGCTTCTATTTTTGCCAGTCTGTCTTTTTCTGTTGCTCAACAATATATGTTGCACTTCACCGACTCATGTGACGATGCAGGTGCATAGAACATCGATGACGAAGAAGTGCTACGCCAGGAGTATACGACGAGTGGTCGGAGTGTCAGGCCCAGGTGTACCGGTTTCCGGTTTCGGAGCGACAACCAGTAGTTAGTTTAGGTTCACGCTAGTGCGAGAGAGGGATACGAACTCATGTACTGCATAGTTCCGCTCTCACTCATAGTGATAGCTCTTCTCACGTATATCATTGTTTAGATGGATGAGGATGTAGTTGCAAGTAATGAGACTTGTATCGCTATTTTCGAGATGATGGTGAGAGACTACTTTGTGTTGGATGATGATTATGATGATGACATGATTTGATGAGACTATTTGTATGTATATGCTATGATTACATTTGTATGTGTATGATATGCTAAAGATTATTGTATAAAGCATGTTCAAATACAAAACAAATATGTAGGAAAAAAACAAAAACTAGTAAAACTAGCAGTAGCGAGGGGAATAAAGTTAGCAGCAGCGCAGTCTTACTAGTAGCGAGTCCTAGTTAAAAGCGCTGCAGCTATTAGCAGTAGCGTGTTGCACTAAAGCTCGCTGCTGCTAGCCATGTATAGCAGTAGCACGGGACAACACGTGCTACTGCTAGATATTAGTTGTAGCGCCTTGTCAGTAGCACGGCACCCCGCGCTACTGCTAGGCAAAAAACCAGCGCTACTGCTAGGCTTTTCCCTATTAGTGTATGGCCAGCGCCCCAAAGGGGGACTTTCCCCCTTTGGTGGCTGCCCTCTCCCTCCCCTCTAACCTATATATACTAGAGGTTTTCCACCCTATGATAACACAAGTTTTGGAGCCTCCTCTAGTTGATCTAGTGCACATTCTAGTTGGTCCTAGTTGACTAACTAGAGCAAGTCCTAGCCACCTCTAATCCTCATAATTAGAAGCCCCGTGTGGTTCTAATCTCCTCCCTTTAATGCTCCGACGACGATTAGCTTTGGTCGGCGAAGCGATGCCGGATCATGAAGAACGTACGCTTGCAACCAAGTAGATAGGACGTGTTTTTGGTCTTCCATTCGAGTGATCGGTCGTGGGCGGTTTGCAGGATCCTCATCAACGTCCGAGGGACTTCAAGTATGATCTACACCGACTCATCTACTTCCGTTGCACTCCCAGAGTCAGTAACTATCGTTGATCACCACCCCTTATGCATCTTCATTTTGTTCCTGGGTGATCGTATGGCGGAAATATTTTTGTTTTCTACTATGTTTCCCAACAACTTGATTAAAGATCTTCATCCTTGGCATGTGAGAATTATCAAATACCCTACCATTCTTCTTCCACCATATGCTCCAGGTGACCAACAACACCAAGGTGTTCACGGAGTTACTTTTGGTTCCCTGAACTCTTGCTCTGGAATCTTGCCACTAGTCTCCCAAAGTTTGATGAGGCTGAAGTATGACCTCCTTTATCCCGGCCCAATGAAGGACCCAACTCCATAAAGTTGAGATTACGCTGCATCCCCAGACCAAATAGTGTGAAGTTTCTTGAACCGCACTCAAAAGCAGCGGAAACCATCGTGTGGAAGTCCTCACTTAGCTAGGCGACCAGCCGTTCACATACGCCCTCTCACGGCCAATCATAGGAAAAGCTTACATTTCAGTGCCTGGCGGCGCACTCTGGTGGCGGGAAGAGGGGGAGGATATGGAGTTGTGCGGGTTTAGTCGCCGATGGTGCCTCTCAAGAAAGCGATTTGTATCGCTGATCAGTAGACATCGAATTTAACAACACATGTGATGTGGGAATCGAAGGCGATTTATATGGCAAAATAAGATTCTGATTTCAACTTATCAAATGGAGATTATTAAAATGCAAAAAAAATGTTAAGTGACAAAATTAATATTCGACCAATATAGTCTCATGGTACATCGAGGGTTCGTTGATGGCGGCTGTTGGTCATGTCTGATGATCAGCACCGACAGTCCGATGATCAGCAACGCCGCGTTCCTCCTAGCGGCCTCATGGTGGCAGGGCGAGTTGCTGAGAGAAAGCTCTGTGCCTTAGCAGCGACGACACCGACACCCGTGGTTGCCGCGTTCTCCTCGAAGACGTCGTTGTGGTTCTTCTCTCAGTGTCAGGGTTCCGGTTGAGGAAGACCTTTTCAGTGGAGTCGGCAGTGGTGGCGCTCTGCGCCATTCTCCCTCTTGGGGGCGTTGTCGTGCACTTTAGGGGTGCTAGGTCCTAGCGTGGGGTGTGTTTAGTTCTCCCGGTGCTCTTTGTTGGTAGCATAATCACGTGTGTTCTATGTCTGTCGGTTATCTTAGGATTTGCTTTGTGAGAGGGCTATCTCATCATCTCGTATCTTTCGGATGTGTACTTCCTCGGGTGTTGCTTTATAAATAAAACGGGGTTGAAGACTATTCCAAGAGGATGGTCGTCTAGTTGTACAGCGGCTTCACGAAGCGCAAGTTGATAGACTTTAAATTTTTTAGTGAGACCAAGATTGCTAGATTTTTGTAGTTCAACACGGATTGATTTTCATTTTATAGCCACCAACGCACATGGGGTTAGATTTTTTTATTTTTTTAAATCTCATGGGGTTAGATCGATACATATGGATTGCTGGTGTTTCTTTTTTGCGGGGTAAAGGGATATGGATTGCTGGTGTTACTATTACTCCGGGCCTCTGCGGCTACAACCACCTCGTGCGCTGCGCTCACCAGCCCATGTCAAGGAAGGCCGAGGACGACGGAAACTGAAACTTGTTGTGTGGCCTGGACTTCAAGATTCGGTTTGAGATAAAAAACACCCTGAATGTCCCTAATGAAACTCTGAATGAGAAATACTTAGGCATGCCAACGGACGTTGGAGCCTCCAAGAATGGCGCGTTTAAGTATTTGAAGGATAGACTATTGAATAAGATCCAAGGCTGGGTGGAGAGAACTATGTCCTCCGCGGGCAAGGAAGTTTTGGTCAAAGCGGTGGCTCAAGCAATCCCAGTATTTTCCATGTCGTGTTTCAAATTGCCAAGGGGTTTATGTGAGCACCTTAACAAGTTGATTAGGAAGTTTTGGTGGGGAAGCAAGAACGGGCAACGCAAGCCACATTGGGTCTCTTGGAAGGCGATGACCCAACCAAAGAGCATGGGAGGCCTGGGATTCAAAGATTTTGAGCTGTTTAATCTAGCTATGCTAGCCCGTCAAGTTTGGCGTATGCTACAGGACCCTCTTTCCCTCAGCGCACGCATTTTGAAGAGCATCTACTTCCCTAACTTGAGCATTCTTGAAGCTCCACTTGGGAGTCATCCAAGCCAGATTTGGAGAGCTCTAGTGGAGGGGCGTGATATACTAAAGCTGGGTCTAATAAAGCGCATCGGGAACGGAGAAAGTACAGATATTTGGTCGAAAAATTGGCTCCCTCGCCCGGAGATGATGAGACCCTATGGTTGCCTTTCTAATACACCACCAAATACTGTTTTAGAGTTGATAGATCATACAAATGCAGCATGGGATAGGCCAAAGATCAATGCCACTTTCCTAGCTTTCGACGCCAAGTTAATTCTCTCAATTCCTTTGCCCACGACACCCATGCAGGACTTTTGGAGTTGGGCACATGAGCGATCTGGCCAGTTCACCGTGCGTTCAGCATACAATATGTTGGTCTCGATGATGCAACGATGAGAAGCCTGGTTGGACGGGGCACCGGGGTCCTCAACCTATCACGCGGATTCCAGTTCTTGGAAGTCCCTTTGGAAGACGGAGGTGCCATCCAAGGTTCGTATGTTTCTACGGAGACTCTCGAAGCAGTCGTTACCGACAGAAGATGTGAGGGCACACCGGAAAATGTCTTTGACAAACACTTGTGGATTTTGTGGAGCTCCGGACTCTTGGCGCCATAGCCTCCTTGATTGCACTGTCTCAAGGTGCACTTGGGCGATCGTTGATGAGGAAGTGGGCCGTACTATCATAGACACATATGAGAGCCGAGCCAAGAGCTGGCTCTTTAATATGATGGAATCCCTCTCACATGGCCAGTTCACTTTGGTTACAGTGACACTATGGGCTATATGGACATCGAGGAGGAAAGCTATTCATGAGGGTATATTTCAGACACCACATGCGATCTCAGCGTTTATAACTAGGTACATGAGAGACCTTGAAGTGCTCAGGAAACCCAAGAAGCAGGTGCAGGCGCCGCCGGCAAGGAACGTGGTGGCGCGGCCTAGGGCGCCTCCAGAAGGCTATGCCAAGATTCATGTGGACGCGGGCACGCGGATGCAGAGAGGAGGTTCAGCCGTGGCCATATGCAGAGATAACCAGGGGACATTTTTGGGCAGTTCTGCTCTCGTCATCGCTGGAGTTTGGGACGCACCGACGTTGGAAGCAATGGCTTGCCGCGAAGCAGTGGCACTTGCTGAAGATCTCAATCAACAGAACTACATCATGGCATCCGACTGTAAGCTAGTGGTTGAAGAGCTAGTTACCGGCGGACAAGGTTTTTATGGTGCGGTTATTAGAGAGATTACACATAGAGTACCTCCTACTAGTAAGTTTACTTTTGAAAAACGTGAGGCTAATGTTGAAGCCCATAACTTAGCTAAACACGCCTTGTCTCTAGTTCCAGGGCGTCATGTGTGGCTTGGCCAACCACATGATCAAACTTGTATCCCACTCTCTGTGGACTTCGAGTAATAAAAGGCTTTCACCCCTCAAAAAAAAAGCAGAATTTCTATGAACCTGGTGCGGCCATCACGGCTTAGTCTTGGTGCACGTACTAATTTTTAAGCCTAATGGCTTGTAATCTCTCTGTTGACCCGGGTGCACGTACATCAATTCCCCTCTGCACGTGGAGATGCTGGCACATAGACACGAGGAACCATAGCCACTTGCATATACTCTGGAACTCCGTGTGCATGCCATTTGCACCTTAATTTGTATGTCCCGGGGCCTCCTATTCCCATAAACCGCACGGATGGTTAGGAGTTAGCAAACCGAA
The DNA here is from genome assembly GCA_904067115.1 of Aegilops sharonensis. Lineage (NCBI taxonomy): Eukaryota > Viridiplantae > Streptophyta > Magnoliopsida > Poales > Poaceae > Aegilops > Aegilops sharonensis. The sequence goes on from LR880972.1 coordinate 883,603,202, forward strand.
AGATGGAACGGTGGGGGGGACAAGGGGAGGCGGGGAGGCTAGACAAACAATTTATTGATAAAAGGATGGAGATGGCAAAGAGAGCATGGAGAAGGTAGATGAAATTTATAAGACGGAACAAGGGTGGGACCCAGATGGACGGGGAGTTCGGCTGAACTCCCCATGGCGCCATGCCTCTCCCCTAGGTCTGCCCCCGCGATCTATGTTTTCAAGTCATATATTGACATGACAAATACATGTGTGGTTGCGTAGCCGAACACGTAACATAGGTATAAGGTGGAAAAACTGAACTATCTGAACAACTGAGTACCAAGACCATGTACTTATCTAAAACAAACAGACGGGTGCCCTCGATCCATCACTGACTTTTTCTTTGGAAATGGGGACGATATGACATAGAGAATTAAGGTTTTGATGTAAGCCCAGGTGTGAGTCAAAATAGGAGTACTATAAACCCTGGAGTACTATAGTAAAGTCAAAATAGGAGTACATAGAGAATTAAGGTTTGGATGCAAGCTCGAGTGTGGTTAGGATTAGTAAAGGGTGATCAGCGTTGCCGTTGATTAGTTCAGGAAAGTTATCACGTGTTTGAGTCGAGGACGTGGTAGGATAGGCTGGCCTGGCGTGTCCATGTGTGTGCGTGAGTCTAGTCCTACTAAGTTTGGTTGGTCGTGTCAGACCATGTAGGTCTAAGTCTCAGTTGGGTCGGTGGCTGCTATGCTATATATACGCAGCCAGGGGCCATTCAGATTTGTACCGCGTGGAGAATGAAATAAAGAGAGAGAAAAAAGGAACGACAAGGGCTCTTGGCTATCATTTGTTTGTGTGTGTGTGTTAGCGGAGTTTGATGTGATCGATTAGCGAATTTCCAAGATTGGAGGCGCTCTTTGAGTGAAGAGTCTTGAGCTCCAGAGTGGGAACTTCCGATCTTTATTGGTCCTCACAAACACACCCATATATAAAAATAATAATATTACATTAGAGTTCTTGGGGGTGCCGAAGCCTTCTTTCACCTACATCCACCGGCCGGCGCCTAGCTCGATGCCGCCTGTCAGTCTAAGCATCGGCGGAGCAAATACTTTTAAGCCCATGAGTTTGATGTAGACTAGAAGACACTAACAACTACGATCTACGAAGCAAATCGCCACCCTAAATAAAATGCCGATAAGGGATTATACAAACTCCAAAGACCCAGAAAGCCAATCGAATCCAAATGGATCCATTGAAAACCTAAATCAATTGGATCCTGGAAGGTCTGCTGGACACACGGCTCCACGGGCCCTCCGCCGGCAATAAGGGCACCAACGAAATGGGGAAATGGCAGGGAGATCATTATTCCTATGCTGAGGCAACACTGTCGACTCATTTCCCCAAACTAAACACGATGACTGCCTAAAGAAAACAAGAAAAAAATCAGCAATGCTGCCGCATGCCATGTCCGAGATTGAGGTCAAGCTCGCCACCGTTCAGGACTATGCACCAACGTTCTCTTCTTCGATGGACTAGCCAGGCGAATCTGTTGTTGAAGAATGTCATGCTGCAACACCAACACCGTTGTCAAGCATTGCTTACCATATACCGCAACTCGTCCACACATCCCATCGCTGACCCACGCAGTCCACCGAACCTTCCACTGCAGGGCGCATGATCAGCAGCCTCCCCACCAGGCGGTGCACCATGGTGGAGGCAAGAGGGGCAGGATATTGAGCTGTGGCTAGTGTTTAGTAGCCGCTGGAGCCTCTCAAGAAAACGATTTGTGTCACTGATACGATTCGTATTACTGATTAGTAGACCTCGAATTTAACAGCACATGTGACGTGGAACAGGGAATATATGGAGAAATAAAAATTTGATTTCAAATTATCAAATGGGGATTAGTAAAATGCAAAATAAAATAAGTTAAGTGAGAAAATTAATTTTCGACCAATATTTTTTTTGAAATGGAGGCAAAAAATTTGCCTCATCTCATTAATAAAGAAGAAGATAATTGCCCGATTAGTTAACGAAAAACCATTACAACATGCCCACACAGGACACACAGGGCGACCTGGCAACCCACACAAGAACGCACACACACCATTGAGGAGGGAAGCATCATCAACATGAATAGCGGCTTCACAAAGCACGAATTAGTAGATTAAATATTTTTGAGGGAGATGCAGATTACAAGATTTTTGTAGTCCAACACACATCGATTTTATTTCCTAAAAAAACATTGATTTTAATTCTAGGACACCGATAAACATGGATATAGAACAATAATGCTACACCTACGTGATGGTTTACGAAAGGTTACGTAAATCCATCCCAGGCTAACTAAACTGCCCCCCTGATTTTCAGAGTGAGCCCGTGTGGCGAGGTAAGGCCCAATACATAAGTGTTGGGTCGTACGTAAGGTACGTAAGGTACGTAGAAATCCTTACGTAAGGTCCATCATGTTGGGTCGTACGTAAGGTACGTAGAAATCCTTACGTAAGTGTAGCATCTCTCGATATAGAAAGATACATGTGGATTCCTGGTGTTAGTGTAACGCCTGACCTCCCTGTGGCTACAATCAACTCGTGCGCCACCCTCACCAGCCCTTGTACATGCAGGCCAACGGCGATGGAAACAAGGAGCGTGTCCCTCGGTTGCAGGATTGTGGCTGAATTTCTACGAACTAAGGTGCACGTGTCACTGCTTAATCTCGTGCACACACCATTTCTGGGCTACTTACTGCGAAACTGCGCACTGATCCGGGTGTCTGTGCACCAGGTAAAGACTATCACGCTACCCTGTGCATCGTATGGTCCTCGCACACAAACACGAGGGACCATGGCCACTTGCATGCACTCTGGAACTCCATGCGGATGCCATTTCCACCTTAATTCGTATGTCCCGGTGCGTCCTATTCGAATAGACCTCACGAATGGTCAGGCAAATTACTATGAGTTAGCAACACGAAAGATGGAGCGGTAGTGGGGAGACGAGGGAAGGCAGTGAGGCTAGACGAACAATCTATAGATCAAAGGACGGAGATGGCAAGAGAGTGTGCAAAAGGTAGCTGAAATTTAAATGATTGGAGAAGGGTGGGACTGAGGTGGACGGGAGTGAGTAGAGAGAAGGATATATATATGACACACTATGAATCTGTTGTAAGAGTGCATGTCGAATGTGTAGTCGAGTAAAGTGAAAGGTGCTCATGTTGCCTTCTTGCATATATTTTTCGAAAAGGAGGAATACCCCGGCCTCTGCATCTGGACGATGCATACGGCCACTTTATTGATTATTAACACAATACCTTACAAAGTCGTACAACAGTAAGACCAAAGCCACCTTCTTCGCAACCTCTGTCGCTACTCATATCTAACTGATGAAGGGGCGCTGATGGTTTGGGCCTAATACCAAACAGACCTCGCAGCCAAACCTAACATCTGAGACCTGAGGTCCCAACCAGGACTCCTTCCGGGTATGGGCACCCACCAGTCCGGCGTGCTCGTCAACCAGGCCCCCTGCCGGGTATGAGGCCGCCGCAGCCACGTACCATCAATCCATCTTCAGAGCTGAACTGTTGCATGAACCGTGCCAGGCCTCACTGTCATCGACGCCACCACGACGCCAGACAGCGCCACCATCCTGCACTCGTCCATCATCACACGCCCACCGGCGAGACCCCCGCTGCTCCATGCCGCTGAGACCCGCCGTTGTCGACGTGCCAGATGCCACGCCGCTCCTCCTCTTGTCCCCTCCAGCCAACACTTGCTCCAAAACGATGCCCCTAGGAGGGAGAACGACATCGAAACGTCGCCATCGTCTGATCCGGTAGATCCAGATCAAGGGTTTCCCCTGGAGCCTTTCGATCAGGTTGACGTGACCTGCAACGACGATGCCTCGAGAAGGGAACGACGTCCGAGACGCCGCCATCGTCCGCCATGACCGCAGTCAGACGCGATTTTCACCGGAGGCCACGGCGTCCCGATCTCGTGGTTGGCTGGAACGGAGCCCTCCGCCGAACCGGTGACGTTGCCGCCGATCCGATCCCACCGCCGTGCGACACCCCGATGGAGAACCCGATCTAGATCGAAGACGACCTCGACCGAAACCCTGCCACCAGCACCGCCACACCGCACCACCTCCTCCTAGCCCAGTCGCCGCCGGATCTAGCCGTCCCCGCCTCCGGGAGACCAGCCGGACGAGGCGCCCCTTGTCCCCGATCTGACGGCCCGCACCGCCGCCACGAGGGCCAGAGGAAGGATGGAATGCCCCGCCGCCGCCCGCGCCGCGCGGGCTTCGCCCGGCGGGCGCACTCCGGCGGCGGCGAGGGGGAGGTGACGCTGGGGAGGCGACGGCGGCAGCGGCCGATCGATCTCCTTCTTGCATATACATCAATAATCCAAAGAAGCATGGATACTGGCACTTAATTGTGCAATTTTAGAGATCAATCTATTAGTTATGAACAAGAGTGTTATCTGGTTAATTAGCGAAAAATTAGACAAAGCCCGGCACATCATGCCCATAATACATGGCAGCCTGGCCGATGTGGCTATCCATAAAGACCCACACACACCACAGAAGGGAGAAACCCTATCTAGGTTTTCAGTAAACTGTCACTTAATTATATGGTTACAATACTGTTGCCTAAATAAATGGTTTAACGCATGCATTGTCACTCAGTTGCGTGGATGTTATTTTTATAATTAACATATTGTGCACATTATCCTGTAGATATCGGGATGACTTCAAATAATATGTTAACCATAGCAGAAACCCTAAAGGTGCCCTTCCTTTAAAATATAAACCCCGCAAAAAAGACGCCCATATCAAGGTTGAGATGGGAAAACACTATAGGGCATTTCCTCTCGCTCCCTTTGTCTTTCAAGATCACTCTCAAAAGTGGGTTGCAACCTTTAGGGGGCATTTTGATAGTGCCCAGGCTAGCCCAACCAAATCGCGTTGCGCCAACTACCCAACTTTTTGGTTGAGGTTTCCACCGCCGCAGTCTCGCTAGTTAGTTGGCATAAAAGTGTGCGAGAAAATGGATAGATAAAAATTGGCTAAGATACAAAGTTTGGGCTTCCATCCAAACATATATCCATGCCCATGCGGCAAAAAATTGGTTCGATGATCACGGGCTATCATCCAAATGACATCACATTATATTTAAAGGTTGGGTGTGCTCTTTTAGGCCTCTATCAGTGCCCTATCTCTTAATTAGCACATTATCATAGAAGACCAACAAATTTACACTTTAGCTATAAGTTGCCTCAAAATTGACTTTCAGTTAGTCGTTTTTTCTAAGCGTTGATTGCTGCTCCAAGACCCATGCTCCTATTTTGTGTGATATGTCTTATTTAGGCCAGGGAATTTCACTGACCTTTGTTTTGGCCCAGTCAATCCTTAACAAGCTGGAGCCCATTAGCCCGTCTGACAATCCAGACTTTCCCTATCTCCCTTTGTTTTTATGCTGTTTTTATGTGTTTTAATTTTACTTTAATTTTTTATTAATATATTTTATTTTTCTATTGTCGGTATTTTTGGGATATTTTGTGAGTGTAAATATATACGCATAAATATTATACAGTGTGTTCCAAAATTGCACTATCATAAGATTATTCTTTGTATATTACAAGAAGTGCAATTTAAATGCAAAGTTGTGCATAAGTTTTTTTTATTTTAATTTTTTTCTTTATTTTTGAAGTGCAATACCAATAACCCTAATTTTAGTCATCCTCATAAAGCTTCATTATTTTTATTATTGGTTTTTGTATTATATTATATTTGCTTATAATTTTCTTTCTTCTTTAAGGCTAATGCCAATGCTACTAACTCATTCCTTCTTTGCAAACCTTCTTTTTGCAGAAATTACACCATTATATGTTTATTAATTTGACTTTGATTTATTCTTTCCTACAAAAGCACTTGTCGTCCCCTTGATTTATTCTTTCTTACAAAAGGGTAAATACCAATGCAACTAGTTTTTTCTTTCTGGAAGGGTAAAAGCAATGCAACTAGTTTTTTCTTTCTTTTAAAAGGGTAACAAAAAGGGCACTAATGAATTCTTTCTTATCAATTAATTATTTTGATTTATTTATTTTTCATTTCATTTCGTTTCTTTTTAAGGGTAATACCAAAACCACTA
>LR880972.1:883659961-883676304 GCA_904067115.1 Aegilops sharonensis
GTGACAGAAAGGGTTGCAAGGCACATATTGTATTGTTGCCATCGAGGATAACAAGATGGGGTATTTATCATATTGCATGAATTTATTCCTCTACATCATGTCATCTTGCTTAAGGCGTTACTCTGTTTTTAACTTAATACTCTAGATGCATGCTGGATAGCGGTCGATGAGTGGAGTAATAGTAGTAGATGCAGAATCGTTTCGGTCTACTTGTCTCGGACGTGATGCCTATATACATGATCATACCTAGATAACCTCATAACTATGCTCAATTCTGTCAATTGCTCAACAATAATTTGTTCACCCACCGCAGAATATCTATGCTCTTGAGAGAAGCCACTAGTGAAACTTATGGCCCCCGGGTCTATTCTCATCATATCAATCTCCATCACTTTATTTACTTGCTTTGTCTTTACTTTGCTTTTACTTTTCACTTTGCATCTTTATACTAAAAATACCAAAAATATTATCTCTATCAGATCTCACTCTCGTAAGTGACCGTGAAGGGATTGACAACCCCTAATCGCGTTGGTTGCGAGTAGCTAACATTTTGTGCAGGTACGAGGGACTTGCGCGTGGCCTCCTACTGGATTGATACCTTGGTTCTCAAAAACTGAGGGAAATACTTACGCTACTGTGCTGCATCATCCTCTCCTCTTCGGGGAAAACCAACGCAAGCTCAAGACGTAGCAGGATTCTCGCACTACATGGTGTTTGAGAAACATATGACCGAGACATAGTCTTTCAGAAGCGCTAGCACCTTACGAACGGGTAGACAGTTACACCTATATCCCTCTACATCTGCTATTCTACCACTGTAAGAGTTCGCATGACTTAATCAACTATGCTAGAGCCCATAGTAGCTTGTGGGTGCACACGAAGTTTCTAGCATGAATAATCTCATGATCCCTTTGAGCCTGGGTGGCGATCCAAAAAGAAACAGGCAATCCTGGAATACCCAGGTACCTCAATCCACCCAGATGTGTATTAAAGTTGCCACCTTAAATAAACCATTAATTAACAAACTCACATCTGTCATGGATATACTCACCCAATCCACGTCTACTAGCATAGCATGGCATAATAAGCAAACGTAGAAGTAACTCCCAAGGGTTTGATAATAAAACAGGTAATAGGTACTACCTCAACTACTTTCCCAAAACCCACAGTTTAATTAGATCCTAATCATGCAATGTTTAAGGATTGATCTAATGCATAAAATATGGGTATTAAAAAAGTATATGATCAAAGTGTTACTTGCCTTGCTGATGATCCGTGAAACCTAGAGATTCGAAGTAGCAAGCGGCGCACTCCGGGTACTCTATCGCAAACAAACAAGCATACAATAAGTACTCATATAATGCACAGGTAAAACTCAAATAAAAGATCTAACCAGAAAGTTCAACTTAAAAACTCCGGTTTGCAAAAAGAATCAAATCGAACGAAGCAACGAAAGTCAAACGGCGAAAGAAACAAGCTTCGTTTACTAATCTGGACCTAAATCAAATTCTACAGAAGCAAAAACTTGTTTGAGTTGATTATTCGAAAAGAGGGTTACAAGACGAAACTGTAGGCGCTTGAATCGCCTGATTCCGATAAACGAGCGAAAAGTTATACTAGATCGAAAATTGGATCGAAAATCGCGATCAGAATAATCACGGAAAAATCCGAGAAAATGAAAAACGGATGAACAGGCTAACGAATGAGTGTTCGCTATCTGCGAAAAAAAACCGAAAATCGTTCGTTAAAATGAACGAACGAACGGGCGTTCGCTAAATAACTAAGCTGAAAAAAATAAAAACCGATCTAAGAAAAAACTAAACCGCGGTTCTTAAAAAAAGCCGGGCGGTTTTCTGAGGAAAACCGCCGGCGGCGGCGGCAGACTCCGGCGGCTACCTCGACGAGGGCGGCGGCGAGGGGATCCGGCGGCGGCTCCGGCGCGGGGCTCCGGCGGCGGGGCGGCGGGACTCGGCGGCGGCGACGGCCTGTGGCGGCTGGTGGTGGCGGCGGCGGATCGGGGGTGGCGGCGGCGGATCGGGGCGGGGCTAGGGTTCGGGTGGGCTCGGGGTGGCCTCCCGGCGTTTATAAGGCCGGCCGGGCCAAGTGTCCTAGTCGGACACGGCCCGGTTAGGTCGGTTCANAAACTGTAGGCGCTTGAATCGCCTGATTCCGATAAACGAGCGAAAAGTTATACTAGATCGAAAATTGGATCGAAAATCGCGATCAGAATAATCACGGAAAAATCCGAGAAAATGAAAAACGGATGAACAGGCTAACGAATGAGTGTTCGCTATCTGCGAAAAAAAACCGAAAATCGTTCGTTAAAATGAACGAACGAACGGGCGTTCGCTAAATAACTAAGCTGAAAAAAATAAAAACCGATCTAAGAAAAAAATAAACCGCGGTTCTTAAAAAAAGCCGGGCGGTTTTCTGAGGAAAACCGCCGGCGGCGGCGGCAGACTCCGGCGGCTACCTCGACGAGGGCGGCGGCGAGGGGATCCGGCGGCGGCTCCGGCGCGGGGCTCCGGCGGCGGGGCGGCGGGACTCGGCGGCGGCGACGGCCTGTGGCGGCTGGTGGTGGCGGCGGCGGATCGGGGGTGGCGGCGGCGGATCGGGGCGGGGCTAGGGTTCGGGTGGGCTCGGGGTGGCCTCCCGGCGTTTATAAGGCCGGCCGGGCCAAGTGTCCTAGTCGGACACGGCCCGGTTAGGTCGGTTCATTTTTTTTTAAATACTTTCGCGCAGAAAAAAATGAAAGAAATACTAAACGGAATCCAAAAATTCTGAAATAAAATTTCCCCGGCTTCTAAAATGAAGCCGGACAAGATGAACATTTATTTGGGGCCTAAATGCAATTTTGAGAAACGCGCATTTTTCCTAAATTCAAATAAAATAGCGATAAACTTCCAATAAAAATTTTATTTGATTTTTTATTAAACTTTCAATATTTATTTATTTTAAGAAAGTCATTTTATTCCCTCTCTCATATTTTTATAATAGAAATAATTGAAGATAAAATAAATAAAATCAAATGATCCTATTTTCAAAATTTGAAAAAACTCAAATATGAAAATAATGAAATCTCCAACTCTCTCCGTGGGTACTTGAGTTGCATGAAATTCCTAGGATCAAGCCAAAATGCAATAAAATATGATATGCAATTGATGATCTATGTATAACATTTCAAATTGAAAATTTGGGATGTTACATAATGTGGACGCTTGGACTCACGCCTGCCTTCCTGGCCGGCTTTAATGTTTAATTAAGTTGTTTTCATTTTAAATATGCATGCACTGTTTTTTTTCTCGGCGCCGTCAAAATGGGTCGGGCCAGCATTGGGCGCACGAGCCGACCCAAACACGGAAGCCGACATCCGTGTCCACCTGGCCGACCCAAACGGACAAAAAGTGAACGAAATCGCCGTCCGTTTGGGCCGGTCCGTTGGAGTTGCTCTAAGGTGGTCGTCAACCTGAGCAGCGGTTTCACAAAGCCCGAGTTGGCAAATTAAATATTTTTAAGGGAGATGCACATTACTAGATCTTTCTAGTCCAACACACATCGATTTTCATTTCAAAATACCAACGCAGGTGGATAGATAGACACATATGGATTCCTGGTGTTACTGTTACACCTGACTTCCCTGTGGCTACAGCCACCTGGTGTACCAGCCTCAGCAGCCCATGTACAAGCAGTCGACGGGGAGGGAAACAAGGAGCATGTCCGTCAATTGCAGGATTGTAGCTGAATTTGTACGAAGCTGGTGCACTCTTCATGGATTAATCTGGTGCACATAACAATGTCCGGGCCCAATCGCTACGGTCCTCCCAGTTGATCCGGGTGCATGTGTACCAGGTAACGACTATCTTGCACCCCCCCTGCACAGTAAGGAGCTGGCAAACAAACAAGAGGAACCATAGTCACTTGCATGCACTCACGAAAGTTGTGCGGGTGCCATTTGCACCTTAATTTGTATGTCCCGGTGCCTCCTATTCCAATAGACCTCACGAATGATTATGCAAATTATGAGTTAGAAAAACGAAAGATGGAGCCGCCGGTGAGGAAACGAGGGGAGGCAATGAGGCCGTGCAAGTAATTTATAGATAAAAGGATGGAGATGGCAAAGATAGCATGAAGAAGGGTAGCTGAAAATTTATAAGACTGGAGATTGGTGGGACTGAGATGGACGAGGAATAAGTAGAAAGGAGGATATAAATATGACACTACAAATTGCAGAGTTCATGTACCACATAGTTTATTTGTTTATAAATCCTGTAAGGACAGTCGTCGTCCTACATTTGAATACAACTAGTGCTATAGCATTCTGAGCAATGTCTCACTAAATAAATCGGTATACAATGTCTCGTAATAGCACACAATAGCGCGATATAGCATACAAATAACATATTTTAAGGGTCATGCTATTTTATCATAGCACGCTATTTTTTTTCATTGAGCATAAGTCTCAAACGAAGCTAGCAAAGAAGACAACACACAGAAGCTAGGAGATAAATTCCTCCGCCGGCTGGAAACGCACAGTCTCCAATGAAGCTATCAAAGCGGGCAGCTTGATCGATTTCTTCAGGAAGCAAGAACGTACGGAGCAGCTAGTTGATAAATTGCTCTGCCGGCCGGAAACGCATTGCAGAAAACAAAGATAGATCTGAGTTGGAGGACATGAGCGCACGCTCATCAGAGGCAATATGATTAATTCCTCCGCCGGCAGCGAATGTACGCAGGAAACACACACTGGTCCGCCCAAGAAGACATGAACACACGCCTATCCACTCCATCGGCCAAAGGCACTGAGGAGAACATGACGGCGGCGTGCGTGAACACACGTTAGGGAAATCTTGCCTTCCTTTTTCTTTTATCTTAACCGTGGAGGTGAAAGGGATATGAGATAACTTATTATTGAATGGCATTGGTGGGTAATTATTTTAAAATATAACATTAATACCTATTTTAAAGATCCATCGGTTGTTATTATCTAGATGGTTAAATTAAACGCCGGATGTTTATGATTTTTGTGAGATTTTCTAGCATATTTCCCTATTTTTGACTCGTATTTTCTTTTAGTATATAAAAGAGTACATAGATAGATATCGTTCCTACTTATAAAGGTTGAAGTTGGTGGTGAGCTCACAAGCGGGATCATGCAAATAAACAAATGCACTTCTACACGAGCCGCACATCATCATCTCTAGAGAAACGTAACGATCAATCTCCAAGCGTTTTTTTTACCCGAAAAGGCAGGAGCTCTGCCATTGCATTATAGAGGAGAGAAACAAATGTACAGTAGAGTGATCAGACAGGGGCTGATCCTCCCAAGGGATTACATGGGACTACTCCTGAGAGGCCTCTTCAAGGAGGCCGACATCATCTTTAATCATTTGCAACAAAACTGAAGGTAGTGTACTACTAGTGGCCTGGAAGATACGGCGATTTCGTTCTTTCCATAAGCGTGATAAGTAGGACTTGTACTAGGCCTCCGCTTCCCAAAAAGATAGGATTCTCTTCCTTCTGCCTGTGCCGGCGCCAATCCGTCCCGTCACCGGTGGCCTTAGGCCATGGAGGCGGAGTGGATTTCGGCCCTTGTCGTTGGAGGGCTCCATTTTTAGATCTTTTTTCGACCTTTCTTAGGGTTTATGTCTTACTCAGGAAGATGAGACGGCGGCGGCTCCCTGAAGATGGAATAAAGGTCTCCCCGCCTAAACCCCATTCCGGTGATGCGTCTAGCATCATCGGTGGGCGCGTGGAGGTGTGTCTCCGGTGGATCTGTCTTTGATGGATTTGCTCGGATCTGTTCGTCGTTCATCTTCGTTCGTGTGTCTTCAGGTTGGATCCTTCTGATCTAGACTATTCATCCATGGCGGTTGTTGTTCTGGTGCGTCGGTTCTATAGGGCGTTAGCACGACGACTTCCCGACTGTCTATTACAAAACCGATTGCCCAGCTCCGGCAAGGGAGGGGCGACGACAGCGGCGGACCTTCGACTCGCTTCAGTGCTTGTAGTCGTCGCTAGGTTGTCTACGAATCTAGATATAATTTTTATTTTTTTCTAGTGTTCGTTGTACTACCATGATTGAAGATGAATAGATTGGAAGTTTTTCCCCAAAAAATGCACTTCTACACACATGTGACACTAACAACCTTTCAAAAGATATAAGAAACAAATGTTACTATAGTAATGAGACCTATCCCAGATAAACAAATACACTGCTACAATAATATGAGCACAACACTCCTATAAAACATAGATTACAAATGCATATGATTCCAATTTAAAATCTTAGAATTTCTCTGCCCAACCATTTCTTCCAGCTCTATAGCATATATAATAGAAGATAACAAACACATTGCAATCTCAATATGGTCATATACATTGTCTCTTGTGCATTCAAATTACTCTATCTCATTGTAAATCTTGCAAAGGACCTACAATGGTCGCTTAAGTCTTTTTTTGAAAAAGAATTCTTCCTTCTTTCCATATATTAGGCAAAATTGGCATATGATGTATTGCCTTAGCTATCTTCCTATATTATTTACTGCACCTTTTGTTTGTAGAAATCCATGAGGGCTGATTTATAGCACATCTGAACATCCATGTACTTTTAGAAATATTCGAATCATGTTTATTCTGAAGATGCTTCTATATTTCCCTTCCAGATTTCCAGCACTGAGAAGATTATATTAGGGATAAAATAATGTAAGGGTTTTCTCTGCTTGGTTGGTTTTGAAATTCTAAGCTTGCTTAGTTAGCTTCAGTTTAATTAGCTTCAAGAGGTATAATATTCTGAAATCTGAAGCCCTCTTCATTAGCTTCAAGCCATCTTGATTTAATAATGGGACTTGCAAAGTATTAGAAATCTCCATTGTTTATAGTGGGATTAACAAGTGAGTGTCATTGTGCAACTAAGATGATATGTTTTTAACTCGTAAAAAAGATAGTTGATATGCTTTTACTTTAATGGTGTCTTAGTCAATACATGCAAATATTTATACGTTCTTGTGTGGTGAGCGTGCCACCATAACTTCCTCAGTCTTCTACGGTGTCACTTCATGTTGTAACCTAAAAGTGCACGTAATTTATGACTTCATCTTGTATTTGTATGTTTGACCTTCTCAAGTCATTTTTTCATGCTAATCTCACCGAAGGGTTGTAGTTTTTCTTCCACTAATCATATTAGAAGATATTTGGCTTATTTGAGTCCAAACAGAACTGGCCATGCCGTATTGCAAAACAGGAAACTCCTTCCATTTGATCATTATAGACACAACTATTATTTTGAGTTTGGTAACAAGTGAGACTATCGATAGTTTAGGAGCTATACTTTAGTTTTGATTGCACAAGCTCGCAACCTACTTGATGTGCTCTCTAAATTTTATCTATAGAACATCCGGCAACAATGTCCTGCAGCAACGCGCGGGATATCATCTAGTTTATATATACACACACTTAGACAATGTATTTTTACTAATAAAAGGAGAACACAATGAAGGGAAAAAGAAAATAGAAAACAATAAGAAAAAAATGGAGAATGAGCACTTGCTCGACTTGTGGGTTGGGTTTGTAACAAAACATTTGTAGCTTTTGGCACATGTATTAGTGAATAGTATTAAAATAGCTATTTATTTGATGCACTTAGCATTGAATAGCCATTTTAACAGCTTTTTGTCTCCCATAATTATAGTATTTTGTAACACAACATGCCCCTCTTTGTCATCTGCTCTTGGAATGTCACAAAAATTCATTCCCCTGCACCCATCTCCATTAATCAGTACTGCTTGTCTCTCCCTTCCCCTCTCTTTTTTCCTTTTGTCCATTTTATGCACACACCAGACAACATTCTACATACTTGTGCTGATGTTGCATCAGTCTTGTTGGATTCACTACTACTCAAGGGTTCTCATGTTGCCATCAAACTCTGTCACTTCTAGGCCTAAGGATGAGAAGAGAGGAGAGCCTTGCCCGGTTGATCAAACAAAGGCAGTTTATATGGAGAAATAGCACTTTGATTTCAATTTATCAAACGGAGATTAGTAAAAATGCAAAATGAAGTTAGTTAAGCGAGAGAAATCAATTTTCAATCAATATGGTCTCATGGCACCATGAGGGAGGGTTAATTGCGGCAGCTGGTCAAGTCCTGAGATCAGCACCAACAGCCTGTGAAGAGAATGGTTCCCGACCTAAATTGAGGCTTCACAAAGGGCATGTTGATAGATTTTATATTCTTGACGGAGGCGCAGATTTATAGATTTTTTTATTTGAAGCATTGACCATAGAACAATTGTCTTGTGGTAAATTCATATATAAGTAGATATAACTAATGGTTTTCTGCATCTTGGTATGCAACGGCCCAATGTGGTTCTAATCTCCTGCCTCTAGATCTCCGGCTTCTATTAGCTCTAGAGGCGAAGCACGGCCGGATCGTGAAGAGCATACGCTTGCAACTCATAGAGAGGTTGTGCTTTCGGTATTCCATTCGAGGGACTGTTTGTGGGTGGTTCGCGGGTTGGTTCATCTATGGTTTGAGGGACTCCAAGTACGATCTACACCGACTTGTCTTCCTCCGCACCTACTCAGAGTCGGTAACGATCAAATCCAAACAACTAATGCATCTTCATATTGTTCATGGGTGATCGTAGGGTGATTTTTTTTCATTTTCATCTACGTTTCCCAACATTTGGGCCACGAGAAATGTTCTCGCGTGGTTGTATCATAGTTCTGGTCTTGGGTGTCCACATGCGAAGGGGTTGTGATAGAGAAGTCTTCGTGGTACCCGGGTTCGCTCGTCTCTACCCCACTACCAACTCTAATGCGCTCTCACTCCAAAATGAAAAAAACAATAGTTTTGGCGTGCCCTGCCACATGCCCCACCTTGATGTCTATGCGAGGAGGAGTCGTGGTCCATGAAACATATGCTCATTGGATGTGTTTTCTCTTGGCAGGTTTGGTAGGAGGTTCTTGCTTTGTGTCGCTCCATTGCGGTCACCCCCTCCGCGGTTTCCCCTTCCTCAGCTGGTTGGTGACAATGTTGGGTAGTGCTCCCTCCTGCAACCATTGTGACATCTCAACTCTGACCTTCTCACAAGTCTTGGAACCGGGTTGGAGGAGAGACATCGAGTCATAGCCCTCGCTGTAGGACACATGTGCCATTTTCGCAGGGACATTGTCTTGATGATAATCATATGGCAGTTCCACAAGCTCATCGTCTAGAGCCGGTTGTCTATCGACGAGGCAATATGCTGTGGAATCGTAAGCATTTGCCTTCTATTAAGGGGCATCACCCAAAATGTGACACGACTAAATAGGAAGAGACACAAATGAACTGCCATTATCTATTCTAGTAGATGCTGGAAATTTGATTTTCAGGCAAGGATCTAAAGAATCCAATGGCGGGAGTGAAACGAGACCTCCAAAAAGGATTCCTCCAAGGAGAAAAGTCGTGAGTGTCGCCGTGATCAACGTAAACTGAGGTTAGAGCCATATCTTCACCAGAGCTTTGCCACTTAGCTCGAGATTCGTGTCAAGTTCGACCAAAGATAATTGTCCACAAAGTGGAGGCTAATAGACAGCCGCAAGACACAACACCCACCATCACAATACCTCGCACCACAACAACACAAACAAAGGCAGATTATACATTATTATTTGTGAA
This sequence comes from Aegilops sharonensis, assembly GCA_904067115.1. Lineage (NCBI taxonomy): Eukaryota > Viridiplantae > Streptophyta > Magnoliopsida > Poales > Poaceae > Aegilops > Aegilops sharonensis. Next base: position 883,669,617 of record LR880972.1, read on the forward strand.
AAGGGGCCCAAGGCCATATATTAAATATCATAGATCCTTACAAACACACCCATACATAAAAAATTAGATTGGAATTCTTGGGAGTGCTAAAGTCTTCTTCCTCCTACATCCACCGGTGGCGTGCCGTAAGCATAGCTCGATGCCGCCTCTGAGCCTTTGCCTGGTGGATGACAACCCACAAGTATAGGGTATCGCAACAGTTTTCGAGGGTAGAGTATTCAACCCAAATTTATAGATTCGACACAAGGGGAGCCAAAGAATATTTGAAGGTATTAGCAGCTGAGTTGTCAATTCAACCACACCTGGAGATTAATTATCTGCAGCAAAGTGATCAGTAGCAAAGTAGTATGATAGTTTTGATAATAGTAGCAGCAGCAACGGTAACGGTAATAGTGATAGCAGTAATTTTGTAGCAAGTGTAACAGTGATGATAGCAGTAGTAACTTAGCAAGAACAAAATAAGATAAATTCGTAGGCATTGGATTGGTGACTTGTTGGATAATATTCATCATGAGACAGTTATAACCTAGGGCGATACGGCACTAGCTCCAGTTCGTCAATATAATGTAGGCATGTATTCCGTAAATAGTCATACGTGCTTATGGAAAGAACTTGCATGACATGTTTTGTCCTACTCTCCCGTGGCAGCGGGGTCCTATTGGAAACTAAGGGATATTAAGGCTGAGGGAGTCCTGGGTTAGGGGGCCCTCGGACAGCCGGACTATATGCTTTGGCCAGACTGTTGGACTATGAAGATACAAGATTGAAGACTTCGTCCCGTGTCCGGGTGGGACTCTCCTTTGCGTGGAAGGCAAGCTTGGCAATTCGGATATGTAGATCTCCTCCCTTGTAACCGACTCTGTGTAACCCTAGCCCCCTCCGGTGTCTATATAAACCGGAGGGTTTAGTCCGTAGGACAACAAAAATGATAATCACAGGCTAGCTTCTAGGGTTTAGCATCTATGCTCTCGTGGTAGATCAACACTTGTAATACTCATATCATCAAGATCAATCAAGCAGGAAGTAGGGTATTACCTCCATCGAGAGGGCCCGAACCAGGGTAAACATTGTGTCCCCCGCCTCCTGTTACCATCCGCCTTAGACGCATAGTTCGGGACCCCCTACCCGAGATCCACCGGTTATGACACTGACATTGGTGCTTTCATTGAGAGTTCCACTGTGCCGTCATCATAAGGCTCGATGGCTCGTCTTGTTGTCAAGGACAACATCACCTCGGCGGGAGCCTTGACTGTAGGCCAAACCCTCCGATTAGGCGGCTTCGTCATGACCGCCCGTTCGGCCGTTGCGCCGATGATGACTTCTCAGGTCATCAAAAACAGCCTCAACGTCGGCTCGGGATTCGCCGAGCAGATGGATCCAATGGAGCTCTCTTCCTTGAACGAGCTCTTGGATCGCATTGCCGCCTTGGGAGTCGCTATAGACTATGATCGGATCGGACTTAAACCCGACCAAAGGGAGATCAATTATCCGCCGGTCACCCATCAGATAGCGGTGGTGGAGAAGCAACGCAGCGATTCTTCCTCTATCTCGAGGACGAACTATGTCCGGATTCCCGAGCTCTCCGAGCCGGATACCCGTCTACGGGAGGACATGGCCCAGGCTTTGAACCTAGAATCAGACAGCGGGCCAGATCTATTGGGCAACATCCCGGAGCCCGAACTGCCAAGCTCGGAAACTCCTCCGCCCCTGGGTCTCAGATCGGGTCAGGGTTCGAACCTAAATCTACCCACCCACCCAGATATAAGTAGTATTTCCCACATTAGACAAGAGCCCCAAGAGATAGTACATCACTATTGGGCCAGATTCCTCCTTGTAATGAGCAAGGTTAAGGACTCTCGCGAGGAAGACGCAATTTCATGCTTTTGTAAAAGTTGCATGGACAAGGGAATCCTCAACGCCATAAGTCGCCGTGACATAGCACAATTCGCTGACTTGGCGGTCATAGTACAGAAGTACTGTGCGATGAAAAGCGCCTGGAAAACCCAAACAAAATTATGGGATCCTCCGGCTCTCACTAAACCCCCCCGTCCGAACTAAAAGGGTGTACTCTCGTAAGTCACCCGATCCAATTACAAATAAACAAAAGCCCACTACAGGGCGTGGAACCGTATTGGAGGGATGGCTCAATGGGCCATGCAAAATTCACAGTACAACGGATACCATGCCAACACATAGCCTTAGATCATGTTGGGTACTCCGAAAGGTGGCCAAGAGCGGCGAGGATATCCTCATCAACAATGCAACATAACACCATCCCGCGGAAAATAACAATACAATATTGACAGTCTTTGAGACCTTCGCCTCAAATAATAGGCGTAAGCGTGCACTCCGCAGCCTTGCCGAAGTCTGCCACGTAGCAGCAATAAATCCATGGAGCGACACAGCTATAACCTTCAATGCCAGTGATCAACCTAAATTTCAAACAACCCGAGCACCAGCCGCCTTGGTCCTTAGTCCAATTGTGGACGGCTTCCGGCTTACTAAAGTGCTCATGGACGGTGGCAGCAAATTAAACCTCATCTATGAGGAAATTCTTCGAAAAATGGAAATAGACAAGAGCCGCATTGAGCAAAGCAGCACGACCTTCAGAGGAATCATCCCTAATCGGGAGGCACGATGTGCAGGAAAAATCACACTATATGTGGTATTCGGCACGCCGGGGAATTATAGGTCCGAAGAAATCACATTGCAAGTGGCCCTGTTCAGTAGTGGATACCACGCCCTTTTAGGGCGGGGGGCGTTCACGATCTTCCAAGCTATACCCCATTACGGGTACATGAAGCTCAAAATGCCCGGGCCCAATGGAATCATCACTCTAGCTAGTGATCCGGACATAGCACTCCGCGCCGAAAATAAAACCGCCGCACTAGCCCTTGAGGCGTTATCCGAAGCCCTTGCGGCTGAAGAACTAACTGCGCTGCGCTCCATAGTGGACAGGGACGACGTGATACTCGACAAAAGACCCAAGTCCACCTCTTTTAAACCAGCGGACAAAATAGTCAAATTTCAAGTCCACCCAACGGACCCTGCAAAAACAGCATCCATCGGGGCACAGTTAAACCCCAAAGTAGACGCCGCACTACGGGAGTTCTTGCGCGAGAATTGGGACATCTTCGCCTGTCATCCTTCAGACATGCCAGGAATCCCACGCAGGCTGGCCGAGCATAGCCTTAACATTCTAAAGGGGTTCAAGCCGGTCAAGCAGACTCTTCGGCGTTTCTCTGAGCCTAAGCGACAAGCCATGGGAGAGGAGCTAGCCAAATTACTTGAGGCCGGATTTATTAGAGAAATAAAACATTTGGACTGGCTAGCAAACCTGGTGATGGCACCAAAGAAGGACAAATCCTGGCGCCTATGTGTCGATTTCAAGGACCTTAACAAGGCTTTCCCTAAGGATCCCTTCCCTCTCCCCCGCATCGATCAAATTATCGACGCTACCGCAGGACACGACTCATTGTGTTTCCTCAACGCATACTCCGGATACCATCAAATTAAGATGGCGGAGTCCGATCAAGCCGCAATGGCATTTATCACTCCATACAACCCCTTCTGTTTTAACACCATGCCTTTCGGGCTCAAAAACGCCGGTGCAACCTACCGACGCATGATTCACACATGCCTGGAAACACAAATTGGCAAAACAGTGGAGTCATATGTAGACGACGTGGTCATCAAAACCAGACACGTCGAATCCTTAATAGACGACTTGATGCTCACGTTCGACAATCTCCGAACATATGACATCAAGCTCAATCCGGAAAAATGCGTTTTCGGCGTGCCCGCCGGGAAGCTCTTGGGCTTCATCGTCTCAAGTAGAGGAATTGAAGCAAATCCGGCTAAAATCTGAGCTCTGTCACAGTTGGCTATCCCAACAGACCTCAAGCAAATCCAGAATTAACTGGATGTGTGGCTGCCTTAAGCCGCTTTATCTACCGACTAGGAGAAAAGGCACTACCACTTTATCGCCTTCTTCGACGCACCGAACACTTCGAGTGGACTGATGCGGCCACGACCGGAATGAAAGAAATAAAAGCCGTTTTGGCCTCCAACCCAATCTTGTCCACGCCAAATGTCGGCGAACCAATGCTGTTATATATAGCGGCAACACACCAAGTTGTAAGCGCAGGCTCGTCGTCGAATGAGAGACGGACGGACATAAGTTCCCGCTTCAAAAGCCGGTATACTATGTATCCACCGTCCTCACTCCATGCAAATCACGGTACATACATTAGCGAAAGATAGCATACACGGTCTTCATGGCATCCCGAAAATTACGACACTACTTTCAAGAGTGTTCAATTACGGTGGCCTCTGAAGTACCACTCAACGACATAATAAATAACCGCGATGCCACGGGCCGGATTGCTAAATGGGCCATTGAGCTCCTCCCGTTCGACATAACATACAAACCACGGCGGGCCATTAAGTCGCAAGTACTGGCTGATTTCATCGCCAAATGGACAGAAGCCGAACTCCCTAAAGAGTACGGCGCGTACTCCAATTGGATCATGCACTTTGACGGCTCTAAGATGCTGGCTGGTCTGGGGGCAGGCGTCGTCCTGACATCCCCCACCGGAGATACAGTACAATACGTACTTCAAATATTATACACAAACTCCAATAACGCAGCAGAATACGAGGCCCTGTTGCAGGGTCTCCGGATGGCAGTCTCCATGGGCATTCAACGCCTAGAGGTGCGTGGGGATTCGAACCTGGCAATATCTCAAATAAATGGAGACTTTGATGCCAAGGACCCAAAAATGGCGGCTTACCGCAATGTCGTCCTCAATATGTCAGCTCGTTTCGAGGGGCTCGAATTCCACCATGTGGCCCGAGAAAATAATCAAGCGGCGGATATTCTCACCCGCATCTGCGCTAAACGCGACCCTGTCCCACCTAATATCTTCTTCGAAAGGCTGTTTAAGCCATCCGTGGTGTGGGAAGGGGAGACCGGCAACAACAGTACGGATCTGGCCACAACACCAGGTCCCGAACACTCTGACATAATCGGAGGCTCCGCCGCCGAAATAACACCTTCGGCCCACGTGATTATGGCGGTCATCGCCCCGTGGACAGAACCCTTCTTGGCTTACCTAAATAAGCAAGAACTCCCCGAGGACCCAAACGAGGCACGTTGCATTGTGCGACGGTCTAAAGCCTACAAGGTCCACGAGGGAGAGCTTAATAAGAAAAGCGCTACCGGAGTACTTCAAAGGTGTATCTCCGAAGAGGAAGGACGACAACTTTTGGCAGAAATTCATGCTGGACTTGGCGGCCACCACGCCGCAGCTCGGGCCCTTGTAAGCAAGGCCTTCCGTACTGGCTTTACTGGCCGACGGCCCGAGCAGACGCACAGGACCTCGTTCAACGTTGCGTCGGTTGCCAGCTTTTTGCAAACCAAAGCCATATGCCACCTACCGCTCTCCAAACAATCCCCATTACTTGGTCCTTTGCGGTCTGGGGGCTTGATATGGTCGGACCCCTTAAAGGGGGAAGCCATAATAAAAAATACCTATTGGTCATGGTAGATAAATTCACCAAATGGATAGAAGCCAAACCAGTTAAAACGGCCGAGTCCGGACCAGTGATAGACATCATATCCGGGGTTGTACACCGTTACGGCGTCCCCCCAACATCATCACCGATAACGGCTCCAACTTTACAGCCGACGAGGTAAAAGCTTGGTGCGGCAACATGGGCATCAAGCTCGATTATGCCTTCGTCTATCACCCACAAACAAACGGTCAGGTCGAACGGGCAAATGGTCTCATTATGAGAGGCATTAAACCCAGATTAGTGCGATCCTTGAAGGAATCAGATACGCACTGGGTCGAGGAGCTCAACTCCGTACTATGGGGGATGCGGACCACGCCGAATCGCACTACCGGATACACACCGTTCTTTATGGTATACGGTGCAGAGGCGTTACTGCCCTGCGACATAATTCATGACTCACCTCGAGTGTGCATGTACGAAGAGAAAGAAGCCGAGCTTGATCGGCAGGACAGTTTGGACGCCCTGGAGGAGCGTGACGTGGCAAAAGCCCGCTCCTCATTTTATCAGCAACAGGTTCGATGGTATCAAAGCAGAGAAGTACGGGCCAAAATGTATAACGTCGGCGAACTCGTTCTACGCCTACCAGAGAAGAAAAAGAACAAGCTCAAGCCTAAATGGGAAGGTCCCTTCATCATCGATAAAGTTCTCACCGGTGGAGCGTACCGACTGCGTGATGCATCGGACAATCGACTCGAGCCAAACCCATGGAACGCGGCCAGACTCCAAAGATTCTATGCCTAGCGCCGGACTCTGTGTTCGTCTCCTTACCTCTCTCTCTCTCTATATATATATATATATATATGACGGCCATTTGGGACACCTAGGTGCCCAGGCTCCTTACCTCGTAACCATTGGATCTTAGATTGATTATGCAAATTCCAACAGATATGGATATTAGGCACCTTCCATATTTGCTTATGGACGTAATTGTTAAGTGTCAATAAATGTATGATTTAGGTGCATTAATATCACGCGCGATGATAAATGTAATTAATTCTCTTTATTTATTCCTTGTACAAAGAATGGAACTCGTTTGAAGGTATATACATACTACCATACTCCTTTCTGTGGATACGACATGTATGCACGTACTAATTTCTTCGGTATGTGA
>LR880972.1:883685798-883700080 GCA_904067115.1 Aegilops sharonensis
GGTCATGTTCGAGGGCTCGCTGAAGCTCGGCCTCGCCGGATTAGGCGGCGTCCGCTTCGTGTATGTACGCATCTGGCCGGAATCAATTCAGGTGCTTCCGAAGCAAAGTTTGCAGGGACATGTATTTCCTCATTCACGTGTACTTGCTCGAAGATCCACAACGCAGCCCAATGGAATCCCGAAGCCGCTGCAACAGTTCGTTTGGAGGCTGGGTGTGGTCGACGGCGGAATGCTCTCGATGGCGATGCAGACGCGCTCGAAAGCCTGATTTTGCGCTGCAAGTGCCAGCACAGAGCGAAGCATGTCACAGCGGGCCAAGCAGGTGGTGGCGCGCCGGGGCGGCGGCTGTCAACGAGGAGGGCGGCCGGCGGGATGCACCGGGCTGCAACTCTGATGCGCCAGCTACGTGTTTGGCAAAATGCCAAGGAGGCAGAGGAGCCATTGACCGGTCACCTAACGTCCGTCTGTTCCATCAATTTCCCTGCCACGTGGCACCTGACAGTGGGACCCATCCGTCAGGTTTTCACTTAAACTGCTGTAATCAACCCATCAGTGTTTTTTGCAAACTGTCAGTACGATGGCGGTGGGTTTTTGCAGAAAAACAAAAGGTGGTGGTTTTTTGAATCAGGATCCTCAATTGTGGTGGTTTTTTGCAATTTACTCTTCTCTCTTTTGATCCGGGTGCATGTGCACCAGGTAACGACTATCTTAGCTCCGCCCTGCACTGGACGGTCCTCACGCATAGACAGGAGAAAGCATGGCCACTCGCATGCACTCTGGAGCTCCGCCGGGATGACATTTTCACCTTATTTTGTATATCCCGGTGCCTCCTATTTCAATGGACCTCACGAATGGTAATGCCAATGAGTTGGCAAAATGAAAGATGGAGCGGTGGGTGACAACGGGAGGCAGTGAGGCTAGACTAACAATTTATAGATAGAAGGATGGAGATGGCAAAGCGAGCATGACAAAGGTAGCTGAAAAGTTTAAAGATTGGAGAGCAATGGCACTGAGATGGATAGATGTGTAAGGGCATGTACAATGCATAGCCCCAGGGTGATGCTTCGAATGCCATATAGGATCGGATATCAGGTAAAGTAGGTTCGGATAGGGAAGCGTGATCCTCTTCACGAGGCGGGTGCTTCGAAAGAAAAAGTGAGATCCGATGTCAAAAGCTAAAAGGGTTGGAGTAAAAAGCAGAGATGTATATGTACTAGAGTCTTTATTTTTTATTTGTTAATGAGGCCTACTAGTGATAGCTTGCATTGGGAAGAAAAAATAAATATAAATGCCTCAAACTATTTTTTGTCATAAGACATCTGTATCTATATGTCACCCATGTACATGCTCTAAGTGTAACTACGATCGGTTGTAAGAATGCGTGTCAGTCTTTTTGTTTTGCGGGTATGTGTCAGAGGATGTAATCAAGTAAAGTGGGAGGTTCTCATGTTGCCCTCTTGCACATACATCAATTATCCAAAGAACAAGAGTGTTGCCTGGGTAATTGTACGTTTCGAAGTTCAATCCATTAATTAAGCACAACAATGACGTCTCCAATTGTCATAGGTCCACGGCGACATGGTGGATCCTGGCCCTTGCCAGCGGAGGATTCTGTTTTTAAATGTTCCTTTGAATTTTGTTAGGATTTTTGTCCGGTTCAGAAAGACGAGACAACAATGGATCCTTGAAGTTGTAACAAGGTTCTTCCCGCCTAGCCTCCGTCCTGGTGATGTGTCTAGCATCGTCGGTGGGCATGTGATGTGTGTCTTCGGTGGATCTGCTCGGATCTGGCCGTAGTTCGCCTATGTTCGTGTATTTTCAGGTTAGATCCTACCGACCTACGATACTCTTCGTCGGTGGTAATTGCTATTTTGTTGTGCTAGTCCTATGGGGCATTAGCACAACGACTTCCCGGCAGTCTACTACAACAAGTTTAGCCCGATTCCAGTAAGGGAGGGACGATGATGGTGGCACACCTTCGACTCGCTTCACTGCTTGTACTTGTCGTTAAGTGGTCTACGGATCTGGATGTGATTTTTATTATTTTTTATTTCCGTTGTACTAACAGTGTCATCTTTACGCAAACAGAAAGCGGAAAATTGAACAAAAAGCGACACATTGTGACCACAAGATGAAGCACCCAGGCCAATCTGGCTATACAAAACAGGCCCCCACAAACACACCACCGCTGAGGCTTCCAGCAAAATGTCAGTTAACTGTAGTATTTTAATATTGATGTTGCCATGCAGGAGGGCTGCATGTATATAATATTAAGATAGAGAGCGAAAAAATACGACCGACTAACAGTCCATATGATCTAGCTTACAACAACATTACCACCACAAAACTCAAAACTAAAGCAACAAACAAAGCATGCAACAAATGACCAAAACTAGTAGCAACAACAGGAGAACAAAACAACCAATCCTCACTTCTGCCCATAGCTTCGCATCAGCAATAGGTTGATCAAATATCTTAATCACTGGCATGTGAGAATTATCAAATACCCTACCATTCCTCTCCCGCCATACGCTCCAGGTAACCAGCAACACCAAGGTGTTCAGGGGGTTACTTTTGGTTCCATGAACTCTAGCTTTGGCATCTTTCCACCTGTCTCTCAAAGTTTGATCAGGCTGAAGTGACCTCATGTATCCTAGTTCAATGAAGGACCAAACTCCATAAAACTGAGATTACACTACGGGCCCATAACAAATAGTGTGCAGTTTCTTGAACCGCATTACAAAAGCAGCAAAAATGATTGTGCGGAAGTCCTCGCTTAACCAGGCGATCAGCCACCCAAACACGGCCTCTCACGACCAACCTGAGAAAAAGCTTGCATTTCAGTGCCCGACGACGCACTCTGGTGGCGGCGAGATGGGGAGGAGATGGAAATGTGGCTAGGGTTTAGTCGCCGTTGGAGCCTCTCAAGAAATTTTGTGTATAGCTGATCAGTGCACCTCAAATTTGACAGCAAAAGTGACGTGGGAATCAAAGGAGGTTTATATGGCGAAAGAACACTTTGATTTGAAATTATCCAATGGGGATTAGTACTAAAAAACAAAATAAAATTAGTTAAGCGAGAAAAACATTTTTAGATCAATATAGTCTCATAGTATATCGAGGTAGGGTTGATGGCAGCGGTTGGTCATGTCCAAGGATCAGCACCAACAGCCTGGGAAGAGGATGGTTGTCTACCTGAACAACGGCTTCACAAAGCGCGAGATAGATTTCATATTTTTGAGGGGGGCCCGGATTGCTAGATTTTTATAGTTCAACACACACTGTTTCATTTTCTCCCCCTCTATGTACATATGGATTCCTGGTGTTACTGCTACTTCGGGCCTCTGTGTACAACCATCTTGCATCGTACGCCCACCAGCCCATGTACAAGGCAGGCCCACAACGACGAAGAAAGGAGCATCTCCCTTGATTGCAAGACTGTAGCTGAATTTCTAGGAACCTGGTGCACTTGTCACGGCTAGACAAACAATCTATAGATAAAATGATGGAGATGGCAAAGAGAGCCTGAAGAAGGTAGATGAAAATTTATAAGACCGAAGAAGGGTGGGACCGAGATGGACAGGGAGTTGGGAGGTCAAAACTCCCCATGGCGTCAGGCCTCTCCCCTATATCTCCCCTCCTTCATTGTGTGTTTTAAAGTCATATATTGACATGATAATACATATGTGCTAGCGTAGCCGAACAGGTACCACTTTGGACGGGATAATGAAACAAGTTTGTCTGATTGAGAAAAGACAAAGGATCATAGGTATATGGGGACCAAATTTAACTATCTGGACCACTAAGGACCAAAACCATACTTGCTAAAACAAACAGATGGATGCCCTTTATCCATCAGTGATTATTTAATTGTAAATGGGGATGGTATGGCATAGAGAATTATGGTTTGGAGGCGCTCTTCAAATGAAGAGTCTTGAGCTCCAGAGTGGAACTCTAGGTTCGAACCTTTAGTGGTTTTACTTGAAAATGACAATGTTCTCAAGTTGTTTCCTTGTTGAAAGCATTGTGTGAAGCTTGCTGAGAATCATTCTCCAGTGGTGAAACCCCTTGATTCATTTTTAGAGTTGTTATTGTCGAAGAACATTTCTCACAGTCCAGGTAGTACCGTCAATGGTTTTTGAAGTTTATAGTTGCTACGATGTGATGTATATAGCCTCAACATGACTCTTGTTGCTCATTTCTTTTTTTTAATAATTTGGTTGACTCGAACCTCAAAGTCTCGACTAAATCTTTCGATGATGGTGTTGAGAGGCTGAATGACTAAATATCAATTTGATATTAATATATTACACTATCAAAAATCACGAGAGAACAATATCAATATCAATACAATAAAAATATAATTCTTGAGGACCTTTCTTGGACCTTCACACTAGTAGAAAAACGACCTTACGTTCGCATCATTAGTCCCGGTTGGATTACAGCCCGGGACTAATGTGACCATTAGTCCTGGTTCCAATGGCTAGGGCATGGGCATTATTAGTCCCGGTTCGTTTTGCACCGCTAGTCCCGGTTTGTGACACAACCCTGGACTAAAGGGGTTGTGGCAGGCTGGCGTCACGCTGGGGCCCAAACGAGCCACTTTAGTCCCAGTTTGTGTCACTCACAAACCGAGACTAGAGGTGGACCTTTAGTCCCGATTTGTATAACCAACCGGGACTAAAGATGCCCCTATATAAACCCTTCTTCCAGCCCAAGCCCATTCTCTCTGTTTTCCCCTTTCCTCTCCTATGTTCTTCCCCTTGCTCGAGCTCATCCTCCATTTTTGCCAAGATTTGTCAAGATTTGTAGGCAACCCATCCATCCAAATGTTCACAAAGGTTAGCAAATTTTTTCTTCCATCTCTCCATGCTAGATTAGCTCGTGCAATGCTCTATAAGTATAGTGATTTATGGGTTTTAGTTTGGGAGTAATCATAGGTGGGAGTTATGTTTGATTTATATGCAATTTGAGCTCAACTTAACTTCTTAGTTTGCATACGTAGGTGTGGTTTACTTAGTGCCTTACCATCCCTGTCCTAACCACCGTCGATCGCCCGAACCGTCCCGTCGCCAGCACCACCTTGATGAGCCTCTTGTTCTTAGCCTTTTTATATAAAAAATCGTCTTTGTATGATTTAGATAGTTACTTGTATAATTTTCTTACCCATAGTGGTATGCTTTTCATATCCGTCCCTATCGGCCCTCGTCCGGTTTATGATTCGGATGTCGTACATATATTCTCTTTTATAACTATTTGTTACATTTCGTGTTTATGACAATTATGCCCATCAAGTTGACATAGATATTTTTATCTAGGAGGTAAGTGAACCGGAAATTGCAACCGACCCTCTTGTCGAGAAGTTCAATTTAGTTGAAAAAGAAAACGAGTATTTGAAAGAAATTGAAAAGAATTAAAGAAGAGAAGATGAAAATGGAGTTGTATGTTGCCGATGTCGTCGAAGATCACAAGATCAAGATGGATGCAATGCGCTCGAAAATTAGAAAGATTAGAAAATATGTCGTTAATAAAGAGGCTTGCTAGCACTATGTTGTTGGATCAATTGTTACCTTAGTTGCGATGTTGATCGCATTGGTTGTTGCATTTAAATGTTTTAGCTAGATAGTTTTTATGTTGCTTTATGAGAATAAGTGTGTATGAACTTGTATTAATTTGGTCTTTTCGGTATTGTGTAATGAAGATGAGCCGGCAATGGGTGTATGATGACCGACGCTCTCCCCAGTTCATTGATGGAGTGCATACTTTTCTGCTTGCGGCCGAGGCAAACAAGAAGCCGAATGGTTTTATGTGTATGGCTATGCTCGTGTCGGGGTGGATGAAGTGATGTCGGGATATGACGAGCTAGAGCTTGACATTCCTGGAGGTGAGGAGGAGCGCACAATGGGAGACGCCATACGTCATATCATTCTATGGAGAAAGGATTGCATCGTCTTTTCAAAGCCACCGACTCCTCCTCCATGTCCGCCGCATCAGCCAGCTCCTCCTCCAAGTCTGCCGCGTTAGCCGACTCCAACCCACCCCGAGACAGAGCGTGGCGCTAGTCCACCACCGCGTCAGCCAACTCCACCTCACCCCGAGACAGAGCCCATCAGCGCAAGTCTGCCATATAGATCTTGGGCGCTTCAGCCTTCTCCAAAGCGGAAGAGAGCACCAAACAAGAAAGACTCTCCTCCTGCCAAAAAGAAGTTGGCTTACGACGGGAGTGACGAGGAAACCAAGGCCATAGTGGATGCCGAAGTGAAGGCCTTTTTTGCGAAGAAACCGCTCCTGCCGCCAAAGGAGAAAATACCTAAGGAAGTCATACAACACTTTGTGGATATGGCTCAACCGGCTGTGAAGAGACCGAACTCAGACTATGAGCGCTCTATTAAGAAGTCATATCGTGCAAACCCCTAAAACCCCAAAAAGGAAAAATAAACCATAAATAATAAACCATAAAACCTAAACCCCTAAACCTCTCCTCCTGGTTGATGTCACCAACCAGGACTAAAGGTCCCCATCCAAGGCGCCGCTGCCGACCACGTGGCGAGGATTTAGTCCCGGTTCATGGTCAGCTGGGACTAAAGGGTGGGGGCCTTTAGTTCCGACTTATAAGTTCCGGTCGGTGAACCGGGACTAAAGGCCCTTACAAACAGGGATTAATGACCGATCCTCTACTAGTGTCAGGTCAACATATCTCAGGTGATTTCATTGATAACCACTCCGATCACCCCAAAACTATCTCTAGAGCAAAGACCAGGAATGTCGTGGAAATTCATTCCCCTGCCCCCATCTCCATCAAGTAATACGTTTCTCTCCCTTTCCCTTTCTCCATGTTATGCGAACACACGCTGAGGCAGCTCCAGCGGTGCGCATGCACCACAGGACAGAATACATACATGCGATGATGTTGCATCAGTCCTGTTGGATATGCTACTACCTGACGATTCTCATGCTGCTATCAAGCTCTTTCAATCCCAGGCCTAGGAAGGAGGAGATGGGAGAGCTCTGCCCGACTCATCAAACAAAGGCAGTTTATGTATTATTATTTGCAAAAGAGGCTCAAGGCCATAAGTTAAGTATCATATGTGTTACAAGCACACTCATATGTAAAATAAATTACACTGGAATTCTTAGGGACACCGAAGTCTTCTTCCTCCTGCATTGCTACCTCTTGAGCATGCGTTGGTTTTCCCTTGAAGAGGAAAGGGTGATGCAGCAAAGTAGCATAAGTATTTTCCTCAGTTTTTGAGAAACCATGGTATCAATCCAGTAGGAGACTACACGCAAGTCCCTCGTACCTGCACAAACAATCAAGAACCTTGCAACCAACGCCGATAAAGGGGTTGTCAATCCCTTCACGGCCACTTGCAAAAGTGAGATCTGAGAAAGATAATAAGATAAATATTTTTGGTATTTTTGTTGTATAGATTCAAAAGTAAAGATAACAAAAATAAACGGTGACAGAAATAGCTAGTTGACGGGAGATTAATATGATGGAAGATAGACCCGGGCGCCATAGGTTTCACTAGTGGCTTCTCACCGGATAGCATAATTTACGGTGGGTGAACAAATTACTGTCGAGCAATTGATAGAAAAGTGTATAGTTATGAGAATATCTAGGCATGATCATGTATATAGGCGTCACGTCCGTGACAAGTAGACTGAAACAATTCTGCATCTACTACTATTGATCCACACATCGACCGCTATCCAGCATACATCTAGAGTATTAAGTTCATAAGAACAGAGTAACGCATTAGGCAAGATGACATGATATAGAGGGATAAACTAAAGCAATATGATATAAATCCCATCTTTTTATCCTCGATGGCAACAATACAATACGTGTCTTGCTGCCCCTGCTGTCACTGGGAAAGGCACTAAGTAAACCACACCTACATATGCAAACTAAGTGTTATTTTTGTCCTCAAATTGCATATAAGTCAAATACTAGCAAATATAATTACTCCCAATTAATCACTATACAAAGCATTGCAAGAGCTAATCTAGCAATGAGAGTTGAAAGGACAAAGTTGCTAACCTTTTTGATCATTTGAATGGATGAGGGCCTTCAAATCTTGACAAATTTTGGGCAAAATTTGTGAGGAGCTCGAGGAAGAGAGGGGAAGAACAGAGGAAGTGAGGGGAAAGGGGAAGAACAGAGTGGCTCGGGTGAACGAAGGGTTTATATACGTCGACCTTTAGTACTGGCTCGTGCCACGAACCGGTACTAAAGGTGCTGGACGGGCTCCAGACTGACAACACCCTACCAACACTCTCTTTAGAACCTGTTCGTGGCACGAACCGGTGCTAAAGGTTCGCCACGAACCGGTACTAATGAGAACGGCCGGCTAGCCGTTGGAACCGGCACTAATGGACTCATTAGTGCCGGCTCAAAATCAAACAGGCACTAATGTGTCTCAGATTTGCCCCTTTTTCTACTAGTGCCTGCTTCTCCCATTCGGCTTCTTCCGATTGATTTTTACACAATAACAGAAACACGATTAAACTTTCATTGTCCAGCCCAGCGATTCACTCTGCGAGTCTGTGAAATTGGATCCCTTAATTAATCTTAAGTGTGCATGTAAGCATCTAAGGACAAAAACTGATGATGCCAGCGAAAGATTCTGCTCAAACTCAACATTCAATGTTTTCTAACTCAAACCATCGCTTCGATTGGAAAACTATTTCCGCATACAAGATTCACCGCGAGGAGACCTTCGAAACTAGATCCCACATTGATATATTCTGACGAGTTTTTTCGGGTAAAAATTTACCACACGTGTGCTACGCAAGTTATCATGGCAGTTGTGCATAAGTTATCATGTTGTTTATACAAAAATTACCGCTGCATAAAATATAGATCCTCCAATTTTCTGTTTGCATACACATGTGTGCATGCATTAGAGAGATTTTTTTTATATCATCCGAGATTCTTCATATTTCAAAACTTTAACATGTTTTATAGCTTAAACCGTAGGTCTGATCGAAAAACCTTTTCACATAAAAAATCGGTCGTGATGGGACCTATAAAAGTAGATCTCATGTTGATATGTTCAGACGACTGTATTTCATGCAAATAGTTACCTTGCTGGGGCTACGTAAGTTACCAATTTGATGTGTGTATATTATCATGCATTTAAACATGAGTTACCGTGGTACGTTTTCAATAACATTTGTTCCAGGACAAAGTTACCCGGTGTTTGTGCATGAGTTACCATGCCTGCAGTCCATATATTACCACATTAATTTGTATGTCCCGGTGTTTGTGCATTTTCACCTTAATTTGTATGTCCCAGTGTCTCCTATTCCAATAGACCACATGAATGGTTAGTCCAATGAGTTAGCAAAGTGAAAGATAGAGCAGTGCCAGGAGACAAGGGTATGTAGTGAGGCTAGCTAGACAAACAATTTATAGATAAAAGTATGGAGATGTCAAAGAGGGCGTGAAGAAGGGTAGCTGAAAATTTCAGATTCCCTGTAGCACCTCCTGCACTGCCAAGGCTTGCGCCCGCCTCGCTACATTCGATGAGGGCACACTTTTGGGGGAGATGGACGCCGCTATAGCAGTAGTGGTAGGAGTGTAGAGAAAGTGCACGAAAACAACACTCCACTAAAGTCAGTGTGCTTTCATTCATAGCAATAAAAAAGAGATAAGAATTCTATGCTACGGAGGGCGTCAATGACATGAGAGATGAGACTACCTATCGACGCTAGGTTGAAATTAACCATAGGTGTGTTCCTTAGGGCATCTCCAACGTTCACCCCAAACTGAACACCATATCCATCCAAGGACCAGGAGGGACTTGTCCGCGGACACTGATGTAGGAGCTGACCATTTAACTATAGACACAAACATTTCAAAACGCATTTGGAGAAACAAGACGAATTACATGCAACACAACGGAATTCATCAAAGTTTGGATAGAAAAAACTCAATTCATCCGTAATAGCATGCAAATATCTCTACTAGAACAATAATTAAAATTCAACGAGATAATCGGATATTAAAAAAATCATGGGTAGGTCAAATTCAAGATTGCTAGAATAATTAGAGCCGGCATGATAGTCCCACTCATAATGCCCCTTGAACTTCATCCAACAATGTATGTGCATGAATGGTCTACCCTCTGACTTGTAGTATATCACGATAGGGATGCAGGCTACACAACGTGTAGAGCATCATTGAGTGAATGAATGAATTAATCAACATGTAGAACAAGAAGATGCAAAACTTACGATCTCCATAGTGGGCATGCACAATGGAGACATTGCCTCCACCTGTTCAACCGTACCACAAAACTTCATGACGGAGTTCTAGATGGTATACCATCGATGCCCTAACGACTTCATATTGCGTTTATGGATGATTTGTATGTCGTACGATGCATACTTCTTTCACGCATGAAACGAACCATGCACACGCTTCCAAAAGACCATGTCCCTTGCGCTCGTGGCAACAAATTCTACAGATATGACCAACCATGCTACGTACAACAACTCATCGTGATGAGCCGAGTACCCCGTCACCGTGCTTACTCTAAAAAACAACACGAAGTTTGAAAATAAGTTTAATGCCATTTGACGAACACCTGTCGGGCATGGTGTCCATCATGGATTGCGTCAACGGGGCGGAGGGTACATGGCTCTGGACGGTTCCTGTTTGGACGATGGCGCATTACAAAGGGAGCAGGTGCGTGGTAGGGGCCGCGGATGTCCGCCAATGCATGAGTGGCGGCCGAAGAGGTACAATGGTAGCAGCGGATGAGATGGCGCTGATAGAAAGGAAGGGAAAGCAGGGGCAGAATGGGAGAGAATAGAACAAAGTGGGGGATTTGAGTGGGCCGGGTGTGTTGAAATCGTAAGTGTCGGTGGTCGGGACTCCCAAAGCTACACCCCCCTGCCCCACATGCCCACCTAGTTTGCTTCCAATTTGCAAGAACACGGACGTCCTGGTCGCTTCGCAGACCTATAGGGTACTACGTTGGATGGCAAAATGGGTCTAAACAGCTCAGTCCGGACAGTTGGAGAGTCTGTGTTGGAGATGCCCGAAAATTTCGGATAAAACAAAGAGTAGTTTGAAAATTAAAACTTTTAAACACAGAGAAATGATAATGCTGATACAAATAAACCGCACATGTCTTCTTGTTCCGGTCCTCGACGCTCGCCAATACGACAAGCCGGTGGCAACCGGCGACGCCGCCCACCACCATTCCTCTCAGAGCACATGCAATAAGGTGACGTAGTGTGACACCCAGATAATCAAGCTACAGTAACCTCTGTTACTCATGCCACGTCACCACTCTTACTGTTGCTAACCTCGCAATGATTCGAAACATTTTCAAATTCAAATTCAAATTAATGTCAAACGACAAAGTTTTCAAAATATTAAACTAAAATGTTCGGAGTGTGCAGTTAAATGCCTAGGTGATCATAGTGCAACAAACACCATTTTTTAAAATGTCTAAATATATTAAAATGAAATAAAATAGAAAAGTGAAATAAATAAAAAGAAAGGACAAATCTAACTAAAAGTAAAAAGAGGCACCCCCCACTGGGCCATCTGTGGCCCAGCTGGCCAGCCCAACTGGGCAAAGGCCCAGCCGACTGGCCCAGCCGGCCGACCACCCCCTCCTTATCCTCACCAGGGAGGAAACCCTAACCCACGACCCACCTCACCCCCCCCCCCACTCGCGCCCCCATTCTTCCCTCCCCCGATCCAGATAGGATCGGGGCACACACGCACGCACGCATCGGCCTCGCCACTGAACGCCGCCGCCCCCTCCTCGCCGTTGGCCGCTGCCGCCCGGAGCGCTCCATCGTCGGACCTCGCCATCCTCCTCCTCGCCGAACAGCCCGAGTCGCCACTGCCCCGCCATCCTCGTCTCCTCGTCGCCATGCCGCACGTCGTCCCCGACCGCCGTCGAGCCCGCTGCCCTGAACCCCTACGGCCATTGTGAGCGCCTCCCCATGCTCCTCTTGTTGGGGAACGTAGTAATTTCAAAAAAATTCCTACGCACACGCAAGATCATGGTGATGGCATAGCAACGAGAGGGGAGAGTATTGTTCACGTACCCTCGTAGACCGTAAGCGGAAGCGTTATGACAACGCGGTTGATGTAGTCGTACGTCTTCATGATCCGACCGATCCAAGCACCGAACGTACGGCACCTCCGAGTTCAGCACACGTTCAGCTTGATGACGATCCCCGGGCTCCGATCCAGCAAAGCGTCGGGGATGAGTTCCGTCAGCACGACAGCGTGGTGACGATGATGATGCTCTACCGGCGCAGGGCTTCGCCTAAACTCCGCGACGATATGACCGAGGTGGAATATGGTGGAGGGGGGCACCGCACACGGCTAAGGAACGATCCGTAGATCAACTTGTGTGTCATGGGGTGCCCCCCTGCCCCCGTATATAAAGGAGCAAGGGGGAGGGGGCGGCCGGCCAAGGGAGGGCGCGCCAGGGAGGAGTCCTACTCCCACCGGGAGTAGGATTCCCTCCTTTCCTAGTCCAACTAGGAGACCTTCCATGTAGTAGGAGTAGGAGAGAAGGAAAGGGAAGAGAGAAGGGAAGGAAGGAGGGGGTGCGGCCCCTCCCCCTAGTCCAATTCGGACTAGGCCTTGGGGGGGGGGGCGCGCGGCCTGCCCTAGGCAGCCCCTCTCTCTTTCCCGCAGNCCCGTATATAAAGGAGCAAGGGGGAGGGGGCGGCCGGCCAAGGGAGGGCGCGCCAGGGAGGAGTCCTACTCCCACCGGGAGTAGGATTCCCTCCTTTCCTAGTCCAACTAGGAGACCTTCCATGTAGTAGGAGTAGGAGAGAAGGAAAGGGAAGAGAGAAGGGAAGGAAGGAGGGGGTGCGGCCCCTCCCCCTAGTCCAATTCGGACTAGGCCTTGGGGGGGGGGGCGCGCGGCCTGCCCTAGGCAGCCCCTCTCTCTTTCCCGTATGGCCCAATAAGGCCCAATACTTCCTCCGGCGAATTCCCGTAACTCTCCGGTACTCCGAAAAATACCTGAATCACTCGGAACCTTTCCGAAGTCCGAATATAGTCGTCCAATATATCGATCTTTACGTCTCGACCATTTCTAGACTCCTCGTCATGTCCCCGATCTCATCTGGGACTCCGAACTCCTTCGGTACATCAAAACTTATAAACTCATAATAAAACTGCCATCGTAACGTTAAGCGTGCGGACCCTACGGGGTCGAGAACTATGTAGACATGACCTAGAACTATTCTCGGTCAATAACCAATAGCGGAACCTGGATGCTCATATTGGCTCCTACATATTCTACGAAGATCTTTATCGGTCAAACCGCATAACAACATACGTTGTTCCCTTTGTCATCGGTATGTTACTTGCCCGAGATTTGATCGTCGGTATCCAATACCTAGTTCAAGCTCGTTACTGGCAAGTCTCTTTACTCGTTACGTAATGCATCATTCCGTAACTAACTCATTAGCTACATTGCTTGCAAGGCTTATAGTGATGTGCATTACCGAGAGGGCCCAGAGATACCTCTCCGACAATCGGAGTGACAAAACCTAATCTCGANCTGGCAAGTCTCTTTACTCGTTACGTAATGCATCATTCCGTAACTAACTCATTAGCTACATTGCTTGCAAGGCTTATAGTGATGTGCATTACCGAGAGGGCCCAGAGATACCTCTCCGACAATCGGAGTGACAAAACCTAATCTCGAAATACGCCAACCCAACATGTACCTTTGGAGACACCTGTAGTACTCCTTTATAATCACCCAGTTACGTTGTGACGTTTGGTAGCACCCAAAGTGTTCTTCCGGTAAACGGGAGTTGCATAATCTCATAGTTACAGGAACATGTATAAGTCATGAAGAAAGCAATAGCAACATACTAAACGATCAAGTGCTAGGCTAACGTAATGGGTCAAGTCAATCACATCATTCTCCTGATGATGTGATCCCGTTAATCAAATGACAACTCATGTCTATGGCTAGGAAACTTAACCATCTTTGATTCAACGAGCTAGTCAAGTAGAGGCATACTAGTGACACTATGTTTGTCTATGTATTCACACATGTATTATGTTTCCGGTTAATACAATTCTAGCATGAATAATAAACATTTATCATGATATAAGGAAATAAATAATAACTTTATTATTGCCTCTAGGGCATATTTCCTTCAGTCTCCCACTTGCACTAGAGTCAATAATCTAGTTCACATCATCATGTGATTCAACACCAATATTCACATCTGTATGTGATTAACACCCATAGTTCACATCGTCATGTGACCAA
>LR880972.1:883744252-883757406 GCA_904067115.1 Aegilops sharonensis
AATTCCGCCTTGGTGGCTCCGTATATGGATGAACACAAGAATTTGCTACGCTCCAAACACCCGGAGCGGTCTGATGACTGGATTACACGTGAACAAACCAGGAGTTTCGCCAGCTGGTTGCAGACACGTACCATGCATGACACCTCTATTGAAGATGACCTGTACTTGTTGTCCCAGTTACCATCTTCGAATATAATGACTTTCAAAGGGTACGAGATAAATGGTAATACATTTTACACGATCGCCCAAGATAAGAAGAGCACCAACCAAAATAGTGGTGTCCGCTTTGATGCAGAAACCAAGACGGGAAAGGAAACATATTATGGTTATATACAGGACATATGGGAACTTGACTATCGACGTGGTTTAAAGGTCCCTTTGTTTCGGTGCAAATGGGTCAATATGACACGAGGCGGGGTAACGGAAGACCCACAGTACGGAATGACAACAGTGGATCTCAACAATCTTGCGTATGCAGACGAGCCATTCGTCCTAGCCAATGATGTGGCACAGGTTTTCTATGTGAAGGACATGTCTACCAAGCCAAGAAAAAGAAAAGATAAGGAAGCGAATGCATCGTACGATGAGCCAAAGCGGCACATAGTTCTTTCTGGGAAGAGAAACATCGTGGGAGTGGATGACAAGACAGACAAGTCAAAAGATTATGAAAAGTTTGATGAAATTGCTCCATTCACAGTGAATATTGACCCGAGCATCCCGTTAAATGATGAAGATTTTCCATGGTTACGGCGCAAAGGGACACACACGAAGAAAAAGTTTCACACCCAAAGATCTGGGATGTGATCGGCTTCACTATCATCACTTTCTTCTGTGTTTCACACCCAGAGGGGAATCTCTGTAATAGTTAGGGTAGTTATGTGTTTTGGCATTTGAAACGCGAAGAAATTTTATGTGCAAACAAATTATTTCATACGAGTAAAGCAAAAATATTCACAAAGAAACTCTAAATACACAAAAAAAACAACACAAAAAAATAAAAAAAAAGCCCGCCTACTAGGCCAGAGCGGCCTGCATACGACTAGAAATCCAACCTGTTGTTGGGCCAGGATGCAGGCCCGCAAAGGCCAAGTGGGCCCACAGGACAGCAAAGAACACGTAGGCCCAGTAGGCCTGCTTTGGAGAGGAGCTCGAGAGAGCGACCGCACGGGGGTTTATAAACCAGTGCGGCCGCCCCTCGGCTAGCGAGGTAGGACTAAACTTGCCGCACCGCACCTGCGCCAGCGCACCCCCTTTAGTACCGGGTCGTGGCACAAACCGGTACTAAAGGGGGGACCTTTAGTACCGGTTTGTGCCACCACCCGGTACTAAAGGGGGTCGCTTCCCGCCGCTTGGGCTGGCCAAAACAGACCTTTAGTACTGGTTGGTGGCTCCAACCGGTACTAAAGGTGCCTTCTATATATACAACACTTTGAAAAATTTCATTCTCCCTCTGTTTCTTCCTCTGTTTCCCCATTGAAGCACCGCCCGCCCCGATTGATCGACGCCGTCGTCGCCCCCGTCCCCGTCGCCGCCCCCGTCCCAATCGCCGCCCCCGTCCCCGTCGCCGCCCTCGTCTCCTTCGCCGCCCCGGGCCCGTCCCCATCGCCGCCCCCGTCCCCGTCGCCGCCCTCGTCTCCTTCGCCGCCCCGGGCCCGTCCCCGTCGCACCGTCCCCGTGTCGCCGTCCCCGCGTCACGCCCCGGCCCGTCGCCTCGTCGTCGCCGTCGCCCCGCTGTGAGCTCTCCCCCTCTAACCCCTCTCCCTCGCCCCCGGCGGCCACCATGGGCGCCGCCCCTCCCCGAGCCCATACACACACACACAAGCATGACGAACACACACACACACACGTATATATGTATGAATGCATGTATATATTAGTATATACGTATTTTGTATGTTTAATTAGTTTAGATTTTTAGATTATTATTTTTTCACTAGTATATATGTATGAATGCATGTTAGATGGATATAATTAGTGTTTAATTAGTATGGAATTTTTTTATATAATGTTGTTTTTCTGTTTTTAATGGATGTATAGAAGTTGTTTTTTCTGTTTTTAGTGTTAGATGCTTAATTAGTATGAAATAGCATATAGAATTTTGACATATGCAACGATAGCATAATTAGTGTTATATAGAAATGTTAGAAATTTTAGTTATCAAAATCCAATCATTAAAAAAATGTTAATTTTTGCGGGCATATAGCTAGTATTTGTTCTCGACGATGCCCGGCCCGCATCCTCGCCGTCGACACGTCCGCGACGACGTCCGGCTAACCCATGTCCGGGACTGGGCTCCGCCGGGCTGGCACTGGGAGGTGCTGCCTGGAGGGGCGCGCCGCTTGATGAGGAACCCGGCCCCGGGTCCAGTCGTCGACCCTGATCTCGTTTGGTGGCGTTCGCGTGGGCCAGTTTTGGTGCGGAGGGAGCCGGCCCCGCCGGAGGTGGTACGTCGCCGTGTCAGGGAGGAGGACGAGCACGTCCATCGCTACATGGTTGCGTTAGAGGGCGACAGGTTCTCCAATACCTGGCAGTTTCTTCAGGGATCTCACTTCAACTATGATCCTGTGAGGGTTCCTTCTCTTTGGGTGTCCACAGCCCGCGCCGCAGGAACCGCGAGTGTCCTAGATTCTTCTGTAGTATTCGATCTTTATTAGCTACCTAGCCAGTGATGTATTCGAGATTATATCTATTATTCGAGACGATGTATTCGAGATTATATCTATTATTCGAGACGATGTTTTCGAGATAATATCTATTATTCGAGACGATGTATTCGAGATTATATCTATTATTTGAGACGATGTAATTTGAATACTAAATTGTTTTATATTTCTTTTGGATTGGTTAAATAAAAGCTATGGCGGACAATACCGGCAGAGAGGGAGAACAGGCCATGTTCGATATGATACGCCATCCTAACGGGCCAGATGATGATCAGAATGAAGAAGATTATGACGGCTCCGAATTTCTAAACAACACCGGAGAGGGTGATATGATATTCGATCGCGACGACCGAATTGATAAAGTCATGAACTATGATTATGATGATGACGAAGAAAATGTTGATCTTGAAACAACAAAGACCGGCGAGGTATATATATTTATATAAGCAGGCATCTGGTGATCATCACATGTTTTAAATGACTTGAAGATATATTAACGAATCGATCTTTGTTCTTTCAGCCATCCGGATCGAGCAAATCTTCAGGCAAAAGGACGAAACGAGGCCCGAACAAAAAGTTGAAGGAGGGCGTAAAGTACAATATCGAGGCAATCAGACCTAATGGCGAACCATTAGCGCCTAAGAAGATTGCAGACAACCTCGTTCGTTAGTGCGGAGTTGTTGTGAAGGACCAACTCCCGATCTCCCTTCAAGAATGGAGAGAGCCAGCAAAAGACAAAAGACAAAAAGACAAAAAGGACGCTGCTCCACGCCCAGATGTTACTTTTGTCGACAAAAGACAAAAAGAACTGCTTTGGGATACTCTCATGGAACATTTCACCCTACCAGATCATTTCACAGAAGCAGATGTGCAGAAAGTCAAGGACGCTGCTCTTAGGAAGATGGCGGTTGCATTCAAGAACCACAAGAATCGTGAATGGGACAAGTACGTCAAGGGAGGAAGGAAGCCTCCAGTATTCGAGGGAATACTACAGAACCAACGTGCTCATTGGGACGATTTCGTGAAATTCAAGGATTCGGAATTAGCTAAGGAACGGTCGAGAATAAACAAGAAGAATGCCGAAAAAAGGATAAGTTCCATAAGCTAGGGCCAGGTGGCTATGCGGTGGCAATGCCTAAGTGGGATAAGTCTGAGAAAGAGATGGAGGATGCAGGTGTCACTCCGGTTACTAAGAGCTGGCCCCCCAGGTGCAGGACTTGGTTCTATGCGCATGGGGGGGGGGAGTTGGACCCGAAGACAGGCAATGTTTCGACGAGGGCAAGTCTGAAGGGAGCCGACGATGCGATACTTGTTGCAATAGAAGAGGCACGATCGGGGGTGTTCCAGCCCAACAGAGAGAACGACGAGCTTACGCGTGCCCTGGGAAATCCTGAACACCCGGGAAGAACACGAGGCATGGGCGCTATTCCGTGGTATGAGGGGTTTTCAGACTGGAACAACGACTACAGAACCCGTGTGAGAAAGAAGATTGCGGAGGAGAAGAAGAGGAAGATGGAGGAGGAGCAGAGGAAGCGGGACTATGAACGCCTTCAAGGACTAGAAGCAAGTCAAGCGGAATTGGCAGTCAAATTCCAGCGGCAGCAGGAGCAGATCAACTCACTTAGCCAGCAAAGGGGATCTCAGCAGCTGCAGCAGCTAGCGGATGATCCAGCATTGGATAGCACCGCCCCATCCATGCCGAGAAGCAGCGTGGGTTCCGCCCCGGACGATGCAATGCTGGATAGATACCCCGTGGATGACATCACGGATAACACTAACTTCGAGCTACACGTCAAAATGAAGAACATATCCATGAAGGTGGCGGACGCCGTTGCTTTTACAAATCCCCCCAAGGCAACCTTCCATTGCAACCCGATTCCAGCGGGCTATGCTCGTGTCTTGGTTGATGAGGTGGTGGACCCATATTCGGAGCTACAGCTTGACATTCCTGGAGGTGACGACGAGCACTTTCTCGGAGAGGCCAAACATCGTATCATCCTATGGAAAAAGGATTGCATCATCTTTCGAAGGCCACCGACACCGCATCAGCCGACTCCTCGTCGAAGTCCACCACCGAGTCAGCAGACTCCCGCTCCTGCAAGTCCACCAAGTCCGGCAAAGTGTCAGGCCACTCCTCCTCCAAGTCCGGCAAAGTGTCAGGCCACTCCTCCTCCTCCAAGTCCGCCACAGCGTCAGACGTCCACTCCTCCTCCAAGTCCGGCACAACCTCAGGCCACTCCTCCTCCAAGTCCGTCAAAGTGTCAGGCCACTCCTCCTCCTCCAAGTCCGCCACAGCGTCAGACGTCTACTCCTCCTCCAAGTCCGGCACAACCTCAGGCCACTCCTCCTCCAAGTCCGCCAAAGTGTCAGGCCACTCCTCCTCCTCCAAGTCCGCCACAGCGTCAGACGTCTACTCCTCCTCCAAGTCCGGCACAACCTCAGGCCACTCCTCCTCCAAGTCCGCCAAAGTGTCAGGCCACTCCTCCTCCTCCAAGTCCGCCACAGCGTCAGACGTCTACTCCTCCTCCAAGTCCGGCACAACCTCAGGCCACTCCTCCTCCAAGTCCGCCAAAGTGTCAGGCCACTCCTCCTCCTCCAAGTCCGCCACAGCGTCAGACGTCTACTCCTCCTCCAAGTCCGGCACAACCTCAGGCCACTCCTCCTCCAAGTCCGCCAAAGTGTCAGGCCACTCCTCCTCCTCCAAGTCCGCCACAGCGTCAGACGTCTACTCCTCCTCCAAGTCCGGCACAACCTCAGGCCACTCCTCCTCCAAGTCCGCCAAAGTGTCAGGCCACTCCTCCTCCTCCAAGTCCGCCACAGCGTCAGACGTCCACTCCTCCTCCAAGTCCGGCACAACCTCAGGCCACTCCTCCTCCAAGTCCGTCAAAGTGTCAGGCCACTCCTCCTCCTCCAAGTCCGCCACAGCGTCAGACGTCCACTCCTCCTCCAAGTCCGGCACAACCTCAGGCCACTCCTCCAAGTCCGGCACAGCTTCAGGCCACTCCTCCTCGTCCAACTCAGCCGCGTCAGCCGTCTCCGCCGCCTCATCAATCGCAGAAGAGACACCCCACAGCTTTGGTGCGTAGGGGTACGAGTCGAGGTAGTACAGGAAGTACAGGCGGAGGCAAGCGATATAAATATGGTCCAAGCCTCACGCCTCTTCCGCAGAGGCCTTATGACAGGTCCGAGGAGGAAAACGCAGCCATATCGAAGGCCCAGGTGGAAGCCCATTTTGCACCGAAACCGCAACCGCCGCCAAGGGACAAAGTGCCTAAGGAAACGATTGACCACTTCATTCGTATGGCTCAACCACCAGCTCCCAAGCCTGTTGACACAGACTATGAGCGCCACATCAGGAAGTTAAATCGAGCACGTCTACGTAAGGAGGCGAGCTTGGGATCGAGTAAATAATAAGCAGCTGTCGAAAAATGCGGGAAAACCATTCCCTAGCTGGGAGAACAGGCGGCGCAATCGATCCCCTCGCTTGTTGTGCCAACAACACGTGACAGTACGCGCGCCCAATATTATTGTGGGCAAACAGTTTACGTTCCCGAGGTGGGCAATGTGGTAATAACCAAGGACCATATAATGCAGGCTGAAGTTCTCAACATCACTGTTGGACAACTCCTCGAGATCGAGCCCATGCCTGTTGTCGGTGTCAAAACCGGCGGATCTCGGGTAGGGGGTCCCGAACTATGCGTCTAGGCGGATGGTAACAGGAGACAAGGGACACGATGTTTTACCCAGGTTCGGGCCCTCTTGATGGAGGTAAAACCCTACGTCCTGCTAGATTAATATTGATGATGTGTGTTACAAGAGTAGATCTACCACGAGATCAAGGAGGCTAAACCCTAGAAGCTAGCCTATGGTATGATTGTTGTTCGTCCTACGGACTAAAACCCTTCGGTTTATATAGACACCGGATAGGGTTACGGTTACACAGAGTCGGTTACAATGGTAGGAGATCTACATATCTGTATCGCCAAGCTTGCCTTCCACGCCAAGGAAAGTCCCATCCGGACACGGGACGAAGTCTTCAATCTTGTATCTTCATAGTCTTGGAGTCCGGCCGATGATGATAGTTCGGCTATACAGACACCCCCTAGTCCGGAACTCCCTCAGTAGCCCCTGAACCAGGCTTCAATGACGACGAGTCCGACGCGCATGTTGTCTTCGGCATTGCAAGGCGGGTTCCTCCTCCGAATAATTTATAGAAGATTGTGAACACCAGGATAGTGTCCGGCTCTCCAAAAATAAATTCCACATACCACCGTAGAGAGAATAATATTACACAAGATCAATCTGCTGACGTATTTTTTGGCGTGTCGTCGCACCACTACCAAGCCTTCACTCAAATTGTTTTTATTGTTCCACCTCAGCGCGTTTAGCGAAGCGGTTTCCTTGGCACGTCTTGTCGAAGCAGAGATCGTGTTCCCCTTATTCCGGGATTCCCATCAATACGGACGTGGGTAACCCAACCGCGCCATTGATTGTGACGCTTGAGGGACAAGCGAGTTTTACCAGGCCGGTGGGGACACATGTTTATGTCCGCCCATATAAGGGGATAAAGATCCAACCCTTTTACCTGCGCCTTCTTCCTTCTTGGCTTATCCATCTCCGCGAACTCGAGCTCCAGCGCCCAAGTCCGCACTTCTCACCTCAACCTTCTCCAACTATGTCCGGAGCGGGAGGCAAGTGGATGGCCTCCTCCGTCACGGAAGGGCAGATCCAGAAGCTGCGCGGCGCCGGATATTTGTCCAGCAGCATCGCGCATCGGCTCCCCGACGAGGGAGAGCTCGTCCCCAGCCCTAGGCCCCATGAGAGGGTAGTATTTCTTCCCCATTTCCTCCGCGGACTGGGCTTCCCGCTTCATCCCTTTGTCCGGGGGCTCATGTTCTACTACGGCCTAGATTTCCATGATCTGGCCCCGAATTTCATCCTCAATATCTCGGTGTTTATCGTCGTGTGCGAGGCCTTCCTCTGCATCCAGCCCCACTTCGGCTTGTGGCTCAAGACCTTCAGTGTCAAGCCGAAGGTTGTGAAGGGCAGCCAAGCAGAGTGCGGAGGCGCCATGGTGGGAAGGATGTCCCACGTTACGTGGCTGGAGGGCACTTTCGTGGAAACCATCAAGGGTGGGCAATCGGGGTGGTTCTACCTCACCGAGCCGCGTGACCCTGATTGGGCAGCGGCCCCCGAATTCAGATCTGGCATCCCCACACGGCTCACCTCCTGGAAAGAGAGCGGCCGGATTTGGGGGAATTCGGAGGAGCTGACCGGACTCCAAGCCTATATCCAGAGGCTGGTGTACAAGAAGCTCAAGCTCGTCAACGTAGTCCAGGTCATGCTCATCCGCCGGATTCTCCCGTGCCAGCGACGGGGCTTCAATATGTGGGAGTTTGATCCGGCGCAGCACCAGACCCTGAGCGGGCTCTTCGACACTACGTACGAAGATGTCTGGGAGGTGTTGTTCAAGGGCGCCGAAGCTCCCGCATCCGCTACCGAAGATCGCGGATTCCACTCGCAGCGTCCAGCTGACGAGGTAAGTGATTTCACCACTTGTTTTCCATAGTTTAGCTCTACGCGGGATCTAAACTCCCTTTACCTTTGACAGGAATGGCTGGCGAAGGCCGAACGGATTATCTGTCCGGCCCCATTGCCAGAGGACCCAGCGAACACCCGTCTAACGGGGCTGTTGGCTCCGGCACCCCACGTGGTGCCGGAGAAGAAGGCCAAGAAGACGGCCACGGGGACTCGGAAGAGTTCCCGTTTTCAGGTGCTATCGGATGATGAATCTGAAGCCGACTCCTCCCACCAAGGTGAGGAGGAGAAGGAAAAAGCCTCTCCCCCAGCGAGGGGAGGAAAGAAAAGGAAGGCCTCCCCAACAAGGGAGGCCGAAGGGTCCAAGAAGGGAAAAAATCTTCCTCCGGACTGCTCCGCCAACGCCAATGACGACGACGAAGACTGGCATCCAAGGGCCAAGCCTCTGGCGAGATCGTAAGTATCTGGACTCCCGAATAACTTCAAGGTTTTTATTTTCGCAACATAATGTCTTTCTAATGCCGCATTCAACCCTGCAGTCCGCCCAAGGATGATCTTCCCGTTTCGTCGAGCGGGTCCTTGGGTGCGTCGGATATGGATTCCCTTCCGACTGCCTCCACCCCCCGTGCCGCGGACGACGCCGAGGTGGGATCCCAGAAAAGGACCCACCAGGAGGGGGAGGCCCCGGAGGTGTCACAGGACACCTTCCCGGACTGCGCACCGGACTCAGCCCCGGAGGCCACAGTGGCTCCGGAGTCCGGCGGGCGACCCCTTCGTAAAAAGGGCAAGACCGCGACGCCGGCTGCCTCCGTCCAACCGGAGGTGCCGGATAATTTGCTGGAGGCGCTCAACGGCGCCTCCATCGAAGAGGAACACCGTACTGTTATGAGTGCGGTGATTCAGAAGGTTCAGCTCGCCAAGAGCGGGTTGACCGAAGCCTGCAGCAGCCTTCTAACAGGATTTGAGGTAAGAATTTCAATATATGTAAAATGGTACCGCATAGACAGTAGCCCCTGATGCTCGGTTCGGTGTTCGGAAAGAAAAGCCGGACTGAGGATCCTTTAAAAAGATAAACGCAGGAGTCATATAAAAAATACGTCAATATGGGATTGCAGGTTGCGCTGCTGACCTCCGCCCTCACTGACTGCGGAGGTCAATATTTTGAAGGGAAACCTCGAGCGGTCCGAGAACGAGCTCGGCCATGCCAAGAAGCAGCTCGAGGACACAGAAGGTGAGTAATACCTTATGAAAATTGTACCTTACAGAAAAGGATTTGGTTGCAAAAAATGACAAGGATAACGTGGGTATTGTAGGGGCCACTAACGAGGTGGCGACCCTGAAGGAGGCGGTGGCCGCGGCCGAACGTAATGCGGCCGTGGAGCGCACCGAGCGAGAGAAGCAGGAGGCGCGGGTGGCGGAGGTACAGCAAGAGCTCCAGGATCTCGTGAAAAAACATAAGAACTTGGAGCGTGACTCGAAGACTCGAGAGTCTGAGCTTGCAACGGCTCTTGAGAGTGCCAAAGCCGCTAAGGCCGAAGCCTACAAGGCCCTCCAGGAGATTGAGGCGGTGAAGAAAATAGCAGCGGGAAGGCATTTTTCATGCAGAGTAAGCATGTGAGTGTTAATTACCTGTTGCTTACCCGAATTCGGAGCTCTCCAGGGGCGTTCGCAGATCTTCCTCGCAGCGTGTCCGATGCTGCCGCATTCTACCGGGCCGAGGAGGGGAGCTCGACGGAGAAGGTCTTCTGGTCTCAGTATGCTGAGGCCGGACATCCGGTGCCCCTTAGCGACCAGCTGAAGCAGCTGGTCGAGCTCCACAAGGCGGCCGAACAGGCCATGAAGGGCCTCATAGTTCGGCTGTGGCCTAAGGAGGCCATGCCTGGGAGCTACTTCGGCCTGGTGCGGCGGCTGGTGGATGCGTGCCCGTGGGTCAAAGTTATCAAGCATTCCTCTTGTATCGAGGGTGCCCGTCGGGCCCTTGCCCGCGCAAAAGTGCACTGGGGCAAGATGGATGCCCAGAAGCTCCTGACGGACCCGCCACCAGAGGGCAAGGAGCATCGCACGCCCGAGATGTTTTATAAGAGTGTGCTGAAGGGCGCCCGCACTATTGCGGGTGAGTGCTCCAAAGATGTCATATTTGAGTAGACTCGCATTTTGTTATCCTGTGCGCTGAAAACTTAGTTCATATGCGCTAAGCAACGCTTGTTAATTTAAAATATTACCTTCTGTGTGGCTGTTTATCAAACCTGAGAGATGGCAAGTCGTCGGCTTCAGCCCCCATGCCACGAGTGCTGGGGTGTTCGGGATAAACTTGAGCGCTCTTGTTCCCATTTTTGGGTCCATCTAGGGAGGCGCTCAACACAGCGAACAAGGCAACCAGACTTATAATGCTTGAACACTCTCACTTAGCCATAGAATTCTATAATTTTAAATTTCGGCGAAGCCCTAGTCTTCGGAAGGCCGAATTTGGGGCGCTATCCACGCCTTGGCCGGACAGTATCCGGTTCCTCGCTCTAAGCGGCATAAGTCTTTAAGGACTCGCAAAAAACCTCTCGAACAGCGACCGGTCTCTCGCCTTATCATGACGGTCAGTTTTAGCTTTCTCCACTGAGGCGTTAACCCAGCCGAACTGGGGCGGAATCGCAGTGGTTCTCCCGGTGCTACCTTAGCCGATATAACGGAACATAAGGTACCAAAACACGGGAGCCGGGCAAACCCAACTATTGACCCAAGACATGATTCGGAGCCGATGCATATAGTGCTATAAGTTCGGGGTGCCGCACTTGTGGAAGTGTTCGGACTCATCACACCATAATGCGGGAAACATAAGCCCCTGGTGTATATTAGCCGTACCAAAGTGTAGGGATGCAACATGCCGTGAATGAACATATGTATGAAAAAGAAATGCAATTATAAACAAAAAGGTGCTGCATTGTTTTATTCAAATTGTAGTTGTGATCGGACCTATTATTAGTATTTATCAGAAAAGACTATCCAATATGCCATGTCTAATTTATCTGAGGTCTGGGATAATACATCTGAATACTAATTAATCAGGGCAATTATTCTCCATAGCAATCCACAACTATAAAACCAAGAATAACCTTAGTGATCATGTCATGGATGAACTAACAAAAAGGGGACTGGGACGAGAAAAGATACATGCATATAGAGTGAGGGAGACATTGCCTCACATTAGCACCACCAACCGTTGGATGCGACACCAAGCTCTCACTACATTGACGACGTCATTTTTTTGCTCTATGCAAAAACAGAAAAGGGGGATCAGTACTGTGTGCATATGAGTGCATGCGAGATAGAGGAACCTGGATTTAGTACATGGTGAACTATATTAGATAAAACATATATATATATATATATATATATATATATATATATATATATATATATATATGTGTGTGTGTGATTTACTATGAGATGATTCTCATGCATATTTACATATTAAATCACATGCGTTGGTCAATGGACCATGAGTATGAGTATGTAAATATGCATGATAATCAAAGTACACGGCACATAATCTTGTTTCCAAGCTGTGGTCAGCAAAAGATATATAACCATTAAAACTGAACATGAGAACAAGTGAGGCAGGCCAAATGGAAACAAGATTCTATTTATTTGATGACAAAAGCTTAGAAAAACAACAATCGGCCCTGGAGCTGATGTGCAGGCCCGGACACTCACCTGAGAGTGGCGCCGCATGTGCGTTGGTGAGCATGGCCGCGAAGCCGGAGAAGTCATGCATGTAGCTGTAGAGGATGCCCTCCTCGGCCAACTGTATACTGCAAAATCACACGGCCAACACACGTACACAACTCTTGAGTGTGTGAGGCGTTCACCAAAGTAATAAGCGACCATGGATGGACTAAGAAGAAGAGGAAGAAGACTCATGGCTCACCTGCGAGGACGGCGGCGAGCATGCTGTGGTGTGAGTTCTTGCTTGCTTGCCTTCTGGAGTCTTCTTCTCCTAAATGAGGTTGGTCTGACATAGCTTCTGGCCAAGTAGGCATGGTCTAGGATCAGAACCTCGGGCTGGGGACAACAGCAGAATCCAAATCATTCCAATGGCACAATGGATCTGAATCGATGAACGACATCATGTAAAAGATTGCAAAGACTCTATTTATCCCGTACAAAATATAAATAACTGGAATTTGATACATGAGCACTTCCTGCAAAATTGAAGAACGGCACACATGAGAAAACAAAAGTAAAGCCAGATCTGCCTCTTCATGAACACCAAAACAAACCCATCGGGTTTTCTATTCCACGCCCAAGCGACCTGAAATCTCTAGCTTTAGGGAGGAGAATGGGGAGAGGGACCTGTAGGTCTAGTAGGCGCGGTAGGAGGGTGATGCAGTGCAGGAGGGCCCGGACGGTGTCGGGGAGGACCAACCGGCAGCGTAGGTGCAGCGTCGGCGTCCATGGCGACCATGACGCTAGGTTTATCCCGGGCTCGAGCTCGCCACAGCCGCTGGCGCGCTCACCAACGCGTCCACATCCCCGAGCTAGCTCGAGATCCATCGCGCTCACCATCGAGCCGCCTCGCCTGGACCCGGCGCGCCCCTCGACCCTGAGCTTGGACGGGCAGGGCGAGGGGGGCGCGGGAGGGGAGAGGAGGCGCCGGCGAGGTGGGAGAAGGGGGCGCGGGGGAGGAGAGGAGGCCGCAGGGAGCGGGACGGCCGGGCGAGGCGGCGGGGCGCGGGGGAGGAGAGGTGGCGGCGGCGAGCGGGACGGCCGGGCGAGCCAGCGGGGCGAGTGGCTGGGAAGGGGGGAGGAGAGGAGGCGGCTAGGTCCGCCGCCGCGTGCCCCTCCTCCTTCTGCTGCTCCCCGGAGGCGCTCCTCCTCGGCGACGGGGACGGGGAGAGGGTGGGGGCGCGGTGGGGTGGTGGTGGACGACGGCGACGACGCCGGGGAAGTGGGCGGCGGGGG
>LR880972.1:883763000-883776062 GCA_904067115.1 Aegilops sharonensis
TACGTACAAATTTCACTTTCTATAATATGCAAGAATAATCATATAATAGTGAAAAATCACAAAAAAGATTTTTCCTAACAAATAATGAATTATTGGCATTGGTATTACCCATAAAGAGAAATTAAATTAAAATAAAAGAAAATCAAAATAATGAAGCTGTATAAGTAATAATGATTTAGTGATATTGGTATTGAGCACAAAGTTATGGTACTCAGGCACCATGGTGCACATTTTTTTTAGAAAAAAATAATGAAAAAAAATATTTAGAAGTTTGAAGAAACTGTGGAAACATTTTGTTTCCACTACGGATCGATGAAATTTTGGTTTTGACAAAATAGAATTTGTAAGTTGTACAAAAAACAAGTTCGGCCCAAAAACAAACAAGAAGCCCATTTGAAATATTTATTTGTCTTTTCTTTGTATGCCACATGTGAAACTGAAATGTTGCAGATGCTTAGTATACCTGTGTATGTATGTTTACAACATAAATAAATAAATAATTGTGTTGTAGAAAATGATTTTTTTGGAAATGGGTACCAAGGTGCCCATGCACCATTTGCAATTATGCATTGGTATTATCCTTTGCGAGGAAAGAAAATGAAAAAAATGCACACAACATTGCACTAAAAACAATTGGACACAACATATATTTCATATGTGTGTACACATTTACACTCACACAACATCTCAGAAGTACCTACAAAATAAAATAAATGAAACGGACTAAGAGAAAAACCAAAAAACAGAAAAACGAAAAGAAAACAACGGGAGAAAGGGGAGGTCTGGGTCGCATAGGTAATGGGTTTCAGCCTGTTAGGAATTGGTTGACACAAATGTGTGGTCAGTCGGAAAAAAGCCCAGCCCAAAGTGACTCATAGAAGATTCTCAAAAGAAATCTCATAGAAGATTCTCAAAAGAAGTGACTCATAGAACAGGCCACAAAAAAAAAGGTGCATAAATCTAAAAGCAGAATGTTCTTCGGTCTTTAACTCAAACAAATAAGATCTCAAAGCAGAAATCAATGGCCAAAAAAAATCCATTGACCCAAAAATAAATTTAAATGCTACTTAGATAAAGCTAAGGTGTACAAATAAACCGCACATATCTTCTCCTGCTTATATACAAATTGAAACCGAACATACCTTCTGTCCTCGCTGCTGACGTGCGGCACAGCAGAAACAGCCGGCGACGCCTCCCCTCAATTGCTCGCACCTCTGTCCGGAGATCATACGGGCCATCATCAAGCACGCGCCAACCTCACATGCATGCACTTCTGGGCGAACACTAGTGGTGATGCACGCAGTGCTTTGGCGAAAAACTCAGGGGCCAGGGCGCCATGTTTGAAATCTTCTCCTGCTCACGGCAAGTGTGGTCTAGTTGCATTGCTAGGATGGGATTGAGGATGAAGCTTTGCCCAGCAAATGATTCTAGGTTGGTGCAATGGTGGTCAGGAGCCAGAAAGCGAATACACAAGCAAACTCGGAAAAGATTCGATACATTTGTAATGCTTATCTACTGGGCACTATGGAAACAGAGGAACACGAGGGTGTTCGGATCGGGCCAGATCAAGAACGAGTGGGATACGGTGGACATGATCTTCGACGACTTGAGGACTTGGCCACGGTAGGAGCGTTTGGAGGACAACGTGTATCCGAGTAGTAGAGTAGCGTGAGGAGTGGAGTGGAGGCTTGGTTAGGGTCGGATGTGACTCTTAACCAGCGCTATTGTAACCTCTTGTACATATTTTCTCTCTTCTATAAAGCTAAGGTACGCTTTTGGCGTACCCTCGAAAAAAAAAATCTGCTCCTGCGTAACAGGGCAACGACGGGGTGGCTGGCTAGTCCGGTCCGGAGATGGTGCAAACGGCAGCAACTGCGGCAACCGGGCGCACGCATTAACCCATAATACTAACACACGCGCAAAACAGACGGACTTTCACGGACCCTCCCGCCTGGCCTTCACTAATTGGCCCCCCTGATTTTAAGTGGTGGGCCCGCCTCACTCTATCAAATCTAAGCCAATCATATCCTAACCACCCCGTAAAACCAAGTAAACCCTCCGTGTGTGTAGCATCTCTCCGCATTAACACCCGGCATCGCCCATGATTTGGACGGCCAACGGGAAACATTCATGGGCGCATGCTGCATGCATGGCTCCGTATCCGTTTTCTTGTTGTTGGTTGGTCGGTTTAAGTGGCGCGACACACTTGTCACGGCTCTTTCCTAACGTGCATGCGGCATGCTGGACTACAATTATCCATCGTTGAATGCCTCCCGTTCCCGAGAGGCTTTCTAGATGACCGGGACCTGCTCAACATCATCCATCGTTGAATGCCTCCCGTGCGTGCAGTGCCGTCTCATCCTATAAATAATCAAGGGCGTGTAGAATAGGTTCATTTCGTTAGGCATTTTCGTTCCTTCCCCAGACAACCAGGAATTTCGTTAGGCGGTTGACGATCGGTTGCTGTCCTGGGTTTAAGCCGGCTAGGGCATATCGTTTCGTTGAGACGTCTCCGTCATGCAGATGCATGTAAACCATAGCAAAGCAGCAGACAAGATGACACATGAACAAGTGAGAGATACGATACGATGGTCCTTTACTAATTACGTTGACGATCGGCAAATGGATTAATCATGTGCGCACATTATAGCTGGATACGCATGGATTTGCGACTAATTAGGAACGATCTCATTGGCGTCGTTAGTTAGGGAACCGCTGTGTCGAGCTATACAAGGCGTGGTCAACAATGTCGACTCAACATGGCGGTGCACTCCATCTCCATCTAGCTCCGGGCGACTCAACGTTGGGCTCCTCTACTCTACTAAACGCATTCATGCATGTGCCGGTGTAATTTGTCAGTGGTAACTAGCAAGCATTGAGCTGTTGAACTAGATGTGGCCGCTCGTCGTGGTCAGGACCAGGGTAACACTACCGCATTGATCAACTACCATGCTGTCATGGGTTCCTGGTGTTACTGTTACTCCGGCCCTCTACGAGGCTACGGCCACCATGTAAGCCACTCTCAGCAGCCCATGTACAAGGCAGGCTGAGCACTACGGAAGCATGTTGTGTGGCCAGGATTGCAGGATTGTAGCTGAATTTCAATGAACCTGGTGGACTCATGGCGGCTTAATCTCGTGCACATAACAATATTCAGGCCTAATCACTACTAATTTCTTTCAGGATTCGGGTGTCTGTGCACCAGGTAACGACTATCTTGCCCTGTTCTGCAATGTAAGGTCCTCACATGTAGACACGGGGAACCATGGCCACTTGCATATACTGTGGAACTGCGTGCGGATGCCATTTGCACCTTAATTTGTATGTCCCGGTGCTTTCTATTCCAATGGACCTCACGAATGGTCAGGCCAATGAGTTAGATAAACGAAAGATGGAGCAGTGGGGAGCGAGGGAGGCGGTGAGGCTAGATACGAGCAATTTATAGATAGAAGGATGGAAATGGCAAAGCGAACGTGACAAAGGTAGCTCAAAATGTTAAAGATTGGAGAATGGTGGGATTGAGATGGATATATATGCAGTGTACGATCGATTGTAAGAATGCGTGTCAGAGTCTATAATCAAGTAAAGTGGGAGGTGCTCATGTTGCCCTCTTGCACATACATCAATTATCCACAGAACAAGAATGTTGCGGTAATTGTCCGTTCTCTAAGTTCAATCTATTAATTAAGAACAACGGTGTCATCTTTATGCAAAAAAAACATGGAAAATTGAACAAAAACCGGCACATCATGCCCACAAGATAGAACACCCGGGCCAATCTGGCTATACAAAAAGACCCACACACACATACCACCACTGAGGCCTCCGGCAAACGGTTAGTTAATTATAGTATTTCAATATTGATGTTACCTAATTTGTTTTGAACCATGAAGGTGGACTGCATGTATAATATAAAGACGGAGAGGGAAAATAGTGCCGACCAACAATCCACATGATCCAGCTTACAACAACATCTAACTGACCACACAAAACTCAAAAATAAAGCAACAAACAAAGCATGCAACAAATGAGCGCTTACTCGACTCGTGGGTTTGGTTTATAACAAAAAAAATTGTATCTTTTAGCGTATGTATTTGTGAATAGTATTAAATAACTATTTATTTGATGCATTAGCATTGAATAACCATTGAAACAACTTTTTTCTCCCATAATTATAGTACTGTGTAACAAAACATGCCCCTCTTTGTCATGTGCACTAGGACTGTCGCAGAAATTCATTCCCCTGCACCCATCTCCATTAATCAGTACTGCTTGTCTCTCCCTTCCCCTCTTTTTCCCTTTTCTCCATATTATGGTCACAACACACAACACGCTACATAGTTGTGCTGATGTTGCATCAGTCTAGTTGGATTTGCTACTACTCAAGGATTCTCATGTCGCCGTCAAACTCTCTCACTTCTAGGCCTAAGGAGAAGGAGAGAGTAGAGCTTCAAACAAAAGCAGTTTATATGGCGGAATAGTACTTTTTGATTTCAAATTATCAACTGAATATGAGCAAAAATACAAAATGAAGTTAGTTACGCGAGAAAATCAATTTTCAACCAATATGGTCTCATGGCACAAGGAGGGAGGGTTGATTGCGGTAGTTGGTCAAGTCCCGAGATCAGCACCAACAGCCTGGGAAAAGGATGGTTGTCAACCTGAACTGGGGCTTCACAAAGCGCATGTTGATAGATTTTATATTTTTGACGGAGCCGCAGATTACTAGATTTTTTGTTTGAAGCATTGACCATAGGACAACTGTCTTGTGGTAAATTCATATATAAGTAGAGATAACTAATGGTTATCTGTATCTAGGTATGCAAAGGCCACGGTAATCCCTTTTCTGAAAAAAGAAAGTAGACAATACTATATTTTAGAACCAAACCAATGCACATGAGTAGATGGATACATATGGATTCCTGATGTTGCTGTTACTCCCGGGCTTCCTTCAGCTACAACCACCTCGCGCGCTACCCTCACCTACCCATGTACAAGCCGGCCGATTGCAGGATTGTAGCTGAACTTCTACGAACCTGGTGCACTCGTCACAGCTTAATCCGGTCTATGTAGAAACTTTCAGGCCCAATCACTACGTTTCTCTTTGATTGCTCGGGTGTCTATGCACCAGGGTAACGAGTATCTTGCTCCGCCCTGCACTAGAAGGTCCTCATACATAGGCACGAGTAACAAAAGCCACTTGCATGCACTCTGAAACTCCATGCGGATGCCATTTGCACCTTAATTTTTATGTCCCGGTGCATCCTATTCCAATAGACCTCACGAATTGTTAGGCAAATTATGAGTTAGCAAAACGGAATATGGAGCGGTAGTGGGGAAATGAGGGGTGGCAGTGAGGCTGGACAAACAATTTATTGGTAAAAGGATGGAGATGGCAAAGAGAGCGTGCAAAAGGTAGCTCAAAATTAAATGACACACTATGAATCGGTTGTAAGAGTGGATGTTGAATCTGTAGTCGAGTAAAGTGGGAGGTGTTCATGTCGTGTTCTTGCATATAAATCAATAATCCAAAGAAGCATGGATACTACTTAATTGTGCATTTTTAGAGATCAACCTATTAATATGAACAAGAGACTTATCTGGTTAATTAGCGGAAAGTTGGACAAAAGCCGGTATATCATGCCATAATACATGGCACCCCAGCTAATCTGACTATCCACAAAGACCCACACACACCATTGAAGGGAGAAATCCTATGGAAGCTTTCAGTAAATTGTCACTTAATTATATGATTACATTACATTTTAACGCATGCTTTGTCAGTCAATCACGTGGATGTTATATTTATGGTTAATATATTGTGCATATTATCATCTAGATATCGGGATGACTACAGTAATATGTTAACCATAGCGGAACCACTAAAAGTGCCCTTTCTTTAAATAACCGCCAATATAACCCCCGCAAAAAAACGCAATTATAGGATATTCACTTTGGCTCACTTTGTCTTTAAAGTGCACTCTCAAAATAGGGTCGCAAACTTTAGCGGACATTTGGATAGCGCCCAGGCTAGCCTAACCAAATCGTGTCGCCCTAACTGCCCCACTTTTTGACAGATGATTCTACCTCCGTGGTCTCGCTAGTTAGTTGGCGTAAAAAGTGTGCGGGAAGTGAATGGATAGTTAAATATTGGGTAAGATCCAAAATTGGGGCTTCTATCCAAACATATATCCATGCCGAGGGCCAATGGCAAAAACTTGGTTCCGTGGTTGCAAGCTATCATCCAAATGACATCCCATTATATTTAAAGGTCGGGTGTACTGTTTAGGCCTCAACCAATGCAGTGTTTCTTAGCATACTATCATAAAAGACGTACAAATTTACACTTTAGCTATATGAAAATTGCCTAAAATTTGAATTTGAGTAAGTCCATTTTTGTGACCGTTGATTGTTGCTCCAAGATCGTGCTCCTTTTTGTGTGGTATGTCTTGTGTTTTGGGCTGGGAATTCAACTCGCCTCTATTTTGGGCCAGTCAATCCTTAACAGGCCGAATCCCATTAGCCCGTCTAATGATCCAGCCTTTACCTATCCCCTTTGATTATTTTTTCTGTTTATATGCATTTTGATTTTTTTTTTGTTTGTTAGATGATTTTTATTTTTATTTTGTGAGTATTTTCAGGATGTTGAGTGAGTGCAAATGTATACACATAAATATTAGTTACTCTATACTACCATATTAGTTGCCGCTGAAATGGATGTACCTAGATGTATTTCAGTGCTAGATACATCCATTTGAGCGACAAATAATATGGGATGGATGGAGCATACAATATGTGCAAAAGTTGCAGTATTATATGATTATTCTTTGCATATTACAATAAGTGCAATTTCAATGCCAAGTTTTACAAAAGTTTTTAAAATTTTAAATTTTGTATATTTTTAAAACGTAATATCAATACCACTAATTCATTCTTCCTTATAAAGCTTCATTACTTTTACTTT
Source organism: Aegilops sharonensis (assembly GCA_904067115.1). Lineage (NCBI taxonomy): Eukaryota > Viridiplantae > Streptophyta > Magnoliopsida > Poales > Poaceae > Aegilops > Aegilops sharonensis. The sequence goes on from LR880972.1 coordinate 883,769,965, forward strand.
TTGTTTTTGTATTAGATTTTATATATTTCTTTCTTCTTTAATGCTAACACCAATGCTACTAATTCTTCGGAAGCCTTTTTTTTTCGGAAATCCCACTATTATCTCTTTATTCTTGCATATTTTTAAATAGCAAAATAGTTATGTGTGTTATATGGAAATGTTGTCATTGTTTATTTTACTATTTGTTTAAAATTTTCTTTCCTAAAGTGTAAATACCAATGCAGCTAATTCATTCTTCCTAATAATTCTTTATTTTTGTTTTTAGTTTTTATTTCATTTTCTTTCTTCTTAAAGGGTAATACAAAAGCCACTAATTCATTATTTCTTATAAAACTTTGTTATTTTGATTTGGTTTTAGGTTTTATTTGTTTTCCTTTCTTCTTTGAGGATAATACCATTGCCGCTAATTCATTCCTCTTATGCATTTCTTGTTTGTGCAAATTCCACTATTGTATGTTTCTGCTTGCATATTAAAAAAACACATTTTATCTCCATATTGTGTGCAAATTTTCTCATTGTTTGTTTAGATTTATTTTTATTGTCTTTCTTCTTAAATGATAAAACATATGCCACTAATTTATTCTTTCTTAGAAGTACAATATTTTAATTTTTTTACTTTTTATTTTCTTTCTTCTTAAAGGGTAATACCAAATCCACTAAGTCATTTGTTCTTAGAAAACTTCATTATTTTGATTTTCTGTTTTAATTTCATTTCCTTTCTTCTGTAAAGATATCACCAATGCCAGTAATTCATTCCTTCTTAGGAAACTAATTTTGTGCGAAAATTTCACAATCATATGCCTATTCTTGCATATTACAAAGAGGCGCAATTTTTATTATATTGTGTGCAAGATTTGCCATCGTTTGTTTCAGATTTTCTTTTTTATTGCAATTCTCCTTAAAAAGTGATACATATGCTATTAATTTATTATTTCTTAGAAATCTTCATTATTTTGATATTTTTTTAGTTTTTTAATTTCTTTTTTCCTCAAAGGATAATATCAAATCCGCTAATTCGTTATTTTTTACAAAAACTTCATTTTTTTGATTTTTTGAGTTCCTAATTCATTTTGATTTTTCATTAAGTGTAATACCACTGCCACTAATTCATTCCTTCTTAGGAAAGGAATTTATTGTAAAAGTTTCACTATCATACGATTATTCTTGAGTATTATAAAAAAGCACTTTTTTTACTGAACTGTGTGAATTTTTTTTCATTGTTTGTTTTGTTTATTTTATGTTCCCTTAAAGTGTAATACCAATGCCCCTTATTCATTCATTCTTAGTAAATTTATTATTTTGATTTTTCTTGTTTTCTTTCTTCTTTAAGGATAACTTCAACGCCACTAATTCATTCCTACTTAGGAAAGTTCCATTTTATGAAAATTGCATTATTAGATGGTTATATTTACATGCTAAAAAATGTGTAATTTATGGGCAAATTTTGTCGTTATTTATGGTTAAAAAAATCATTTTCTTTCTTCTTAAAGGGGTAATACCAATACCACTAATTTATTCTTTCTTATAGAACTTTATTACTTTCATTTTGTTTTAGGTTTTATTTAATTTTCTTCTTCTTTAAGAATAATATGAATGCCAGTGTATCATTTTCATCCTAGTTGAAGTAGTTGATCTACCGGTCCTTGATAGACCGGCCAAGCCCACTAAGTCCATTCACTCGTCAACCATGACGTACGTAGTAAATCAAAGGACAACTGCTTGCATCTTTGCTGAACAGATGTACGAGCCCTAGCTAGCTTCCTAGTTGATGCGCGTAGATGGTTGAGTGATGCATGTGCGTTGGGACATATATAAAAACAAATGGATGAGACACAGTTAGCTCGAAATGGAATTCCTAGTAAACAAGTGTAGCAAGGGCACAAAGAAGAAGAGAAGTGATTTACCCAAAATCTAAACCCAATCATCTAAACCCTAGTCAGCCCCCAAAATTTTAAAGACAACTAGCCCAACGCATTGTTTCTTAGGGGTTGTGTGCAAATTTAAAGATTTGAGACTCATGCATACATGTGACTGGGCTAGCAGATTTTTTTTCCTATGGCCATGTGCAAGGTTGTATTTTAGTTAAGCTATAACCTCCCTCTCTTACCTCATTAACTATCATGACACATCAGCAAAATACCTATGAAGTTGTGCTAAGAAACATGCATTGGGAGAGACCTTAGAGCATACTCTATAACCAAACAACCGTGGCAAGAGGGAAATTTTTGGGTTTTGCTCCTCTTAGTTAATAGCTCTAACCACACAAACAATGATGTCTCTGCTTGTATACGTCCTGTAGGCCCGATCCCCGAGCATTTCCCGCCCTCGATGCCCTTATTTACCATTCGTGTCGCCCTTGTTTCCTGCTCGCACAACCCCCGTTTTCCACCACCACATATGCCTATAGAGCGCCATAGTTAATGCATCCCTCATATCAATCTCGCCTCCCTGCTCCTATGCTTCGCCGATGACTCAGCATGTCATACTTTCATCCTTGCCACGGTTCTGCCACCTACTTCCGAAAGCCTCTAGTCGACAGCTTCATCCCTTCACTCGGCATGATGCTTGGGACGGTTGTACCTACATTGCCAAGACCTGCGCCTAGCTAGTTTTGTTTGATGAGGGTACACTTTGGGCGGGGATGTACGCCTCCAAGGCCACAGCACAAAACAACATTCCACTAAAGCAAAGTCTATGATAGGTAGAACTTTGGATGAAGAATATGTGTAGTTTGAAAATCAGTACAACAAAACACGGGGAAAATATAATGCAAATACAAACAAGGGACCGGCTAGGTGGAAGTTGATTGAAAATTATTTTTCAGCCACCCAATTTTTTTTACCACCATAAGGCTGGCTACAATCTCACACGCAGTTCATATCATGTCTTTGCTTCCAAGATGAAGCTGGGTGTGACCGATCATGGTGGTCTGTGGAGACAAAACAAATGTCATGTTCCCGGTGCTGTTCAACGTTGTTGAAGAAGCAATGAGATTTGTCAAACTTGTCGGACGTTAGTTTCCACGACTTGGACTGCTCAATTAGACTTCTCAAGTTGTTCTTCTTAATGTAATACCACCTCCTAGGTGTCATTCAATTTTCGGTTAGTCACTTAACTCAAATTTAAACATCAGGCAGCTTGACTTACATGCAGCTATGAATTTGCCTACTAGCCGAATAGAACATTGCATGTAGTCCATGTTTTGCATGGATGGATCCACATACACAAGGAAAACACAAAAGCCCAAGCAGAACCCTCTCGCACCAGCAGCCATCTCTGTAGGTCAAGTCCTCAGAGGAGAGTAGCACCATCGACGCCCATGGCCGTCGTCATCGATATATGAATAAAAAAAGGTTTCTCAGAAGGAATAGATGAATTTTTGCAAAAAAAATAGTAAGTTTTTTAAGACCAAAAGAAATAGAATGGAAAAAATGAAACGATAATGGTAATACTTGCACACAATTTACAAAAAAATATGATTTTTCATAATATCCAAGAATAAGTATGTAATGGTAACATTTTCGTGAAAAAAGTTTCTTCGGAATGGATGAATTTGTAGTGTTGGTTTACCCTTCAAGAAGAAATAAAATAATATAAATCAAAATAATGAATATTTCTAAGAAAGAATGAATTAGTGGCATTGGTATTACATTACAAGAAGAAAGAAAATAAAAGTTACGTAAATAATGATAAATTTTGAATACAATTTAAAAATAAATTGTGTTCTATATAATATGCAAGAATAAGTATATAATAGCGAAACTTTAGCAAAACAGTAGTTTTCTAACAATGAATTAATTAGTGGTATTACCCTTAGAAAGAAAAGAAGATGAGATAATATTACAATCAAAATTATGAATTTTTGTAAGAATGAATGAGTTTGTGGCATTGATATAACCCTTAAATAAGAAGGAAAATTAAAACAAATAATGAAAAATTGGTACACAATTTAATCCTTAAATTGTGTTTTGTATAATATGCAAGTATAGGAATATCCTAGTCAAAATTGCCAAAAAGAATTTTCTTAAGAAGTAATAAGTTAGTGGCATTGGCATTATCCTTAAAGAAGAATGTAAATATAATAATAACTAAACCAAAACAAAAAAAATAAGTTTTATAAGGAATAATGTGACATTGGTATTGAGAGCGCGGTTATGGTGCTCGGGCACCATGGTGCATGTTTATTTTTGACAATAAAATAAATAACTATATTTAACAGATCTAAAAAATTGTGCAACCTTATATGTTTTCACTATAGAGCCATGAAAATTTGTTTAAAAAAAATGTAATTTGTAAGCTTTACAAAAAACAAGTCCAGCCAAAAAAAAAAACAGCCCATTTGAAATACATATTTGTATTTTCTTTGTATGTCACATGTGAAACTAAAATGTTGTCAAATTTTGCACGAACGTAGTATACATGTGTATGCGTGTTTGCAAAAAAATAATTCTTTTGTGTTGTAGAAAATGATTTTCTGGAAACGAGCACGAAGATGCTTGTGCACCATTTGCAATTTTCGCACTAGTATTATACTTTAGGAAGAAAAAAATGCACATAACTTTGTACTAAAATTATACTTTGTGTAGTTTGCAAAAAAATATTCATATAATATGCACATGCGTGGTGTGATTAAATGTATATTTGTATGAATAAATGAAACATTTGGTCTGACATGCACCCTACAATGTATAATACCAGATAATCACTAAGTGAGACAATTTGGCTCCTACGCTCCAGGGGACCCACAATTTTAATATTTTCAAAAAGAATTTAAAGTTTAAGAACATATTTTTTTATGGTACAGTTGTTTTGTATGTATCTGTATAACATAAAATGTTCCGATGGTTCATAGGCCACACAAAAAGGCAAAGTTTCTAGCATAAAACAACAAAGTTCCTGGCCAGATCTGGTTTGGTGCGCGCGAGGCCGGGTCAGAGGCTCAGAGCGGATCGAGATGTTGATTGATTTGGAGGAGGCACGATGACATGGCGATGTTTCTAACAATATGGTAAAGGAGTGTGTGATGCCTTTCCGGTGAGCCCACACATGTCCAGTGAGGTGTGACCCATATGCAAATGTTATGCAAGCCAGACACCGGTCACTACTCGCTATACTCTTCGCACATGCTCATCTAGGAAATCTCATCTTCATTAGGTCGTCCTAGATTTTGTTTAATTATTATAAGTATATAAGGCACAATTTGGTGCAACATAGTTAAAAGCCGCGTTCCATATTCCCATTACGAATAATATGATGTTTTGATTAATATCTCCATGTCTAAGTCATATTATGAATAATATGATGTTTTGATCAATGTCTCCATATCTAAGTTTGTAGTTCCGTGGCAACGTATGGACATTCTGCTAGTACACAAAATGAAAACCGCATGTCTTCTACCCTCGCCGACTTGCGCCACACCAGAAGCAGCCGGCTGACCATCATCTTTCCGGAGATGTCTTCTCCTGTTTATATACAAATAAAACCCCCTCAATTGCTCGCACTTATGTCCCTAGATCATGTGAACCATCATCAAGCATGCGCCAACCTCTGCATGCACTTTCGGACGAGAACACTAGTGCTGATGCACGCATTACTTTGCCGAAAAAGTCAGGGTCAGGGTGTCATGTTTCAAATCTGCCCGTGCGTGACAGGGACGAGGGCCGGCAGAGGACGCACGGCAACGACGGGGCCCATGTGGACGACCGCGGAGGCGAGAGGTGGCTAGCTAGTCCGGTCCAGAGATGGTGTAGACGGCAGCTGGGGCAACTTGGCGCGCCCATTAACAGGCGACATCGCCGATGATTTGGACGGCCAACGGGAAACATTCATGTGTGCATGGCTCCGTATCCGTTTTCTTGTTGTTGGTTGGTCGGTTTAGTTGGTGCGACGCACCTGTCACGGCTCTTTCCTAATCTTGCATGCGGCATGCTGGACTACAATTATCCATCGTTGAATGCCTCCCGTTTCCGAGAGGCTTTCTAGATGACAGGGCATTCGCTCAACGTCATCTGCGGTGGACCTAATACGTGCCGTCTCATCCTATAACTAACGGCAAGTTGCTAAGGTGGTGAAGATGTTGATCTCGTTAGGCATCCCCA
>LR880972.1:883794667-883806301 GCA_904067115.1 Aegilops sharonensis
TCCCCCTCAGTACTAGGTTGCATAAGATCCGCACAAAAATTGTCGAGCACCCTGACCCCGAGCGCATCAACCTCAGAATCACTCATGGGTTTAACAGCCGCAATATTACGAATCATCTCTAAGGCTCGCTCAGCCTCTAGATCAAGCAGATCATTAACCGAATTAGAGATTTCAGTGTCATTACTACCCAGCGATACTCCTAGTTGATTTGCATTTTCAACAATCTCATCATTTGAAAAATGCAAAATGGAATTAGAAGTATTGACTGACATACCAGTAGTGACCTCGACGTCACGAAGCTTAGCCGCCCTCATGGTGCACCGCTGCTGAATGTCGTCCACGTCTGGCTGTGGCTGGAGGCGGCCACTCACCCGGCGCCCCTCAGACATCGGATCCTGAATCCCTCCAAATGTAATGACCTCCTCACGAGAGATCGCGGTCGGGGTCCAGCCTCCTGCCTCACCCCAACCAGCAGGCCGATCCATCTGCACGGTCTCACCCACAACCTCGCCAGAGAGTGGATGGGCACTCACCAAGATCTTAGACTCCTGGCGCGCCCCGCAAGACGGGGCCGTCAGGAAGGGTGGTGGAGGTAGTACAAGGGCCGCCTGCCCTCGCACCCCTCCCAGCACCGGAGAAGCCACCCCCACAGGCGCCGTAGGGGGAGAAGGCTCCGAGGCCACCTGCCCCGAGCCCTCTCCCGAAGGCGCCATGATCCGAATGGTAGACGCAACGGGAGAGAAGGTATCAGAGGCCTCCTGCCCAGACCCCCTCCCAACGAAGAAAAGGACACGTGAGCCTCCTGCCCCGAGTCCCCTTCCTCAGCCTCAGCCGGGGCCGCCTGCCCCGGGGCTCCACCTGACGAGCCGGGAACAACAAGCTGCGTCACCTCCTGAGGATGTACCGTGTGCTGAGCAAGAGGGGGAGTGGCCACCTGCCGACTCACCTCCTCATCTCCCCAGATCGAGATCGCAGAACCCCCAAGACCCCCACGAATGGTATCCACAACACACTCAAACCCCAAAACAGGCAACTCGCGCTCAAAAGCCTCCTCAGACTCGACCCGATCACTCCACAGTCTCGGAGGTGCAGAAGAGGGCTCGAAAGACCCAAATCTCAGAGTCGTCGAAGGCACCGAGGAGGGTGGGGCTGCTCCATCCCCGGTCGTCGCGGTCTCGGACCCCGACCCCTTGGACAGCTGTCGTCCAGAGTCCTCGACCGGTGGCTCCTGCTCTCCCGCGCCGTCATCACCCTCATGCATATCCACGTTAGACTCATGAGCCGGCGCAACCAGCAGGCTCTCATCCTCAAACTCAATAACCAGATTATAAATCCTGCCTCGATAAGCCCACTTAACCACTTCTGGCACATACTCAATGTTCAGAATACTAACCAGAACCCGAGCAATCCCGTGAGCTCTGGTGAACTCCATGTCCACACGCTCAGGCTTCCCTACTAAAATGCCCATGTTGGCCACAACCCGAGCATCCTGCAGCGGCTTAGAGGGAGCCCCTGAAAATCGGAACCACGCCTGAGTAAGCGGCACGCCCTGAGGCTCAATATGCTTCCACTCCTGAAACTCAAGGATGCCATCCGTTCCCGGCACCTTACACATCCCACAGCTCAACAACCTCTGCAGATCCTCCACGGAAGGACACTCAACCCTGAACATCTTATCAGCGAGACTGACAAGGTCCCACTGGAAATCCCCAGGGGCCAACTCTCGGAGCCTCTGCACGATCTGTGTCTCAGACACCTCCCCTCTGGTGACCTTGACAATCCCCGTGGTCATACTCGTGGACTCATCAGACACCTCTCGCTCATTTGGAGATTCAAAAAAAGTTAACTCAGCACAGTAAACTCCATACATCATTAGTGACGGTGCCTGATCTCGCAGTAACGGACATTCCCTAGAGTCATGTGCCAGTTTACCGCAGGTATCACATAACAGAGCCACACACTCCGCAATGAAGTGGCGCTTGTCGCCGCAACGATAACAAAGCATCTTTTCCTTCCTGCGCGCCCACTTGGACGCCCTATCAGCCTCAGCCATATCAGACAACTCCGCAGACACATCGGTCATAACCTCGTTCTCAGGAGCCTGAACCGTAGCAAGAGCCGTCACCACCTCCATGGCGTGACCGGTCAGTACAGGCTCCTCGACAGTCCCATCAACTGCCATCTGGTCGACAACAACCGGTGGTAGCGGAGGACGTGGACGGTACCGGCCCCACGGCCGCCCCGACCACCACGATGGCCTCAGAAACCTCCTCGCTGCCGAAGACCCGGATCAGAAGGCCCCTCAACGAAGCCGCCTGAAGGACCCAAGAATGGCCTCTCAACTGACCCATCACTTTGCCAAGCATAACCACGACCGCCACCCGTGGACGAAGAGCCACGGTGCTGGCCAGTCCCGTAGGCATCGTAGCCGTCATCCCCCCATTGACCTCGGGGCGCAGCCACAGTACCGCTGGACTGCGACGGCCCGGTCGGATGAGCAACGACATGGGGAGGAGGGGCTGGTGGCCTTGGTGGTGCAGCTCCCCGGCCCGCAGCGACCACCGCAGTATTGTCCTGGACGACCGGTCTAGGGCCATAGCCCGGTCCCCCTTGCCCGCCCGACGGCACCGTCGGAGCCGGCGGCCTCCCCACGGCAACCCCGCCAGCCGGAAGCGTCGCAGCCTGGCCCCCTGACCCGCGTCCCGCAGTGTCCTTGAGAGGCTTCACAACCGCACGGCCGACAGCCACAACCGGCGCCGGCAGAACGCCCCTGCCACTTCCATGGCCTGGCGGCGGCTCGCCCCGGTCAAAGCCTTGGTCCGGCGGCAGCGCGCCCCGGCCATTGCCTCGGCCCGGCGGCGGCGCGCCCCGGCCCGTAGGCGGTGCGCCCCGGCCATTGCCTTGGCCCGGCGGCGGCGCCCCGGAGGCCCGGGAAGCCCCACTGGGCGGGAGCAGTCGCTTCCCAGGTGGAGGAGCACCACCCGACCCCCCCATCGCACCAAGGGGAGGGATGCGGCGAGCCCGGCCAGGACCGACGGAGCGAAAGTGCGGCACGCGACGCCGTGAAACCCTAATGCGCGATGGAGGAGTAGGCGATGACGAAGACGACGTGCATGCGCCCCTCCTCTCGATAGCGTTTGGAGCCTCGTCTGGCTGGGCCTCATACCCACCAGACACCGGCCCAAACGTACCCACCGGCCCAACATGCATCGGTGCAACTTGGCCCAGGAGCTGATTCAAACGCTCCTGGCGAGCGGCACGGATCGGGATCGCTGTGGCCGCCGGCAACGAAGCCGCGTCCACCTCCGGCGCCGATCGCGGCCCTGCCCGGCGAGCATTCTTTCTCCTAGTCACCTTAGTCCATGATTCTGGTCGTATGAGATCAAATATCGTTAAGTTCGGTAGACATACCTTAGGTAGGGGACCCTTCCACGACCGGATCACCGACGCCGCCATTCTCCGGTGAACCACCCGACGCAACATCTCCTTGGTCTCCCTCGCATGAAGCCCAACCCGAGCCGGATCATCAACGGGCAAGATGTTGTTGACCGTAGAAGCGACCTCATCTTCATCGTACTCTGCACACAAAAACTCACACAGCAAATCGGAAGGGGTCGGCGACGCTGGAGAAGGTTGCGCCGCTTCGGCCTTCTCATCCTCGTCTTCATCGTCGGCGTCAGCGAGTGCCAAAAACCGGCCGCCACCCGCCTTCGATCTCCGGATGAGCCAGGCGACGGCCCCGCGTGGATCACGGAGGTCGCGCCCCAGTCTCCCCCCGCCGACCGAGCTCCCCGCCGTCAGATTTCGAGGACGAGTCGAGAAGCTCGATCGGGCTTGCCACATCCGCAACCATCTGCATACGATGCTCCACAACCACGTCATAGACATCAATCCGCAAATTAGAACCAACCCTCACCTGGTCGCCTATCGTCACATAATCGCCGGCGCGGACGTCGTTGTCCAGATCCAGCAGTGTCGTCCATCGAGATGCCGGCGAATGGTGCAGACGTCCGGCGATCCAATCTCCATGGCCATCTCGGAAACGCACAGCCCAGCGCAACCCCCACTCCGCACGCACGTCCGCCTCACACCCAGCCACGATCTGATCCCGCTGGATGGGATCGGGCTGAGCCGAGGAGGGTGCCGAGGCCGGGGCGATCCGCAGCGGCGGCGGCAAAACAGCGGGATCCGAAGGAGATCCCGACGGCGCCTCCGGTGGTCGCCCTCGCCTCATCTCTCTTTCTCTCTCAGCATCAGGGCCTCTAGTTGTGCATTTCCCAAGTTGAGAGTTCTGAAGACGTATGCAACGCTTGGCCGGTTTTAGTACTCCCGCCGTCATAAAATAAGTGTCTTGATCTTAGTACAATTCATTAGAGTAAGTATAAAGTTGATACATTTATTTTGGGACGGAGGAAGTACTAAGGTACTAGCTGCTTGGAGGGTGAGTCGGGCTTTTTGGGCCCAAAATTCATGAAGAATTCAACAACCACACTTTTTTTAAAAGAAGACACCCAAATTACTCTCAGATCTGATAATTATCAAGCAAAATAGTAGATAATACAATGGAAAGATACTAATGTTTTTCTTCGTCCGAGATTGAAAATTACACCGAACCAACATCGAATAAAAGAAACACCTGGAAACGTCCTCACTATACTAGACTTTAAAGACCACAATATTGTTGGCAGTAAGCCATGTCCTCCGCGCTCGTGACCGGCGTCGGCGCGCCAGGTCTGGTCCGTGGAGGGTGTATGCGCATGTGGCCGGCTATTTTTTTTAAATAATACATTTTTTAATTAATTTGCACAAATATTACGCCCAAAAAATATTTTTCAAAAATAATACACCGTCGGCCCGCTGCAGGCCGACTAGGCCTAGTCAGCCTGCAGCAGGCCGAGTGATCCCCTCTCGGCTGGCTGCCGGCTGAATGGCCTGTCGGCCAGCAGTCCAGTTCCTGTCGGCCAGCTGTGGGCCGACTGAACTAATCGGCCCATTGTAGGCCGACAGACACTAATTGGCCAGCGGCAGGCCGACTGGTGCATGCCACCATTTTTTCCCGTACGATCCCCACGTATATCACAGGCCGCCATTTCCCGCCAAATGTTCCCACTGTCAACCTCCCGCCATAGTTTCCCGCTTTGCTCGTTCCTGCCCTATTTTCCCGCTTTGCTCGTTCCCGCCATATTTTCCCGCTCTTTAGTTCCCGCCATATTTTCCCGCTCTTTAGTTCGCGCCAGTATCTCCCGCCATATGTTCCCGCTACCGAGTTCCCGCCTTCCTTTGTGTTCTCAACCTATAAAACCCCCTCGTCACTAACGTTGGTAAGCATTCTAGCGTAGTCTCGTAGTCTCGCCAAGATGTCCGGATATCCTTTTGATCGTAGTTTTCACAGTCATATGTCCGAATGTCTGTTGCGTTTAGCCGGTTATTTCAGGGTTGACAACAGATTAGTTCCGTGGGAAGAACTCATCAGTAGTGACACCCTGCTGAATGAGCTGGCTCACACATTAAGTCGGAGTGGGTGGCCTTCCAGGACCTTTGAGGAGATACGCATCGAACTTCTGAGGTTGCATGGAAGATACCTAAAGTGTGGTAGGTACCTAAATTTAGGAGCAAAATATACTTATTTATGGAGTGCCGACAGCGAGGATGAAGATGATATCTTCATGCCGCCGCTTCCGGGTTCTGCATCGTCAAAGGGCAAGAGTTCTTCATCGTCGAAGGGCAAGAGTTCTTCATCGTCGAAGGGCAAGATTTCTGCATCGTTGAAGGGCAAGAGTTCTTCATCGTCGAAGGGCAAGAGTTTTTCATCGTCGAAGGGTAAGAGCTCTGCATCGATGGAGGATGACGATGATGACTTCATGTAGTTTTTATGTTGTATGTTGTAAGTTAAGTTGTACGTACCGTTTAATTTAGATGTTGTTCTATCTAGTTGTTTGTACTCTCTTGTTGTACGAGCATTATGTTATATCTAAATATGATGTTGTAGTTCGGATAACAGAGTACTAAAATAGAGTAGGCATATGTCTCATACATAAGTACATAGTCATTTGTCTCATACATAGATAGACATAAGTCTCATACAGAAATAAATGGTAATGTCTCTATTGATAGATAGATGCGTCAGTGATGACGTCTGGCCTGGCGGGGAGGCGGATCTATAGGCGGCGGCCATCCCCACCTGTCGGGTGCCCTAATGTTACGAGGAGGAATCTCAGACTCTCCATGGTCATGCTGTGTATGCTGTGTGGGGCCAGGTGGCAGAGTCGAAAACATGTTCATCCACTGGGTGTACTGCGACATCTGAGCCTGTATGTTCTCCTCGGGATGTTGATCACTCCCCCACGTATCATGTGATGCCGACATAGACGCCTGATATTCGTAGGCTCCTGCACGATGGAATGCTAAGTCATGAAGAATGAGGTCACCTCAATTAATATTGAAAACAATAAATATGAAGACACATACCTGCTGGCTGTGACGGCTGCTCTGGCTCAAACATGAAGCTCGACGAGGGACCGTGCTGCTGTGGTTGTGGAGAAAACACGAAGCTCGACGTGGGACCATAGTGCTGCGGGTGCTGCCACGTTGAACTGCCAAGTTGGTCAGGACGGGGTGGCCTCGTTGCTGACTGATGTGCTAGACGTGGACGTGGTTGATGTCGGTGCATGGAGGGATGCGGCTGCTGCTACTGGTGCTGAACAACGTCGCTTCTCCGGGTGCACGTGATAGCCTCATAGACAGCCCGTATTTTGTTCTGCATTCGTTCCAAGAAGGGTCGTAGTACAGGACGGTGGTGAAGAAGAGGTCGAGACGACAGTGATCGTCCAAAGGTGGTCACGTCGTCGTAGAGTTCGTGTGTCAAGGTAGCCTGCAAATTTTCATGATGATTAATAAGTATGCACGTCAAAGTATGTGACAACATTACTTAAAGAAAATATATCTTACCGCGTACTGCCTAGAGCCCGAAGTATCATAGCTCGGGTACATATCCGACAGAGTAGGATCAAGTATCTCCTCTGGGTGAGAGTGCTCAACGATGCCTAACCGTGTTCCGGTCATGTAGCGCCGCAAATAGAGATTGAATTCATTGAGATCAAAATTGTGGTTCTCGTGCCATAGATGTGTGTTTGCTGTCTCCCATTCTATAACATACGACTCTAGTCTAACTAGCCAGTCAGCAGTTGTCCTGGTCATGCCCTTCCTTGTCGTCCTAAAATTGTGGTGTGTGTTCAACAATTACCTAANTCGGGATGTTGATCACTCCCCCACGTATCATGTGATGCCGACATAGACGCCTGATATTCGTAGGCTCCTGCACGATGGAATGCTAAGTCATGAAGAATGAGGTCACCTCAATTAATATTGAAAACAATAAATATGAAGACACATACCTGCTGGCTGTGACGGCTGCTCTGGCTCAAACATGAAGCTCGACGAGGGACCGTGCTGCTGTGGTTGTGGAGAAAACACGAAGCTCGACGTGGGACCATAGTGCTGCGGGTGCTGCCACGTTGAACTGCCAAGTTGGTCAGGACGGGGTGGCCTCGTTGCCGACTGATGTACTAGACGTGGACGTGGTTGATGTCGGTGCATGGAGGGATGCGGCTGCTGCTACTGGTGCTGAACAACGTCGCTTCTCCGGGTGCACGTGATAGCCTCATAGACAGCCCGTATTTTGTTCTGCATTCGTTCCAAGAAGGGTCGTAGTACAGGACGGTGGTGAAGAAGAGGTCGAGACGACAGTGATCGTCCAAAGGTGGTCACGTCGTCGTAGAGTTCGTGTGTCAAGGTAGCCTGCAAATTTTCATGATGATTAATAAGTATGCACGTCAAAGTATGTGACAACATTACTTAAAGAAAATATATCTTACCGCGTACTGCCTAGAGCCCGAAGTATCATAGCTCGGGTACATATCCGACAGAGTAGGATCAAGTATCTCCTCTGGGTGAGAGTGCTCAACGATGCCTAACCGTGTTCCGGTCATGTAGCGCCGCAAATAGAGATTGAATTCATTGAGATCAAAATTGTGGTTCTCGTGCCATAGATGTGTGTTTGCTGTCTCCCATTCTATAACATACGACTCTAGTCTAACTAGCCAGTCAGCAGTTGTCCTGGTCATGCCCTTCCTTGTCGTCCTAAAATTGTGGTGTGTGTTCAACAATTACCTAANATAGACAGCCCGTATTTTGTTCTGCATTCGTTCCAAGAAGGGTCGTAGTACAGGACGGTGGTGAAGAAGAGGTCGAGACGACAGTGATCGTCCAAAGGTGGTCACGTCGTCGTAGAGTTCGTGTGTCAAGGTAGCCTGCAAATTTTCATGATGATTAATAAGTATGCACGTCAAAGTATGTGACAACATTACTTAAAGAAAATATATCTTACCGCGTACTGCCTAGAGCCCGAAGTATCATAGCTCGGGTACATATCCGACAGAGTAGGATCAAGTATCTCCTCTGGGTGAGAGTGCTCAACGATGCCTAACCGTGTTCCGGTCATGTAGCGCCGCAAATAGAGATTGAATTCATTGAGATCAAAATTGTGGTTCTCGTGCCATAGATGTGTGTTTGCTGTCTCCCATTCTATAACATACGACTCTAGTCTAACTAGCCAGTCAGCAGTTGTCCTGGTCATGCCCTTCCTTGTCGTCCTAAAATTGTGGTGTGTGTTCAACAATTACCTAATGCTTCGAATTGAGTACTATGAAAGATAATGCAACATTGAAAAACTGGTTAATACCTGTGGATGTGTGCTGGCACCGGATTCTCTGTAGGGGGAGGTAGCACGATACATACCTCGCGACGTGTCCAACACAGACCAAAAGTAGGCATGTCGACGCCGTCAGCATCAAACATGTTGGCTATAGGCTGATTAACACATACATCTGGTCGCCCTATAGAGAACCTCTCCCACGACCACAGCTGTAGGAATAGAGGGCATCCAAGAAGGGCTGGCTTTCTCGATGTAAGGTGGCAACCGTTGCACATACCTGGTATGTAGCCGCTAAGACCGCCGAACTCCAACTCCTCTGTCTGATCTGATGCCCCGTCTGAGCGCTCGCTATCTCGAGTGCCATAGGGATGTAGAGCGCGCTAATAGTGGTGACATGGTTCTCTGTGAACATCACCTTGCCGAAAAGCCACATTAAGTAGGCCTCTAGGCTCCGAGTGATCTGTTGCGCACTCAATGGTGCCCGAAACTTCTGGATCTGCATTAAGCAAAGAGAAAGTTTTAGTAAGCTGCAGGTATTTTCTGTAAAACCATATGCACGATAACTTGAAGATAAGATCTAGGGGAAATAACCTGGAAATTGAGCAACCAATCATACTTAGGTCCATGATGCTCCCATACCGGATCCGGAGCATCTGGAAAAACACCATGAAAACGTTGTGTAAGACCTCGCTCCCAACCAACTGGTGCGACCAACGGTCCTATGGCATGACGTGCCAACGCTAGTTCGAGCAAAAGTTACACATCCTCTAGAGTAGGAGCCATCTCTCCCCATCGGAAGAGAAACGTATGGGTCTCTAGCCTCCAATGATCCACTATGCAACTCAACAAGGAGGAGTCGATGGCGAGGCGTTTCTCACCCGGGATAGACTCAACCAGACGCGTGAAAGGTAAAAGGCCGGCCCATTTCAACCTTCATCAGAGAACATTTCAGTTAGTGTCTCCCATTAATATGCATGTCAGTGTGCAAATTCATAAAGCACGTATCGCTGAACCCATCCTGGGTGTATCATCCAGTGCTCCTTAGAAGTGTGAGTGACCAGAGGCTCAAGCTTTCGCTCATACCATAACGCAGCACGATGACCCCTATCAATGTCCCCATTCAGCAACCACATTCCCGACATTCCTGCACATAAAAATTCAGAACATAGTGCCACACTTAATACATTTTCAGAACATAGTGCCACACTTAATATAAATTCAGAACATAGTGCCGCACTTAATAAAAATTCAGAACATAGTGCCACACTTAATAAAAATTCAGAACATAGTTCTACACTTAATACAAATTCAGAACATAGTGCCACACTTAATAAAAATTCAGAACATTGTGTCACACTTAATACAAATTCATAACATACTACTGCTAGCTTAGCTTCTTCCTCTCCCTCTTACTCCTCTGTTTCCTCTACCTCCTCTTCGTCCCCGGTTGCCTCGTCCACGCCCAGTGACGAAAGTGGGACAATTAGTGTCCCTATGGCCAAATTCACTGCATAGAATGCATTGCCTAGTCGGACCTCCTGCTTCACATTCATCCATATCATTCCGGATGCGCTGACACTGTCGTCTGCCTCTACTTGTACGCATATGCTCTGGGTTTTGAATGTAACGCCTTTCAGCGGGGTTGACGCTGTTGAAGTTACCCATTGATCAAGAACCCATCAGCTCACCTGTCCAGGTATTGAGGACAGACTCTTTCAGAAAAAATGGAGACACAAACGATATTGAGTCCATTCCAAGTTGCCCGCAAGCTACAAGTACATGTGAGCAAGGTAGGTGAAGCAACTTCGATTTGTTGCATGTGCACTCACACGTTGGCCAAGCTTCATTACCAATTTTCACCTCATGCGTCCTCAACTCATTTGCACATCCGAATTTGTTGTTGGCTAAGCGGACCTCAAACCGTCTTTCTTGATTACCGATGGCGACTACAGTGTGTGACCTAGCTTTTTGCATCTTGTTGTCCATGTACTTCGTGACTCTTTCATAGTAACGTGTATTCGGGTTGTTCAAGATATGCTGCTCTGCTTTTTGACGTCTATCTCTGAAATACTTGACGGTGCCATAGAAAATACCCTCAACGATGGTTGTAAGTGGCAATGCCCGGTTTCCTCTGAGGACAAAGTTGTATGTTTCCGCGAGGTTAGTTGTCATGACACCGTACCTTGCTCCATGTGTGTCACGTAGCAAAGGCCACCTCTCCAGAGGCTCATGATCTATCCACTGCTGGAAGGTCTTAATCGACTTCCCGAGCCTTCTCCTAGTACCAGGTGGGTCAAAGCCTGGCAGGTCACATAGCCCAACAGGCTCCTCCTCCACGGCCGCTGTTCCTGTTGCCAACTGTGCAGCTACTGCTTCAACATGTGCCCTCACCGCTGCATCTCTTGTAGCTTTCCTGTCCCTCACATGTCTCTGCGTGCACACATTAAGTCTATCACGTATCAAATTGTACTTCCATAACTGGTTCTGCTTGCAGAGTTTTTTGAACAGATTCATCAGATTCTTATTTCTAAACTATGAGAAGAAATTAGTCCCCAGATGGCGCATGCACCAACGGCTCTGCAAGTCCTGCCATGGAGCTTATTCCTCAGGGCCTGGGTTTGTCAGTGTCCTTATCGCACTGAGTATACCTGCATGCCTGCCATGACGAATGCACACATTGGGCTTCTCCTTCACAACTGATATTTTCAACTGCCTGAAGAACCATGTCCAACTTTCAATGTTCTCACTCTCCACAAAAGCAAATGCGAGTGGGACAACTTGATGTTGGCCGTCTTGACCTATGGATGTCAGGATCTGACCCTTGTACTTGCCTGTGAGAAAAGTACCATCAACACATATCACCAGTCGGGAATGCCTGAAAGCTTCGATGCATACACCGAAAGAGAAGAAGAGACGATGCA
>LR880972.1:883806340-883820277 GCA_904067115.1 Aegilops sharonensis
TCACCTCATGCGTCCTCAACTCGTTTGCACATCCGAATTTGTTGTTGGCTAAGCGGACCTCAAACCTTCTTTCTTGATTACCGATGGCGACTACAGTGTGTGACCTAGCTTTTTGCATCTTGTTGTCCATATACTTCGTGACTCTTTCACAGTACCGTGTATTTGGGTTGTTGAAGATATGCTGCTCTGCTTTTTGACGTCTATCTCTGAAATACTTGACGGTGCCATAGAAAATACCCTCAACAATGGCTGTAAGTGGCAATGCCCGGTTTCCTCTTAGGACAAAGTTGTATGTTTCCGCGAGGTTCGTTGTCATGACACCGTACCTTGCTCCATGTGTGTCATGTAGCAAAGACCACCTCTCCAGAGGCTCATGCTCTATCCACTGCTCGAAGGTTTTAATCGACCTCCCGAGCCTTCTCCTAGTACCAGGTGGATCAAAGCCTGGCAGGTCACATAGCCCAACAGGCTCCTCCTCCACGGCCGCTGTTCCTGTTGCCAACTGTGCAGCTACTGCTTCAACATGTGCCCTCACCGCTGCATCTCTTGTAGCTTTCCTGTCCCTCACATGTCTCTGCGTGCACACATTAAGTCTATCACGTATCAAATTGTACTTCCATAACTGGTTCTGCTTGCAGAGTTTTTTGAACAGATTCATCAGATTCTTATTTCTAAACTATGAGAAGAAATTAGTCCCCAGATGGCGCATGCACCAACGGCTCTGCAAGTCCTGCCATGGAGCTTATTCCTCAGGGCCTGGGTTTGTCAGTGTCCTTATCGCACTGAGTATACCTACATGCCTGCCATGACGAATGCACACATTGGGCTTCTCCTTCACAACTGATATTTTCAACTGCCTGAAGAACCATGTCCAACTTTCAATGTTCTCACTCTCCACAAAAGCAAATGCGAGTGGGACAACTTGATGTTGGCCGTCTTGACCTATGGATGTCAGGATCTGACCCTTGTACTTGCCTGTGAGAAAAGTACCATCAACACATATCACCAGTCGGGAATGCCTGAAAGCTTCGATGCATACACCGAAAGAGAAGAAGAGACGATGCAACACCCTCACAGTTGGGAACTCTGGCATGAACATGTCTTGGATATCGATATAGGTGCCTGGATTCCGCTGCTGCAGGGTGTGGAGGAGCTGGACAACAGAGTCATATGCATCAAAATAAGAATCAAATCTCCTCTCAAGCGCCGCATGCTTAGCCCTCCAAGCCTTGCCATAAGAAATTTTGTACTTGAACCTGGCGAAGACTTTTGTCTGGACTGCTTTCACTTCCATAGCTTTGCCCTGCACTATCTCATCGTAAAACAACCGAGCAATAAGCGTCGT
Source organism: Aegilops sharonensis (assembly GCA_904067115.1). NCBI lineage: Eukaryota > Viridiplantae > Streptophyta > Magnoliopsida > Poales > Poaceae > Aegilops > Aegilops sharonensis. The sequence goes on from LR880972.1 coordinate 883,807,686, forward strand.
TGAAAGGTTGGCATGTTCTTGAGGGATGCAGGGAATAAGACAAGTGTGATTAAATAAGTCACGGATCACCCAACTTGTTCCATACTTAGGGAGAAAGTCATGCACCTTGGCGGGACAATCTGCGTTCTTGCATACCATTGTCAGGAATTTCTGACTGGACACCAGAGCTGTGAAAACCCTTTGCGTGGACATTGCCCAATTAATTATTGCATCCTTCAAGGCTTGCTTGTTCGGATACATAACACCCGTCGCAATATTGTTCTGGTGATATTGCCAGGCTGAATCATGTCCATCGTTCACAGTCATCGCAGTGACCTCCTTCACGACAGGAAGCACTAAAGCAACAGGATTGCATCCCCTTCGTTCACAACCTTGTAACCACGGCACCCAATCGGAGTCTCGCTCTATTGGCCTCAAATAAAAGTAAATTATTGAACTTGACCGTGTCCACAATGCATGAACACCGACGGTGTGTGTTTCAGTATAAGACCTAAACTTGCCGCAATCCATTTTTTCAATTGAATGACAGACCATGTTTGAGGTGCGCTCATTGGCACCTCTATGTGAGTAAATTCACTCAGATCTGCTCCCATCTCAGTTGTTTGGACAGTACCAGGACCGTAGTAAAATATGAACTTCACTACATCGGACATCTCGACTCACCTATTTTGTTTCAACAACGACATACAAGTATTAAGCAACAACTTAAAATACCCCCACTAACAAATATTAGACATGTCTATATATTAGNTCTACCTCCTCTTCTTCCCCGGTTGCCTCGTCCACGACCAGTGACGAAAGTGGGACAATTAGTGTCCCTATGGCCAAATTCATTGCATAGAATGCATTGCCTAGTCGGACCCCCTGCTTCAGATTCGTCCATATCATTCCGGATGCGCTGACACTGCCGTCTGCCTCTACTTGTACGCATATGCTCTGGGTTTGGAATGTAACGCCTTTCGGCGGGGTTGACGCTGTTGAAATTACCCATTGATCGAAAACCCATCAGCTCACCTGTCCATGTATTGAGAACAGACTCTTTCAAGAAAAATGGAGACACAAACGATATTGCGTCCATTCCAAGCTGCCCGCAAGCAGCAAGTACATGTGAGCAAGGTAGGTGAAGCAATTTGGGTTTGTTGCATGTGCACTCACACGTTGGCCAGGCTTCATTGCCAATTGTCACCTCATGCGTCCTCAACTCGTTTGCACATCCGAATTTGTTGTTGGCTAAGCGGACCTCAAACCTTCTTTCTTGATTACCGATGGCGACTACAGTGTGTGACCTAGCTTTTTGCATCTTGTTGTCCATATACTTCGTGACTCTTTCACAGTACCGTGTATTTGGGTTGTTGAAGATATGCTGCTCTGCTTTTTGACGTCTATCTCTGAAATACTTGACGGTGCCATAGAAAATACCCTCAACAATGGCTGTAAGTGGCAATGCCCGGTTTCCTCTTAGGACAAAGTTGTATGTTTCCGCGAGGTTCGTTGTCATGACACCGTACCTTGCTCCATGTGTGTCATGTAGCAAAGACCACCTCTCCAGAGGCTCATGCTCTATCCACTGCTCGAAGGTTTTAATCGACCTCCCGAGCCTTCTCCTAGTACCAGGTGGATCAAAGCCTGGCAGGTCACATAGCCCAACAGGCTCCTCCTCCACCGCCGCTGTTCCTGTTGCCAACTGTGCAGCTACTGCTTCAACATGTGCCCTCACCGCTGCATCTCTTGCAGCTTTCCTGTCCCTCACGTGTCTCTGCGTGCACACATTAAGTCTGTTGCGTATCAAATTGTACTTCCATAACTGATTCTGCTTGCAGAGTTTTTTGAACAGATTCATCAGGTTCTTATTTCTAAACTGCGAGAAGAAATTAGCCCCAAGATGTCGCATGCACCAACGGCTCTGCAAGTCCTGCCATGGAACTTGTTCCTCAGGGCCTGGGTTTGTCAGTGTCCTTATCGCACTGAGTATACCTGCATGCCTGTCATGAAGGATGCACACATTGGGCTTCTCCTTCACACAAGATATTTTCAACTGCCTGAAGAACCATGTCCAACTTTCAATGTTCTCACTCTCCACAAAAGCAAATGCGAGTGGGACGACTTGATTTTGGCCGTCTTGACCTATGGCTGTCAGGATCTGGCCCTTGTACTTGCCTGTGAGAAAAGTACCGTCAACACATATCACCGGTCGGCAATGCCTGAAAGCTTCGATGCATACACCGAAAGAGAAGAAGAGACGATGCAGCACCCTCACAGTTGGGAACTCTGGCATGAACATGTCTTGGATATCGATATAGGTGCCTGGATTCCGCTGCTGCAGGGTGTGGAGGAGCTGGACAACAGAGTCATATGCATCAAAATAAGAATCAAATCTCCTCTCAAGCGCCGCATGCTTAGCCCTCCAAGCCTTGCCATAAGAAATTTTGTACTTGAACCTGGCGAAGACTTTTGTCTGGACTGCTTTCACTTCCATAGCTTTGCCCTGCACTATCTCATCGTAAAACAACCGAGCAATAAGCGTCGTTGAAAGGTTGGCATGTTCTTGAGGGATGCAGGGAATAAGACAAGTGTGATTAAATAAGTCACGGATCACCCAACTTGTTCCATACTTAGGGAGAAAGTCATGCACCTTGGCGGGACAATCTGCGTTCTTGCATACCATTGTCAGGAATTTCTGACTGGACACCAGAGCTGTGAAAACCCTTTGCGTGGACATTGCCCAATTAATTATTGCATCCTTCAAGGCTTGCTTGTTCGGATACATAACACCCGTCGCAATATTGTTCTGGTGATATTGCCAGGCTGAATCATGTCCATCGTTCACAGTCATCGCAGTGACCTCCTTCACGACAGGAAGCACTAAAGCAACAGGATTGCATCCCCTTCGTTCACAACCTTGTAACCACGGCACCCAATCGGAGTCTCGCTCTATTGGCCTCAAATAAAAGTAAATTATTGAACTTGACCGTGTCCACAATGCATGAACACCGACGGTGTGTGTTTCAGTATAAGACCTAAACTTGCCGCAATCCATTTTTTCAATTGAATGACAGACCATGTTTGAGGTGCGCTCATTGGCACCTCTATGTGAGTAAATTCACTCAGATCTGCTCCCATCTCAGTTGTTTGGACAGTACCAGGACCGTAGTAAAATATGAACTTCACTACATCGGACATCTCGACTCACCTATTTTGTTTCAACAACGAAATACAAGTATTAAGCAACAACTTAAAATACCCCCACTAACAAATATTAGACATGTCTATATATTAGTTAGATATATATTACATAATATTAACGGAGCAACTAATACAATTCACACACCTACAAGTATATTACGAATATTTGCTAGAGCAACTACAAATATTGACGGATTTTAAAATTTGACTAGACTGCCTATATTACGGATTTTACCGGAGCTACTCCAAATACTAACACTCCTAAATACTTGACATCCACATATAGTACGGAATATTACCGGAGCAACTACACATTTTTACACAACTAATTAGTTGACATCTAAATATATTTACGTATACTACCAGGGCAAATAATAATAATCGCNATTACGAATATTTGCTAGAGCAACTACAAATATTGACGGATTTTAAAATTTGACTAGACTGCCTATATTACGGATTTTACCGGAGCTACTCCAAATACTAACACTCCTAAATACTTGACATCCACATATAGTACGGAATATTACCGGAGCAACTACACATTTTTACACAACTAATTAGTTGACATCTAAATATATTTACGTATACTACCAGGGCAAATAATAATAATCGCACACCTAATTTATTTCACATCGAAACATATTAACAAATACTATCGGAGCACCTACGAAAAATAAAATGTTAGTTGAAATATACCCTTGAAGCGTGCGTGCGAACGAAGAACGACGAACGGCGGCCACCAAACTGTCGGAGCTTCACCTCCACCACCTCCACCACATTGCGCCAACTTCACCACCACCACCTCCACCTCCACCGCCGCAACAACCTCCACCAATGAGCTGGAAAAAACTCCACCAAAATGCTCACCACGACCACCACGACCTACCCCATCAGTAGATCGAGGCCTTTTTTGGCTGCCCTAACTAAGTTCAATCCATTCACGGTGCCAAATCCGCAAAAAACTGGCTCATTTAGGTCTAGAAATTGGAGGCATTTTCGTGTAGAGAGAGGAGAAGGAAAGACAGAAGAAGAACATAAGCTGGCATGAAGGAAAATGAGGAAAGAGCTGCAGGGAGCCGGGCCAGCCGTGCGAGGTGGGGCTGCACCCTGTCGGTCAGCAGCTGGCCGATCGGCCCGCGGTAGGCTGACAGGGGCGCCCCCGTGACCACCCGCGCCGACAGCTCCTTCCCTTCCCCTCACGACGTGGCCTGCCCAATGAGCGGCCGACACGTGGCAGGCGGGCCAGCTGTTGGCCGGCTGCGTCCACTCGGCCTGCTGCGGGCTAACTAGGCCCAGTCGCCCTGCAGCGGGCCGACGGTGTATTATTTTTGAAAAATATTTTTTGGGCGTAATATTTGTGCAAATTAATAAAAAATGTATTATTTAAAAAAAATTTAGCATGTGGTCGTGCGTGTATGTGTGTATGGGCATTGTACAGGCATTGTCCGAGTAGTGTATGGCATGTGTGTGTATGGGGCAAATAGCTCCCATGCGACATTGTTGAGTTGAATTGTTCACAGAACGATGTCGTTGGTTGTAATGGCTCTCATGCGACGTCTCCCAGCGCAGAAATAGTTCAAGCAAGACAACCCGTTTACGCGGCTAGCCGGCTATTAGTTAGGCTGACATTTGGTTGGGACACTAGGGGTTATGTGCTCTGACTGGTGGGGTCCACCTAGGGCCACGTCATCAAGAGTCAACCGTCCATGACTCGACCGATGACTGTGTGACCGTGCTCTACTCGACTGTGCTGGACTGGGCGAGCAACGCCGCCGTAAGCATCTTCTCTGGCAGAGGTAGCGGTTTCTTCTCCGCGGTGGTGGAGCACCTTTCTCGGCAGCGGCAGAGCTATTGCGAGTGAGTATTTTTGAAACCCTAGTCCCATTACCCAGAATTTTGGATAGATCTGTGGCCTCATGCTCTGTTTCTTGGCGATTTAGAATCTCAATTGGATAGAGCGCGGGGGCTGTTTCTTCTCCGGGGTGGTGGAACGCCTTTCTCGGCAGCGTGAGTATTTTCGAAACCCTAGTCCCATTCCCCGGGCAGAATTTTGGTTCGATCTGTGGGCTCATGCTCTGTTTCTTGGCGATTTAGAATCTCGATTGGATAGGAGCGCGGGGGCTGAATGAGATGGAGCGAAGAGACAATGCTTCAAATCGGTAATGCCGCCCTCCTTTCTCTTTTAGCTGTTATCGAACTCGATTTGGTAGTGACTGTCGCTTACACTGCCGCTGCACGCCATTGACAAAACAGGGGAGGTTCCGTTTCTACCATCACATTCGCAATTATAGTGGAATTTTTTCCCTATAAAGCCAAGCTCAGTGATGGCAGTCTCCAAGACATTCATAGAGATACCACCGTGAGGTTGGATGTCGAACTTGCAGATGTTGATCCCCAAGAATTGGAGAGCATGAAGGAGAAGGCCGTGTGCAATTTGGTGGAGAATTGGGGAGAGTATTGTTTGGGGTCCAGAACAAGAGGTATCTCTGCAACGTTTCGATAACTATAATGGTGAATATGTGAGAATTGAAGATGGACAATCCATGGTTGCTGAAATTGATCNTTGTTGAGTTGAATTGTTCACAGAACGATGTCGTTGGTTGTAATGGCTCTCATGCGACGTCTCCCAGCGCAGAAATAGTTCAAGCAAGACAACCCGTTTACGCGGCTAGCCGGCTATTAGTTAGGCTGACATTTGGTTGGGACACTAGGGGTTATGTGCTCTGACTGGTGGGGTCCACCTAGGGCCACGTCATCAAGAGTCAACCGTCCATGACTCGACCGATGACTGTGTGACCGTGCTCTACTCGACTGTGCTGGACTGGGCGAGCAACGCCGCCGTAAGCATCTTCTCTGGCAGAGGTAGCGGTTTCTTCTCCGCGGTGGTGGAGCACCTTTCTCGGCAGCGGCAGAGCTATTGCGAGTGAGTATTTTTGAAACCCTAGTCCCATTACCCAGAATTTTGGATAGATCTGTGGCCTCATGCTCTGTTTCTTGGCGATTTAGAATCTCAATTGGATAGAGCGCGGGGGCTGTTTCTTCTCCGGGGTGGTGGAACGCCTTTCTCGGCAGCGTGAGTATTTTCGAAACCCTAGTCCCATTCCCCGGGCAGAATTTTGGTTCGATCTGTGGGCTCATGCTCTGTTTCTTGGCGATTTAGAATCTCGATTGGATAGGAGCGCGGGGGCTGAATGAGATGGAGCGAAGAGACAATGCTTCAAATCGGTAATGCCGCCCTCCTTTCTCTTTTAGCTGTTATCGAACTCGATTTGGTAGTGACTGTCGCTTACACTGCCGCTGCACGCCATTGACAAAACAGGGGAGGTTCCGTTTCTACCATCACATTCGCAATTATAGTGGAATTTTTTCCCTATAAAGCCAAGCTCAGTGATGGCAGTCTCCAAGACATTCATAGAGATACCACCGTGAGGTTGGATGTCGAACTTGCAGATGTTGATCCCCAAGAATTGGAGAGCATGAAGGAGAAGGCCGTGTGCAATTTGGTGGAGAATTGGGGAGAGTATTGTTTGGGGTCCAGAACAAGAGGTATCTCTGCAACGTTTCGATAACTATAATGGTGAATATGTGAGAATTGAAGATGGACAATCCATGGTTGCTGAAATTGATCACCAAGAAGGGTGGGCAAGCAAACAAGTAACATTTTATTCAGAGCTAATTGATCTGCGAACTCATTCTAGAGTTGGTTTTGTGCCATCAAAGATGGTTGCACAGGTGGAAGATGATGAGTGGGTTTCACAAAAGAAGATCTTGGCATTGTTGACTGAACCGACTGTAGTAGCTGAAGATATAGGGATTGATGCAGATGGAGAGGAGGGAACCCATGGTGCTAAGAAGATTGTTGTTGACTGGAATGTAGTAGAGTTGAATGAAAAAATAGATTTGGTCATTACACCAATATCTGACATTGATATGGCCGAAATGTTTGGCATTCAAGTTGATGACAAAGATAAGGAGAAGGATGACAGTTCTTTGCCTGCTGATGGTAACACAGGCCCTAGAAATGCAAATGAGGATGAAGAAGAGCTGATGAGAGAGGCTGCAGATGATGTGGATGATGCAGATGATAATGAGCTGGTTTGTTTGTATGACAAAGAGAACCTAGTTATTGAGGTGGGAAAGTTGTGGCCAAGCATGGATGAGTTTAGGATGTCTTTCAGGACCTATGAAGTGAAAAAAGAGTTTGATGCCAAGACTATGTGTACTGGTCGAAAGAAATTTTATGCTCGGTGCAAAGGTTATGATGGTGGTGGCAATCCTTGCAAATGGTACTTATCTGCCAGACGACAACCTGATGGAAGTACAGTAAGGGTAAATCAAATACCACACCAGCATACATGTATGACCAGTTCACAGAGAGTTTCAAAGATGACATCACAGCTTTGGGTTACAGAGAAGATTACTCCTATTTTAGCCAAGACTCCAAACACTACTGCAAAGAGGCTGAAAGTTGACTTGGAGAAGTTGTACCCCATCCAGCTGCAATATACCACAGTGTGGAAAGCAGAACAAAGGGCCATGAAATCATTGTATGGTGACTGGGCAAATACATTTAGGATGTTGTATAGTTTTAAAGCAGAGGTGGAGAAGAGGTCACCTGGAAGTGTGGTGGAGATAGATACAGAGGTAACAGAGGATGGCAAGGTTTTATTCAGCAAGATTTTTATGTGTTTGAAGCCTTGCATAGATGGATTCAAGCAGGTTGTCGTCCATATTTGAGCATAGACTCATCTTTTTTGACTGGAAAGTGGAATGGTCAGTTGGCTGCATGCAATGCTCTAGATGGACACAACTGGATGTTTCCAATTGCAATAGAAATGTTTCAATCAGAGACAGAGACATCATGGATATGGTTCATGATGCAACTTAAAAGATGCATAGGGCCAGTTTCTCCTTTGGCCATCCACACAGATGCATGTAAAGGGTTGGAAAAATGCAGTTAAAAATGTTTTCCCCCATGCTGAGTAGAGGGAGTGCTTTGGACATATGTGGATGAATCTGATAAAAAAATTCAGAGGAGATGAATTTGGGCGCATGTGGCCAGCAGCAAGATCCTACACCAGACCGACACATTCCTATCACCTTGGTAAGATATTGGCATCATGTAGTGATAATGAATTTGCTTCATGGTTGAACACCCACCATTCTTTGTTGTGGTACAGATCAGGTTTTAATACTGCCATAAAATGTGATCATATCAATAACAACTTGGCAGAAAGTTTTAACAACAAAGTGAAGGATTTGAAAGACTTGCCTGTGCATGACATGGTGGACCAAATAAGGATCATGATCATGCGTTTGTGGAGTTGAGAGGAAAAAATGCTAATATTTTGGAAGGGGACAAGCTTCCAGCAGTGGTACAATAGGTGGTCAACAGGAGTAGAAATCTTTCACATCTATCTGTTGAGAAATCTTCCTTGTGGGGTGCTGAAGTTAGAGATAGAAAGAGTGGCAAGAGGCATGTGGTAAATACTGAGTTGCATGAGTGCACTTGCCAAGAGTGGCAGCACACTGGAAAACCATGTGAGCATTCCATACTTTTTTTGGCATCTAAACCCAGGTTAAATATGCACCCATATTTGCATGAATATTATTCAGTACAAAAATTCAAAGCTGCATATGCAAGTCTAATTCCTACACTGACTGACCAATCCCCGTGGCCTGAGGTGGAAATAGAATTTACCTTGTGTCCCCCTGTCACTAGAAGAAAGGCTGGGAGGCCAAAACAGAGTAGATTCAAAGCTTGGTTTGAGAAAGGCGGTTGTAGTAAGAAGGGGAAAAAGGAAAAGGAAAAGAATGATATGCCCAAAAAGGTTAAAAAAGGTAACAAAAATAGGTGCAAGTTGTGTGAGGTACTTGGGCTCAGAATTGGTTCATCCAAATGCATCTACACTCCTCAGAGGCCAAAATATGTTTATGTTACTGTTTTCGCAAGTTTTTGATTTTCCTACTTGTTCTAGTATCTAACCGAGTGAAATGCTTTAATTTTTAGGAGGAAGCGTGCAGAAAAAGCCCCACCTCTTGTTGTTGAACAATGCTGGCCAGTGAAAAGAGCAAGACTCAATGGCTTTAGAAGGAAGAGAACTAAGCAGATAATGTTTGGTGACAAAGATATGGAGCAAACTGAAACTGTTACTACTGAACATGAGCTAAGTGTTTCTGTTTTGGACGATGTGATGCATACTGAATCTATTTTGCAGGCGCTAGGGCAATCTGAAACTGTTGCAGATGAAGCAACTGTTATGCTGCCATGCGAATATGCTTTGACAGCTGTGTTGCCATGTTTGGAGGTTGTGCTGCCAAGTGTTGAGTTGCAAACTGAAGAAGTTGAACAATGTGTGCCATCTACTCAATCTGCGGAAGTGCAAACTGAAGAAGTGGGACATGTTCAGGTGCAAAAGTTGAGGGGGCCTAGTGGAGTTGGCAAGAAAACCAAGAGCATCAGCATCAACAAACTGTGCGCCGTGGAACCAAACAATGGAAAAAAGGAGAAGAAATCGAGTGGTAGAAAGAAGCAAAAGAAATAGAGTCGAAATCATTCAAATGTGATGTGATTTGATGTGAAAACTTAAGTTTGTTCTCATTTGATGTTAAAACTTATGTTCTTTCATGTGAAAACTTATGTGCTATGATGTTGATTTGACTTGAAATTCAAATTCAAATTTGAACCGACATTCAAATTTTAACCTATCTCCAATATTTTTGGAGTTCATTTGTTTGTTCTTTGATGTTGCACTGTTTTATGTACTACTATGCACTATAGTTCATAAATCCAACCCTTTTTGCGAAGCCCAACTCATAGTCACTGAAAATGTTGTCCAAACAGGCTCCAAAGTAAGGGAAAACAACCCCATTTCTAAGCAAGTTTTTTTTCGACCTTCACAAAATCACCCAAAAAGATTTTCTTAGCTTATATTATACCTATATAGGATCAATACGAAGTCTCACCTTTTTTTGAATAAGTATTCATATTATTAATTTATTTTTTAAAAAAACACCCTTTAATACAAAGTCAACAATAAAACAAGTTTAAAAATTTAAAATGCAAAAATAACTTCAGATCCTGCTTAGTCATTCCAAAATGAAGCTAAGGTGAGGTTTTTGATTTTTTGCATTTTCAAAACCACAAACCCTCTTCTCACTCCTTTGAACTCTATGCAACCTCAGTCGAGATAGTCCAACTTGTGAAGGTTTTTTCATGCAGAGATCATTAGATCAAGCTTATCATTTTATATCATAACTATGTAGCATAACAAGACTATATGCGCAGGTTTTTCATTTTTTAGATTTTCTTTGAATTAGTTATACACATTTGAATGTTCGGTCAAACCTTTACAACCCCGTTGACTTCCTGCAAAACCCATGTAACCCTAACGCCAAATGTCCACCATCGATCTAACCCTAACGCCAAATTGCAGCCGTCAGATAGGCCTTCTAGAACGATTCCACGGGGGCGATCCGTGGGAGTCCTAATTCTCCAATCTGATTGACCTCCTTTTTTTTCACTGAAGAACAGATAACGTTCAGCGGGGGAGCATCTCAGTGACCGTTGGGCCGAGCGGATCGGGCCCGGCATAGCCTGGCGTGTGTGCGCACGGCCAAGTCATGCTCTGTTGGCATGCATGCGAGAGGGATGGGCTGCATGCGAGAGGGATGTGAGAGGGTCACTGACATGTGGGCCATCCCTGTCCCATGCATGCAATGCAACGGCGTCGCAGCCTAGCTATTCTGCTCGTGAACACAGGGACACAACCTAGCCATTTGCATGCACGCCGCGACACAGTAAAGCAGTGACAGGGGCGTAGCGTATAGGTACGTTGCGTCTAAGCTATTTTAAGAATTGCATGCACGAACCTGATGTTGGAAATATGCTCTAGAGGCAATAATAAATTAGTTATTATTATTATATTTCCTTGTTCATGATAATCGTTTATTATCCATGCTATAATTGTATTGATAGGAAACTCAGATACATGTGTGGGTACAAAGACAACACCATGTCCCTAGTAAGCCTCTAGTTGACTAGCTCNATGCGCAGGTTTTTCATTTTTTAGATTTTCTTTGAATTAGTTATACACATTTGAATGTTCGGTCAAACCTTTACAACCCCGTTGACTTCCTGCAAAACCCATGTAACCCTAACGCCAAATGTCCACCATCGATCTAACCCTAACGCCAAATTGCAGCCGTCAGATAGGCCTTCTAGAACGATTCCACGGGGGCGATCCGTGGGAGTCCTAATTCTCCAATCTGATTGACCTCCTTTTTTTTCTCTGAAGAACAGATAACGTTCAGCGGGGGAGCATCTCAGTGACCGTTGGGCCGAGCGGATCGGGCCCGGCATAGCCTGGCGTGTGTGCGCACGGCCAAGTCATGCTCTGTTGGCATGCATGCGAGAGGGATGGGCTGCATGCGAGAGGGATGTGAGAGGGTCACTGACATGTGGGCCATCCCTGTCCCATGCATGCAATGCAACGGCGTCGCAGCCTAGCTATTCTGCTCGTGAACACAGGGACACAACCTAGCCATTTGCATGCACGCCGCGACACAGTAAAGCAGTGACAGGGGCGTAGCGTATAGGTACGTTGCGTCTAAGCTATTTTAAGAATTGCATGCACGAACCTGATGTTGGAAATATGCTCTAGAGGCAATAATAAATTAGTTATTATTATTATATTTCCTTGTTCATGATAATCGTTTATTATCCATGCTATAATTGTATTGATAGGAAACTCAGATACATGTGTGGGTACAAAGACAACACCATGTCCCTAGTAAGCCTCTAGTTGACTAGCTCATTGATCAATAGATGGTTACGGTTTCCTGACCATGGACATTGGATGTCGTTGATAACGGGATCACATCATTAGGTGAATGATGTGATGGACAAGACCCAATCTTAAGCTTAGCACAAAGATCGTGTAGTTCGTATGCTAAAGCTTTTCTAATGTCAAGTATCATTTCCTTAGACCATGAGATTGTGCAACTCCCAGATACCGTAGGAATGCTTGGGGTGTACCAAACGTCACAATGTAACTGGGTGGCTATAAAGGTGTACTACGGGTATCTCCGAAAGTGTCTGTTGGGTTGGCACGAATCGAGACTGGGATTTGTCACTCCGTGTGATAGAGAGGTATCTCTGGGCCCACTCGGTAGGACATCATCATAATGTGCACAATGTGACCAAGGGGTTGATCATGGGATGATGTGTTACGGAACGAGTAAAGAGACTTGCCTGTAACCAGATTGAACAAGGTATCTGGATACCGACGATCGAATCTCAGGCAAGTACTATACCGGTAGACAAAGGGAATTGAATACGGGATTGATTGAATCCTCGACATCGTGGTTCATCCGATGAGATCATCGTGGAACATGTGGGAGCCAA
>LR880972.1:883824513-883868145 GCA_904067115.1 Aegilops sharonensis
TCCTCGGCCTGGTGTTCTGGTGTGGATGCGAGTTCATCACGTTCACCACCTACAACATCTTCACCAACTTCCACCACAGCTTCCCCGAGCCCAACGGCATGCACACCCCTCCCCTACCAGATGCCGGAGAACGACGAGTGAGGGGCGCCGGCTAAGGAGGGGCCAAGGAGTTGTTCGAGTGTTCTGCTGGCCGAGTCTTCCTATCTAGCTTGTGTTGTGTTGGTTGGGGCGTGTGTGCCCGTGTCTTCTAGCTAGTGTCTAGTTTTAATTATTTTCCTTTCATGTTTTATGCACTATATGTTGTAAGGGGATGCCCCTCTATATGTTCTAAGGGGATGCTACTAGGGTACCCGATGCCCCTCTATCGTGCTATCTGTTAATGTTTTTTCGGGCCTAAAGTTTCTTCATTGCATTTTATTTATGTGCCCATGTGAACTAAAAATGCACTTAAACATGATCCAATCATAAAAGTTGTTGTTAGCACGTGTCTAGTTAATTTTTTTCCTTTTATGTTTTATGCACTATATGTTGTAAGGGGATGCCCCTCTATATGTTGTAAGGAGATGCTACTTGGGGCACACTACATGTCTTCTTTTTTTGAGAGGGGCACAACCTTTTTCGGTTGAAACACACGAGTAAAAACTTTGGAAACACCATAGCACAAACAAAAAAAATTAAAAATGGTGCTTGGTTGAAATAAACTAGAACCAAACAATTACAACTTTTTTGGTTCACAAAGACTGCAAGTTAGACTGCTAACTAGAACCAACCTTTTGCTTTAGCCGAAACAACACGGGACCCTACCATTGGACACGATAGCTTGTGCATAAAAATAGCTCAAATAATTATCAGATGAGTTATCTCAAAAAAGATGACTGCATGAAGCTTAATTTTTTTGAAATAAACTAAGCCGAAAAGATTTATCGATGTCAATGACCNGTTCACCACCTACAACATCTTCACCAACTTCCACCACAGCTTCCCCGAGCCCAACGGCATGCACACCCCTCCCCTACCAGATGCCGGAGAACGACGAGTGAGGGGCGCCGGCTAAGGAGGGGCCAAGGAGTTGTTCGAGTGTTCTGCTGGCCGAGTCTTCCTATCTAGCTTGTGTTGTGTTGGTTGGGGCGTGTGTGCCCGTGTCTTCTAGCTAGTGTCTAGTTTTAATTATTTTCCTTTCATGTTTTATGCACTATATGTTGTAAGGGGATGCCCCTCTATATGTTCTAAGGGGATGCTACTAGGGTACCCGATGCCCCTCTATCGTGCTATCTGTTAATGTTTTTTCGGGCCTAAAGTTTCTTCATTGCATTTTATTTATGTGCCCATGTGAACTAAAAATGCACTTAAACATGATCCAATCATAAAAGTTGTTGTTAGCACGTGTCTAGTTAATTTTTTTCCTTTTATGTTTTATGCACTATATGTTGTAAGGGGATGCCCCTCTATATGTTGTAAGGAGATGCTACTTGGGGCACACTACATGTCTTCTTTTTTTGAGAGGGGCACAACCTTTTTCGGTTGAAACACACGAGTAAAAACTTTGGAAACACCATAGCACAAACAAAAAAAATTAAAAATGGTGCTTGGTTGAAATAAACTAGAACCAAACAATTACAACTTTTTTGGTTCACAAAGACTGCAAGTTAGACTGCTAACTAGAACCAACCTTTTGCTTTAGCCGAAACAACACGGGACCCTACCATTGGACACGATAGCTTGTGCATAAAAATAGCTCAAATAATTATCAGATGAGTTATCTCAAAAAAGATGACTGCATGAAGCTTAATTTTTTTGAAATAAACTAAGCCGAAAAGATTTATCGATGTCAATGACCGTGTGCACCTTTTTTTGCACTAACTACACTTCTTTTATCAATGGGCCTGGATATGTTCTATTCGGCCCTGCCTACCTTCTATATGGGTCTGGCCTTTTCGGGCAACTGTCAACGAACCTTTTTTTTTCCTTTTCTCCCTGTATCACTGAAACTGAAACTGATGACGAACTGAAGAACTGAAAAAACGGGGCCGAAACAGAGTGGAGAAGACATGCCGAATTCGTACAACGCAACACTTTTATTCAAACATCCATATCATTACGATTACAAATGATGCCCAATCTATTCACTAACGACTAATTATCATCACATAAGCAAATGCGAGAGCAATTACACAAACATAAAAAAGTCCGGCCATCAAATTGCCCTGCTTCTTCAATTCGATGAGTTTCTTCATCCGCTTGTTCAGCTTCTTCAGCTCTGCCGTCACTCCTGCATCCCCCACAGAAGCACCAATGGAATGGGCGCCCCCAATGGAATTGCCAGATCCAGGGGCCCCAGATCCAAACGGGCCCGATCCAAACTTCTCCGCCTCCAACGGTAAATCGAGCTCCCCTGATGCACCCTCCAGTTGAATCTGCTCTATGTACTCATCTAGCCAATCAAAATGGGTGCATTGTTTCAATTTCTGAAATCGGAAAGATGAACCCTATATACCAAACCCGATGAAAAAAATGAAATTGGGAGACAAAAACCAAAATTGGCATATTGAGAAGTAAAATCTCACCTTTCCCTGCTCTGGTTTGCTCTCGCATTTCCCGAATTCCCGCCCAAAGTTGCCATTCTTGTCGGTCGTTGTGACTAGCCGCTTCAGGGGTGCGGTACATGGGCATGCAGGGCACCTTGTCATGGGCACTGCGCCATAGCGCGGCCATGAGCGGCAGGAGGCTGAAGCGGAGCTCGACATTGCTAGGTCGCGGCCCGGAACGGCGTTGCTGCGCATCGTCGCCGGAGAAGAAGAAGAACAACGGTCGGGGAGATGGGGATGGGAAGGTCGCGGTAGGGCTCGGGTGCTGCACGGCTCGGGGCACGGCTCGGTGTCCTCTGTTGTACCAATGCTGAGCTGGATAAGTTAGTGGGTCCCATGCTGTGGGTCCCGCTCACCTGACCAATGCTGAGCTGGATAAGTTAGTGGGTCCCATGCTGTGGGTCCCGCTCACCAGATTCGAGTTTTAAACATGTGTCTTTAGATTAGGCAGCAGTGTCGCATGTCAGCTATTTTTTCAACACAGATGTCGCATGAGAGCCATTTGAATCAACGACGTCGTTCTGTGCACAATACAACTCAACGATGTCGCATAGGAGCTATTTGCCCGTGTGTATGGGCATTGTACAAGCATTGTCCGACTAGTGTAGGCCTCTGTGTGCGTGCGTGAGTGTGTCCACCGGTCAGGTCGTGGCTGGGCGAAAGCAGGGATGGCTGAGTCGCAGGCCGTTGGCGAGCATAGTGGAGGAGCGTGGCATGGAGACTGGGTCTCGCGAAAGAGCAGGCGGTTCACGTTCTAGAGAAGGCAGAGTCTCCAGGAGATCGTGTACGTGCGTGTGGAGCTCAGTGGACGGCGTTGCGTGGGCACTGCATCGNCGTGAGTGTGTCCACCGGTCAGGTCGTGGCTGGGCGAAAGCAGGGATGGCTGAGTCGCAGGCCGTTGGCGAGCATAGTGGAGGAGCGTGGCATGGAGACTGGGTCTCGCGAAAGAGCAGGCGGTTCACGTTCTAGAGAAGGCAGAGTCTCCAGGAGATCGTGTACGTGCGTGTGGAGCTCAGTGGACGGCGTTGCGTGGGCACTGCATCGCCGACATGCTATAACAACTCTTGTAATCCTTGTGTGTATGGTGTGCCAGCCAGTTTGATAATGGAAAAAGGCGTCTATGCGCCGAGGCGTTTGAGCGCCCGGAAAATCCACTGTTGTCTCCTCTTTCTTCTATATCTGAGAGAGAGGGAGAGGGAGGGGGAGAGCGAGAGGGAGAGAGAGAGAGAGAGAGAGAGAGAGAGAGAGAGGCTCTGGCGCAAAGTGACAGCTAGGGCTTGGCGCCAACATTTGGCATCCGAGCTACCAGGTTCGGGGTCGTGGAGCATGGTGGCGTCCGCGGCGAGCGCGGCGGACATGGAGGCCTTGGCAGCGGTTCGCGTCGAGCGGGCGGCGACGGCGATGCCCGGCGTTTCCCGACGCAGCTCTGATGATTCAGGGTGAAAACCTATAATCAGGCCTCTAGTGGTTTGATTTGGCGATGACAATGCTTGAGCAGCATTCCCTTCCTCAAGAAGTTGCTGTTGAAGAACATTATTGTTCTTTTAGTGTCGATCGTTGTTTTGATCACTTTGATTTATTTTCTTTTCCTCACATGCGTATAGCTTTCTTATTGTATGAATTTGCTTTTTGCCGGTTTGTTTTGTGTATGTGTGTCGCCGGGGGGAGGGGGGGGGGGGTACGTAATGGTTGTGTGCATTCTAGCTATGTAGTGCGTATTATCTTGATGCTTCATTTTAAGTTCATAAAATTCGACAAAACTCTATGTCATTCATCTTGCAGCTTTAAAATGCAGGAAATATTTATGCACTATGGAGCGTACTAATATGGAAGGCAACCACTATTGTTCTACAAGGCAGTTGAAATGACATGAAGGGAGGACACTAAGAATATTCGTGGACGTAAGACCCATGAGCATGCGACGTATCTGCATAGGACCCATGTGAACAAGAGCCAATTTACCCTTCTATTGTCATAGGTAAGTCAGATTTTCCAGACCCGCGTATTTGTTTGTCCCCATGTCTCCCAAGCCAAACCAATGGACAGAGCAACGAGCTAGCAAATGATAATGCCCTCTCATCATTTTGGTTGTCAATCAAAGTAGGCTCTATAGGCTGAGCAACTGAAGTGTCTGTATAGGAAGTTAAGAACTACCATGTTGTCAAAAATTAGACGGAAAGAGAAGGAGGCCTGCACATATAAGAAACTCAAACGGGGTAGGCAAATAATGATGGGTAGTTAATTCATACTTCAAGCATAACATCCTAAGGCCAGTAAAAATTGACGTGGGCACTGGGATTTCCAATGGCTACTCGGCAGCGCTCGACCATGGCACTTGGTCCGTATCCTTCGGATCACAAATTAGGGGTCAGGTCCTATATCTTTCAGACCAAACACTCGAGCTCACGCGAGAAGAGATCAATCGAGAGAGATAGAGATTGTGCCGCATTCAACTTGTAGCTTTTCTGCTTCTATTCAGAGATAACAAACACTAACTGAAAAAGAAACAAATTTCAATGTCCGTGTCGGGAGGATCATCATCCCGGCGCTCCCTGCACATCACCCGCGATGCGTTCTGACCGTTACATCCTGCCATCACACGATCGGGTCAGAGCGGCGAGAGATTCTAACTAAATAAGCCGAGTGGCAGCTCAGTTTAGGTGTCATCGACGTTGCCAGTAGAGTTTGCATCACTGAAACCAACCAGCTGCGGCTCCGACAACCCGGCCCCCGTCTTGTACATGCACTCGAAGTTCAGAGTGCCTGCAATATACGTGAGCATATGCCAATTGCCCGGTGCAATATCATGGGTGCCTCCATGAACCTGCTAAAAAGCCGACGACAAAGGTAATGTCTGGTCTCGTGTGCACCGATAGCGAAGACTGCCGACGATGCGGCGCTAGAGCTTGCTCTCCACTGGCGTGCTCGTGCTCTCCTGGCTCATCTTCAGCCGCGGGTCCATTGGTACATGCACTGGATTGCACCATGACAGCCCAGCCGAGTTTGGCGGCATAGCTCGCCTGCTTGAGGGTGATCACGTCAGCCCCTTTGTGCACCTCGATGCCGAGGTAGTAGCTCAGCAACCAAGATCACTCATGGAGAACGCACACTGCATCTGCTTCCTTGAACCGAGCGATGGCCGCCGTGCTCGATCCAGTGAAGATGAGTTCATCGAAGTACACCCCTAGCAACAGCCACTCGTCGCTGCACATTGCATGTATACGGCATGCTCCGATGGGCTCCTCTGAAACCCAAGGGACACCACTGTGTCGTCCAGCTTAATCTTCCGGGCATGCGGCGCCTGTCTGAGCCCGTACAAAGCCTTGGAGAGGCGGATCACCTTTTCATCTTCGCTGACACGCTCGAATCCGAGCGGCGGCTTCACCACGTACACCTCATCCTGCAATTCACCATCGAGAAATGCAGATTTGATGTCAAGATGTTGCACTTCCTAGCCTGCGTGAGCTGCAATGGCAAGCAGCAGGCGAACAAAGTCGAGACGTGCCACCAGAGTGAAGACCTCGTCGAAGTCCATTCCGCGCCGCTGCATATAACCCTTGGCAACCAGTCTCGCCATTTGCTTGACCACCTCAATGGCGGAGTTCTTATTCATTTTGAAGACCCACTTGAGGCCTATCGGGTGCTTGCCGGCGGGGAGAGTGGTCAGAATCCACGTCATGTTCTCCTGGATGGACCATAGATCGCCCATCATCGCCGCACGGAGCGTGCGGCTCCGCTTCCTCGAAAGTGTTTGGCTTATTTTAGTCCTTAGATATGGGATCAATGTTGGTCGCAGAATCGTTTTATTTAATACTATGTTGGCAGGGTCTTGGACTAAAGACCTCTTGGCTCGGATATCATATTGAATTCATGTTCCAGCCAACTCATTCAAAAGTCCAAACTGATGAAAAGAGGCGGGCAATATATTTTAATAATCTGGAGTTGTGTCATCGAAGATAGTCTCGAGGACGCGGTAACGACGCGGCACCTCCTCTTCGACAAGTTCGGCGTCAATCGTGGCCTCAGGTGGTGGTGAGACATATCCTTCCGCGACGCCTCGCCCCCTGTCACTACCGGAACAGGGTGCTACCCCGACGGCCAAAACAATGCCGACGGCCCCCCGTCGGCCTATTCGGAGGTATGCCGACAGCCAGTCCCAGGCTGTCGACATATCCAGGCCGTCGGGCTACCCCAAGCTAAGCCGACGGCCACCGTCGGCACAGAAAGGCCGTCAGCACAGAAAGGCCGTCGGCATACACTGGCCGTCGTCATACTCGTGGGCCCGGCGACCCCGCCCGTGACGGGCGGCTAACGTCGTCAGAACTATGCCGACGGGCGCCCGTCGGCATAGGTCCGCATGCCACGTCACCGATCCGGGGCGCATCGTCCAGCACATATGCCGACTGCTGCCGTCGACATATCTGCCACGTCACCAATCCGTGGCACGCCGTCGCTAGTTAATTTTTTTTTCTTTTTCATATGTAATTTTTGATGCTTTTTTATGTATTATTATTTGATTAACTGACATGTAGCATGTGTAAATATAAACATACATATGAACATATATGTTGTTTGTATTCTTTCCATAGATTATGAATATATATGTAGTTTGTATTTTTTTTGAGCACGTTAATAATGTGTCGTCATGTTCTTTTGAATATAGGTCCTTATATTTTATTAAAATCAAAAACAGCTATGCCGACATAAGTTTTGTGGCGGTTGCAAACACCCGGCACCCGTCTCCGGAGTGTGACCCCCCTCACGTCCGCGGTGTGCCCCCTCACGGACGGCGTCGCCGCCGACACCTGGAGGGCGGAAACAGCCGCATCGGGTCTATACGGACGGGACGTTGCTCCCAAGTGTTTCTATATGTGGGATGACCTACCACAACCGGTGGTGTGGTGGCATGTCTGAAGAGGCAACACGCGTCTCCTAGGTGTGGCCCCCATCACGGACGGCGCCGCCGCCGACACCTGGAGGGGGGAAACGGACGCGTCGGTTTTACACGGTGGGGATGTAGCTGTGGGTTTGGCCCGAATGTTGCTCCCAGGTGTCCCTTTGGGCTGACCTGACACAACCGGGTGGAGAGGTCCACTGGTCAAAGCCCATCCGTGGGAAGTCAAAGGGCTAGATCTCGTGGTCAATCGCTCCAGGGTTAGGCGGGACGGGGGCCCTGGGGGAGTAGCAATGCCACCAGAGCGTCGTACCGGGACCTCGTACATGCCGGGTGGTGTTGCGGCATGTCTGAAGAGGCGGCACGCGTCTCCGGGGTGTGGCCCCCCTCACGGACGGCGATGACAGAGTAGTAGACGTTATGCGGTAACGGTGCGGCGTGAATATTATTAAATACTCAGATCACGATAAAATCATGAGTTTTTTACACGACGTGGGCACATGTGCTATAGGAATGATGGTAATTTTTCATAAGTTTTGGTGATGGAGAAGTATCCGAACACTTCCTTGTAAGCGGATTGCCCTTCGCATGTCTACGACTATGGCCGGCGGCCTCCGGGGGCTAGCACGCTGCCAATCTTGCGTACGCGGCTTCTCACAAGTCTGAAAGTGTTGTGGCGGTTGCAAACGCTTGCACGCGTCTCCGGGGTGTGGCCTCCTCACGAACGGCGCCGCCGCCGACACCTGGAGGGGGGAAACAGATGCGTCGGGTCTACACGGAGGTGATGTTGCTATGAGTTTGGCCCAGATGTTGCTCCCAAGTGTCCCTCTGGGCTGACCTGACACAACCGGGTGGAGAGGTCCACTGGTCAAAGCCCGTCCGTGGGAAGTCAAAGGGCTAGATCTCGTGGTCAACCGCTCTAGGGTTAGGCGGGGCGGGGGCCCTGGGGGGTAGCAATGCCACCGAAGCGTCGCACCGTCTGCTCATACATGCTGGGTGGTGTTGTGGCATGTCTGAAGAGGCGGCACGCGTCTCCGGGCTGTGGCCCCCCTCACGGACGGCAATGACACAGTAGTAGACGTCGACGTTCTGCGGTAATGGTGCGGCGTGAATATTATTAAATACTCGGATCGTGACAAAATCATGAGTTTTTTACACGACGTGGGCACATGTGCTATAGGAATGATGGTAACTTTTCATAATTTTTGGTGATGGAGAAGTATCCGAACACTTCCCTCCACGCGGATTGCTCTTCGCATGTCTACGACTGTGGCCGGCGGCCTCCGGGGGCTAGCATGCCGCCAATCTTGCGTACGCGGCTTCTCACAAGTCTGAAAGTGTTGTGGCGGTTGCAAACGCTTGCACGCGTCTCCGGGGTGTGGCCTCCTCACGAACGGCGCCGCCGCCGACACCTGGAGGGGGGAAACAGATGCGTCGGGTCTACACGGAGGTGATGTTGCTATGAGTTTGGCCCGGATGTTGCTCCCAGGTGTCCCTCTGGGCTGACCTGACACAACCGGGTGGAGAGGTCCACTGGTCAAAGCCCGTCCGTGGGAAGTCAAAGGGCTAGATCTCGTGGTCAACCGCTCTAGGGTTAGGCGGGGCGGGGGCCCTGGGGGGTAGCAATGCCACCGAAGCGTCGCACCGTCTGCTCATACATGCTGGGTGGTGTTGTGGCATGTCTGAAGAGGCGGCACGCGTCTCCGGGCTGTGGCCCCCCTCACGGACGGCAATGACACAGTAGTAGACGTCGACGTTCTGCGGTAATGGTGCGGCGTGAATATTATTAAATACTCGGATCGTGACAAAATCATGAGTTTTTTACACGACGTGGGCACATGTGCTATAGGAATGATGGTAACTTTTCATAATTTTTGGTGATGGAGAAGTATCCGAACACTTCCCTCCACGCGGATTGCTCTTCGCATGTCTACGACTGTGGCCGGCGGCCTCCGGGGGCTAGCATGCCACCAATCTTGTGTACGCGGCTTCTCACAAGTCTGAAAGTGTTGTGGCGGTTGTAAACGCCCGGCACGCGTCTCCGGGGCGTGGGCCCCCTCACGGACGGCGTCGCCGCCGGCACCTGGAGGGGGGAAACGGACGCGTCTGGTCTACATGGAGGGGATGTAGCTGTGGGTTTGGCCCGGATGTTGCTCCCAGGTGTCCCTCTGGGCTAACCTGACACAACCGGGTGGAGAGTTCCACTGGTCAAAGCCCGCCCGTGGGAAGTCAAGGGGCAAGATCTCGTGGTCAACCTATTCCAGGGTTAGGCATTACGGGGGCCCTAGGGGGGGGGGGGTAGCAATGCCACCGGAGCGTCGTACCGGGCCCTCATAAATGCCGGGTGGTGTTGTGGCATGTCTGAAGAGGCGGCACACGTCTCCGGGTTGTGGCCCTCCTCACGGACGGCGTTGACAAAGTAGTAGATATTCTGCGTTACGGTGCGGCGTGAAGATTACTAAATACTCGGNAGCGTCGTACAGGGCCCTCATAAATGCCGGGTGGTGTTGTGGTATTCTGAAGAGGCGGCACACATCTCCGGGTTGTGGCCCTCCTCACGGACGGCGTTGACACAGTAGTAGATATTCTGCGGTAACGGTGCGGCGTGAAGATTACTAAATACTCGGATCGCGATAAAATCATGAGTTTTTTGACGACGTGGGAACATGTGCTATAGGAATGATGGTAATTTTTCATAATTTTTGGTGATGGACAAGTATCCGAACACTTCCCTCTACGCGGATTGCCCTTCGCATGTCTACGACTGTGGTCGGCGGCCTCCGGGGGCTAGCATGCCGCCAATCTTGCGTACGCGGCTTCTCACAAGTCTGAAAGTGTTATGGCGGTTACAAAGCCCGGCACACGTCTCCGGGGTGTGGCCCCCATCACGGACGGCGCCACCGCCGGCACCTGGAGGAGGGAAACGGACGCGTCGGGTCTACACGGAGGGGATGTAGCTGTGGGTTTGGCCCGGATGTTGCTCCCAGGTGTCCCTCTGGGCTAACCTAACACAACCGGGTGGAGAGGTCCACTGGTCAAAGCCCATCCGTGGGAAGTCAAAGGGTATGTAGATNGGAGGGGGGAAACGGACGCGTCGGGTCTACACGGAGTGGATGTAGCTGTGGGTTTGGCCCGGATGTTGCTCCCGGGTGTCCCTATGGGCCGAACTGACACAACCGGGTGGAGAGGTCCACTGGTCAAAGCCCTTCTGTGGGAAGTCAAAGGGCTAGATCTCGTGGTCAACCGCTCCAGGGTTAGGCGGGACGGGGGCCCTGGGGGGTAGCAATGCCAACGGAGCGTCGCATCGGCCCCTCATACATCCAGGGTGGTGTGGTGGCATGTCTCAAGAGGCGGCACACGACTCCGGGGTACGTGCCCCCCTCACGGACGGCGCCGCCGCCTACACCTGGAGGGGGCAAACGGACGTGTCAGGTCTACACGGAGGGTTTTTTGAAGTGGGTTTGCCCCGGTCGTTGCTCATGGACGTCTGCGGTAACGATGCGGCATGAATATTATTGAAGACTCGGAGCGCGATAAAATCATGAGTCGTGAAGGGATAGCTAGCCGCCGATGGCCCTGGACCACACCGGAGGGGGGAAACGGCCGTGTCGGCAGCCTTGGGTAGGGTCTTGTGCTGGGTTAGGCTACTGGATTTTAATAAATTAGTAGTAGATTTATTTTAAAAATTTAAATTTGTTGCTAATAAAAAAATATATGCCTCCGGCTAAGCCGTCGGCATAGGTGCCACGTGGCGTCGTCACCTATGCCGACGACTTAGCCGTCGGCATACTTCACCTTATCCATCCGCGGGGCGCACCCCTCCACTCAGTCCTCTCATCTCGTCCCGACCCCGAGCGCATCCCACCCCGACCCATGTCGCCACCGCCGCATTCGGCCCCGTCCCCTGCCGCCGCTCACTCCACCCCGCCGCCTCGCCACTGCCGCACTCTGCCCCGCCCCCTGCCACCACCCTCCCACTCCACCACGCCCCTGCCGCCGCTGCCGCAATACGCCGCTCTCCCACTCCACCCCATCCCCTGCCGCCCCCGCCTCCACACCTGCGCCGCCACCGTCTCCACCCACCGTCGGCCCCGCCTCGTCCCGATCGCGTGCCGCCTCCATCTCCACCCGCCGTCGCCCCGGCCTCCCCCGACCACGCGCCGGCCGCAACTCCTGCCGGCCCGCGCGCCGGGCGCCCCTGCTTCTTCGGCTGGCCCCAGCCCTCCCGTCCCCGGCCGCCCCTGCCTCACCAGCCCCTCCACTGCCATCCTGCCACGCCCCTCTCGGTGAGCTACCAATTTTTAAATTATTTTTTTGCATTTTTTTGCTACTGTTGGATGGATGAATGGATTCATGGATGGATGTTGGATGTTTGATTGTTAGGTTAGATGTTGGATGTTAGGTTGTTTGTTTGATAGATAGGTGAATGCTGGATGTTAGGATATTAGGTTGTTAGGTTGCAATATTTTTATCATGATGATCTTGTCATTTGAGATGTGCTCCAAAATTGGTATAAGATGAGTGGTTATTTTTATCATGATGATCTTGTCGAAAAAATTGAACCGAAAAAATTTGACACTTGACGAAATATGATTTTTTCCCCATAGTTTTAAGTGTAAATGCTTACTGTTACGTAGCTATGTGAGATGTGCTCCAAAATTTGGAAATTATGAGTGGTTATTTAATCATGATGATCTTACTAAAAAAATGAAGGACAAAATTTGACACTTGATGAAACATGATTTTTTTTTTCATAGTTAAAAGTGTCAATGCTTAATGTGAGGTGATGACCTAAATTTTTATCACTCGGTGGAATTAACAGGATTTGTGGTGTTCCATCTTTGTGGAGTGATCGTCGACATTGGAGGTGTTGGTCTACGATCGTCCCTCCTTTAATCGACTACATCCTCTACATCGGAGGGTGAACAACAATTCCATGACCTCGTCCATTTTTTTCCATGTCACTATATTAAATTTTCACATCAAGTCGCGTAACCTAGGCGTCTCCCGTCCGAAAGGGTTGCATTGATAAATATGCGTTCAATTGCATATTTATCACCGCAGCTCTTTCGGATTGTCCAGCACTTTCCACGGACAGCCCGAGGATGTGTAGATTGGGTACGTTGTTCATGCTCTACCCCGTTCTGGGACAGGATTTCGGCGGCTTCTCCCTGTTGTTCTCCGGATGCACATTCTCTCGGCATTTTGCCGAGACGTGTATTTGGAGAACAACGGGGAGGTGCTGCCGAAATTTTGTCTCGGAATGGGGTAGAGCATGGACAACGTACTCAATCTACACATTCTCGGGTGGGATTAGGACCCATCTTTACCTATTAGAGATGTAGGTGGATTAAATGTTGTTTCTCGTCAACCTTGTAAAAAATAAAATATTGTTGTGAGTAATTTAAATGAATCCTTAATTTTGTTGTGTGGCTTCCAATAAAGCAGAGATGGTAGATAATCAGTGGATGTATAGTGGGTTTTTTCGTCGGAATCAAGTAACAACAGAGTGGGTCGAGAAAACTGATGTGTTTTTGAAAGAGATATTCCGCAGTCCAATGAGGATTGTTCCAGAATGCCCGTGTGCCAAATGTAAGAGACGTTTGCGCAGAGATAAGAGTGAGATGACTAAGCACCTTCGCACGCATGGATTTATGCCCAACTTTAATATGCCGATAAACTTTGCCCAGCGGGACCGTGGTAGAGAGGATGTGATACGACAACGCGTCGCAGGTTATGAGGATGATGGGGTTAGGGACATGATAGATGATGTATTTCCTGCACAGCCGACACCTCCGTCACATTCAGCGAATGAACCGGAGGAGCCGGAGGAAACCGCAAAGGCCTTCCTGGATATCTTGGCCTCGTCAAAGGAACCTCTTTATGAGGGTGCCAAGCTGTCTGTGATGGGTGCCATATCGCAACTGATGGTAGTCAGGGCTGAGTATGGCTATAGCCGAGGTTGCTTCGAAGCATTTCTGGGAGTATGGGCTAACATCCTGCCTGAGGGCCATGAACTGCCGAAAACCATGTACACTACGAAGAAAATCATGAAGGCGCTCTCCATGGATTATGAGAAAAATACATGTTTGTCCAAAGAATTGCCTTTTGTTTAGGCATGAGTATGCAGATGACAACGACTGTAGGAAGTGCGGTTCCTCTCGGTATATTGAGGTGGTCGATGAGCATGGTCAGAAGCAGCAGATAAAAATCCCTATGAAGGTTCTTCGGTATCTTGATTTTATAAAAAGACTGCAGCGCCTTTTCATCACCGAGGAGTCTGCCAAAATGATGAAGTGGAACAAGGAAGGGAAAAGGTACAATCCAAAAAAAAATTGTACATCCATCAGAAGGTGAAGCATGGAAGTCATTCGATATAGAGTACCCGGAGGAAGCAGCCGAGGCTGGGAATGTCAGATTTGCTATAACAGGTGATGGGTTCAACCCATATGGTATGTCGTATAATCCATACTGCTGCTGGCCCGTATTTGTTATTCCGCTCAATTTTCCTCCCGGCGCCATAATGCAACGCAAGACCATGTTCCTGTCGCTTATAATTCTGGGGCCTGAATATCCGGGGAAGAATTTGAGTGTGTTTATGGAGCCGTTGGTGGATGATTTGCACCATTCTTGGTACTTCCTGAGGTTGACATACGAACGACATCTGCAGAAAAATTTCTTGATGAAAGTTTGGCTACAGTATTGCATGCATGACTTTCCCGGCTATGCCCTGTTCTGCGGATGGTGTACAAGTGGAAAGATGCCTTTCCTAGTGTGCATGCAGGCCTTGATCTTCATTTGGCTAAAGAAGGGTGGTAAGTATGTTGCCTTTGACCTCCATCGTCAGTTCCTCCGTCCACACCATCCTATAGGGAAGACAAGAAGAATTTTGCAAAAGGCAAAGTTTTCCATGAAGTAAACGAGATGTGCTTGCTCAGCTGAAAGCTCTTAAGCCTGCTGGCGAAGGGAAAGGCAAAGGCAAAGGAAAATCCGCAGGCGAAGACGAGGGCAAGGGCAAAGGAAAAGGTAAGGGGAAAACATGTTTTGAAGGATATGGTGAGACGCACAACTGGACTCACATTACCCCCTTCACGCAGCTTCCCTATTTTAAGGACCTCTAACTTCCATACAACATCGACGTGATGCACACCGAAAAGAATGTCGTAGAGTCCCTTTTTCACACGATCCTCAACATTCCTGATAAGACAAAGGATAATGTTAATGCTAGAGTCGATCAACAGAATATTTGTGATAGACCACGTCTACACATGCATCCTCCCATAGGTAGTCGAATATCTTGGTTCAAGCCAGACGCTGACTTCGTACTTAAAAAGGATCATAAGATGGAGGCATTCAAGTGGCTAAAACACGTCGTGAAGTTCGCTGATGGTTATGCGTCGAATATAAGTAAGGGGGTCAATCTTTCAACATGCAAAGTGACCGGGCTCAAGAGTCATGACTATCATCTATGGATTGAGCGGATTATGCCGGTGATGGTTTGGGGTTATGTTCCCGAGCGTGTCTGGAGTGTGCTTGAGGAGTTAAGCCATTTCTTCCGCACGCTTTGTGCTAAAGAAGTATGTCGTGAGAAGATAAAAGAAATGCATAAGAAGGCGCTGGAGTTGATATGCAAGCTAGAGAAGATCTTCCCGCCAGGCTTCTTTACTCCGATGACACATCTCATTTTGCACCTCGTGAACGAGGTATAGTTGGGGGCCTTGTGCAGAATCATTGGCAGTACGGCCCTGAGAGACAGAACAAGCATCTGAGACAGAAATGTGGAAATAAAGCTAAGATTGAAGCTCTTCCATAGCCGAGGCAGTTATCCTAGAGGAGGTGGCAGACCTCAGGACAACCTACTATCCGGACCATGTTCCCACACTGCACAATAAGGTGTCTCGATACAATACAGAAGAACCCAAGTATAAACCAAATCTGCCTCTATTCATCGGGCAAGGTGGCAGGGTTGGATGCTCGACACCTTATATCATTCCACGAGATGAGTGGGAGGATGTCATGTTCTATATCTTGCACAACATCAAGGAAGTTGAGGATGAGTGGATGAGGTAATACCTTTGCACCATTCTTTTAGTCAATTCGTTATGTTCACTTTGCCTAGTTCTTATACCGTTTTTCTTATTGTAGTCGATTCGTTGATGAAGAGTGGACGGGAATGCTGCCTCCTCCTGAAGCGGAGGCACTTGCTCTTCTCCGAAAGGGTGCTCATGGAAGGAAAAATTTTGTTGCGTGGTTCATGGAGAAAGTAAATTTTCACACTTCCCTATTACCTATTTCACCGTACAATTCCAATTAAACTCATGCACCCTATAATTTCAATTAAACCTATAGGGAAATGATCCAAATGAATCAATGGATGAAGAATTGAGATGGGTTTCCATGGGTTTTGACCCTGCCATCATGACATGCGAAAAGTATGATGTGAATGGGCATCGCTTCCATACAGAGGAGCACCAGAACAGTCGGCCTGATCCCAAAACCATAAATACAGGAGTCTTCACCGAAGGAGATAATAAAGTAGATTACTACAGAAGGGTAGGAAAAATATACGAGCTTACATTCTAACATGGCCGCGAACACCTAAGTCTCACTGTGTTCAAATGCTGATGGTTCGACCCCAAAAAGGGTCTAAGACATACGCCTTCTGTTGGTTTAGTTGAAGTTAAACCATCAACCGTCTATGCCGGAGATGATCTCTTTATCGCCGCTACCCAGGCCACACAAGTATATTATCTGCCTTACCCATGCCAGAAAGAGTACCTAAAGGGTTGGGAAGTTGTGTTCAAGGTGTCGCCACATGGTAAGCTACCGGACCCGACCGATGATGATTACTACAACATAAACCCCATGACATACGAGGGAGTGGTCTTTCAAGAGGAACATGATGATGTGGTCCGAAACAAGGAGAATGATGACTTGGGTTATGTTGACCTGGACCCAAACGACGACGACACACGGATTGATGGTGAGGCATTTGTGAATCAAAGAGACATAATTATGCTTGAAAAGTTAAATGAAGACGCTGACAATGAGGAAGAGCCTCCACCTTCGTCAGACAACGAAGAAGATATGCGTGATAGTGATGATGAGACCGGTCGACAAATAGATTACAATAATGATGATTCATATGGGTTCCAGAAAATGTACGTTCTTTTAATGATCATTACAATAGTATGCTTAATGTGCTCTTCTGTTATTAATGTTCTTTCTTATATGCTTATGTGCTCTTCATTTATTAATGTCTTTCCTGTATGCTTGCTTATTTGATATCCTTACTAATTGTTTATTCTCTTCTCAATGCAGGTTTGCTAGTCATGGGCAACTCCAGCGGCGCCAGTTTCCTCAGTAAATTCAAAGGACTTACTCGGAGTGGACGAGACCACAAGGTTCCCTCCCGACTACGCGAGGATGACATCTCACAGGGAGGTGGAGGGGTCGGTGGAGGAGACCCTAGAGGAGGAGGGGGTGGGGGAGAGCCCCTATAGGAGGAGGATGTGGGGGGAGAGGCAGCCGGGACAAAAAACTCCGGGCCGTGTCTGAAATAGGAGGGTCTTCTTTGATGCCCTCCTATACTGAGGCACCTTCTGAGTCTGAGGAGGAGGAGTATGTTCCTGATGGCAAGGAGGAGGAGGCTGAGGAGGAGGAGGGCGAGGAGGAGGAGGCCGAGGAGGAGGGTGAGGAGGAGGGCGAGGAGGGTGGTGGAGGGGAGGTTGACCCAGAGTTGTGGGGTGACTTGCCACCGGGTGCTCCGCAGGAGTGGTTGCGTGGTACTGCTAGAGTACCTACACCACCTCTATCGAGGCGCACAAGTGGCTCATTGAACCCGCGGGGACAGAGTAAGTGCTTCTCAATCATATTTCAACACATAAAAACATTTTCTTATTGTACACATGGCAATCCTTTGATTCTTTTGCAGTACCTGGATCCTTCACGGAAAGGGCCGTAAACCGAACAGCCTTATCTCTGTCCTGTTGAAGGAGTTTTGGCCGGGCCTATTCTTCCCGCGGACAGACAGGGACCCGCAGCTGCGGGTTTTGGCCACGAGCTGGGCCCACTACGAGGCTTACAGCCACGCGGAGTACGGGACAGCCGCTAAGGCCGTGATCACCAAATTTTGGGTAAGTTCTCTTCTGAATCACTTGTTTTCAGTTTTGTTCATAGTTTATCATTGAATCACTCAACTCATACCTTGTTTGCTTCTGGTTTATTCATGATTGCAGCAACTCTATAGAGTTCTTGACGAGCACAAGGCCAGAGCCGACGTGGTCTTGCTTGCGGCTGCAAAGAAGAAAGCTCATCAGTTGCAGTACGAGGTGCACTGGGTTGCCATCTCGCAATACTACCACATAATCCTTCATCAAAAGATGACCAAAACTCAAGCGCAGAGGCAACGACTTACCTTGAGCATGGAGCAGTTCATGAAGGTAACTATTACTGACTTTTCATTGTTTCAAGCAGTCAACTATATGTTTCGTGCTCACATGTCATGCTTCCAAAATTTGCATAGGTTATTCCTCGTTGGTGCTATGGAAGGGATGACGAATGGGCGAGTTTGCTGGATAGGTGGCTCAGCGACGACGCAGAGTTTCCTGCCAAGAGCAGCAAGGCCCGGGTTAACCGTGGAAAAGACGGGACACACGGCCAAGGAAACAGGAACCACTGGGGCTTCAAGGCCATGAAGGTATATCTATATGCATGATGCATTTTTGTTCTTCTTTACCGTCATGTTCTTATGTATGGCTAACTTCTGTTTGACGTTGCAGGAGGACAAGTTGAAGAGGCCGCTCTCAGACGTTGAGTGGTGGAAGCTGGCCCGCGAGCGGAGTGATCGCAAGGACGACGAGAGCCATTACAACGGCAAGAACGAGGAGCACCTGGAGTCTTACACTCAGCACTTTCAGAGGTTGCATCCGGATGTTCCTGTTCCTGAGGTCGCCCAGTCTCAGATCGACGACACGGCGGTGGTGGCCATCCAGGGGAAGTCCCATGGCCTGTATCCGTGTTTCGATGGCTTTATCACTCCTTCGGTCTTGTACACACGACTTCGGGCTACCAACCCGAGCCCGTTAGAGAGTACGGGGCGTTCATAGCCTCCCTTAGCCCGCCAGCATGCTGTAAGTACTTCCCGTTTATCTTCTTTCTCTCTAACATTCTCAGTTTATTTTCAGCATTGCTCACTTAGAAACAACCTAAATTCTGTAGGCATATAAGGCCTTTGTCAAGCATAGGAATCTCGAGGTGCGGGAGTACTAGCAACGAGTGAAGGCAAACGATGATTACAACCGTCAGATGATGACGGTTAGGTTTGGCCTCTTAAAACCAAGCTAAAATTTTGCACTTTCATTCCTTCTGACCTTCTAGTTTGCTTGTTTAACTAACATCCAGGCTATGTTGGCATCTTGGAGTAACCGCACGGATCCACCACAAATGGGACCCCCACCACCACCTGTGGGAGAACCCCCACACGTGCCCACGTTCAATGAATGAGTGGCACTAGGCAGTGATGGCCCGGTTAGTACATTTGCCTAACAACTGACAAACTAGTTCTTGTTCATTCAACACTGTCATATCATATTTACCGTTAGAATCTTCTCTCAAACATATAGGGGAGCGGTGGCTCGACTCCTGCTTCGTCGACCCCAGTCACTCCGATCTGGCAGAGTGGTGGTGGTCTTGGCGGTGGCGGTTTTGGCGGAGGTGGTCTTGGCGGTGGCGGTTTTGGCGAAGGTGGTCTTGGCGGTGGTGGTTTTGGCGGCGGTGGTCTTGATTGATGTCGATGATTATACCCGTACATGTGGCCGTCGTGACATACCTTTCATCTTCCTACTTGTTAGTTTCTTTAGATGACAATGATGATGTTCCATGTCTTGCACTACTTATGTTCATGAACTTTCGCCGATGATGATCTTTAGATGATGAACTTGAGTATGTTTAAATGATGATGATGAACTTGAGTATGTTTAGATGATGAACTGTCATATTTTTGCATAATCTCATATTTTCTGATTTGAAATGCTGTCAAAATGATTTGAAACAGAGAAAACAGGAAAAATAAAAAAAGCAGTACAGATCTAGGCCGACGGTGGCCACAGTCGACCAAAGTTCCGGAACATACTTTCCAGGTGAGGTTCCATAACCAAGACTGGATTTTCTACTCCCGGGTGCACCTACACCCGCATGAACAGTATACTTGAAAGAAATACAAAAAAAACTTGAAAAAGTCTGAAATTTTGGGACATCAAACTAGATCAAAAGTTTTAGCTTCCTTCAAAATTACGTTACCAAATAACATTCGAGGAGCCTTCAACTCAAATAACAAAATATGTGTTCAAAGTTTTGTTAACTTTTGAGGAGTAATTTTGTTTTTTTGCTGAGGACTCCTCGAATGTTATTTGGTCACGAAATTTTGTAGGAAGCTAAATTTTTGATCTAGTTTGATGTCCCAAAATTTAAGATTTTTTTATTTTTTTTTTTATTTTTTTTCGAGTTTACTGTTCATGCGGGTGCACCTACACCCGAGAGCAGCCTCACCTTTCTCTACATTATACTATATATCCATGTACTTGCTGATGACATTCCCTCTTTCCTTCCTTCCTTCCTCATCATCAATATGTGTGCACATGCAGGATGACTCTTCTCCTTGGAACCCCAGGCTCTGGCAATACCACCCTTCTGCTAGCACTTGCTGGAAAGCTAACAAAAGTCTAAGATATCCCCGTCCCCATCAACTAACATTATTTCTTTTTTCCACTAGTCATTCATATAAGGTCTGAAGCTGCATACAGGAAGCAGATAGAATATTGTATGCCGTGTATTTCAGTAGTACTTCCTTTACTCACATACTATGTATGTATGTATGTGTGCATGCGTAGGTAACACGAGAAATTGACTACAATGGTGTCAAGCTGCAAAATTTTGTGGTGTGGACCATGGAGGAAACAGTAGCTCCCCTCCTCCCCCCTCTCTCCCTCTCCTTCCCCCTTGCCCGCGTGGCCTCGTCCCCTCATGGTTTCCCTCCGGCGAGCCGCTCCCCCTCGTTGCCCTCCCCTTCCTCCTTTGGTGCGGTGCTCTCTGGCATCGCTCCTGCGTCAGTGCAGTGGACGGCGGCCTCGTGGGCCCTCTGGACCTCGTTTTTGGGTGCTCGATAGCGATGGGGACTCCTCCTCCGATTTGGAGGCCGCTCCTTCCCTGGTTCCACCGGGGTCGGCGTTGGCTTCCAAGGCGGCGCCTCGTGCCAGGATGTTTTCCCCCGGGGCAGGGGCAGGCCGGTGGCGGCGTCAAAGGTCGACTCTGGTTTGCATCGCGTGTCTCGTCGGCGGTGTAGATCTGGTAAGTTCCCCTTTTGTCTCCGGCTAAGGGGATTCTTGGAGCGTTGCCATCTGCGGAGAGGTCGGGTGTCTTTCCCTTGAGGTCTCCGGAGCCGCCCCGGGGCTTGCCTCCTGCATCTGCTTCAGCCTTGTCATCGTTGTCGGTGTCGCCTGGTTCGTCGGGGGATGGGGGCTCGGCGGCGGGGAAAACCCTAGATCGGGCCTCGGGGACTGCTGGGTTGCTCATGTCGTGGGCCAGTCTCGGGTGGGCGGCCCGTGGCCCCCTTCCTTTTTTTGATGTCTGCTTTTCCCCTCCCTCCCATGGGCCCTGGACAGCAGGTGGTGGCCACTATTCCTTCCCCCTCCTTTCGGCCCATGCGGCCTGCTCGGCCCACTTGGGCGTGGCTCGTTCGGGCTATTTATGGGTGAGGAAAGGATCCCTTCCCCCATTTTTAGGGTTTTCGGCCTCCGCCGCTGATCTACGCAAGCGTCGCGCCCCCATCCGTCGCTTCCTCAGATTTACTCCTGCTACACTTCTTCTCTCGTTCGCAGAGTCCCTTGCCATGGACAAGTCCAGGGGCTCCTTGTGTGAGGCGTTGTCGGGCAGCAAGCGCCGGCGCGAGGACTCGCCGGCCACAGGTGTCGATCTGGAATATGAGGCTTTCCCTTTGCTCCAAGTTGGAGGCCGAGTAGGCGGCTCGCGAGCAGGTGGCTCGCGACCGTGAGGCGTGGGCGGCGGGTCCGGAATGGATCTAGCATGATGAGAGGGAGCGGGCGCTGGCTGGATCTAGCCCCCGGCCTCCGGATTTGTTGGTGCAGGGTCGCCGACGGTGAATCCCTGGGAGTTTGCTGCGTCTGGTGGTGCGGGTGGCTCATCCTCTTCGGGGCCGCGCCCAACTCCCTCTCGTGGCCCGGTGACTCCACCGCGAAAGCCTCCCCGTTCCTCTGGTGTTGGAGCTGGTTCTCGCCCTCCCCCGCGCAACTTCTCTGTCCCTCCACCCAGCAGTTCAAGGCGCGCCCCTTTCCTGCCTCAGGCCCTGGCTCCTCTTCGTGGGGGCTTGGGGATGACATTCTCCCTCCTTCACCACTTCCCCCTCCTCGCCAGGCTACCAATGCTTCGAACTCCTCCTCTTCACTCACATGCCACGAACCAGGTCATTTCCAATCAAGGTGCTTCAAACCCCCCTTCTGTCTCATATGTAGATCTGAGGGTCATCTGACAGTAGACTGCCAAAACCGCATCAAGCCACCTGCCTTTGTGCACTTCGGGACGGGCCTCCCTGGATATTCTTTCTTCTCCCTAGATAGTGAGGTGCCCCTGGTTGCCGCATCTCCGTCCCTCTCTAATGCTGCCATCGTTGCGGTCCAGGACCAGAAGATTTCTCCTCAGACCTTACTAGAAGGTCTTCGGATCTAGGATGAGGGAGGTTGGGATTGGCAAGTTAACCAACTTTATGAGTATGAGTTTGCGGGGGTGTTCCCCTCCAAAGATTGCTTAAGAATGACATCCTCTTGTACCAGCTTCACTTTGCCTTACAACCAACTGGTGGTGTCTGTTAAGGCTGCGACGTGTGGTGTCAAAGCGGTGGGACCGCTTTCCCAGTTCTGGGTTCTGGTTGATGATGTGCCTGCTGGTTTGCGCTGGGTCCCGTTCTTATTGGCAAGCCGATTGAGGTGGATTATGAGTCTCTGGAGAAGCTTAGTCTGGTTCAGATTAAGGTCTGGTGCGTGGACCCGCTTTGCCTGCATGGTGTGGTTGATATTTTACCTTCCTCTGATGGTGTTCGGCTGCGGGTGCGAGTGGAGGGGGCTGAGGCGTTCTAGGCCCCTCCACCTGCACCTCCTCCTAGTTCTGCTAACCCTGATAATCATGGTGATGGCTCTGCGGGTGGGCAAAATCCCAGCGGTGGCACTGATACTCATTTCACTCAATCTGAATGGGACGTCATGGAACCAGAGGTTTGTGAACTATTCAGGACAAATGCTCTGGTGGGTGCTACTCAGAAGGAGGCGGCGGAGGTGCCTGCGCAAGGAGTTGAGCGCTTGGGGGTCGTTGGCCAGGGAAAAGTTGTGGCTGCGGGCACCCCCATCTCGGGGGTCTGCTCCAATATGACGACCCATCCCCTTTCTACTACCTTTTCTGGTATTGAAGATCTACCTCTCTCTCCTCCTCTCCCTACTGAGATGGCCACTGCCAAGAAGAATAAGTCTACTGTCAGGAAGTATTCGGCCAAGAGAAAGGCTTCATCGGGCTCCAAGCAATCCATGACGGGTCTCTGTTGGTGTCTGGATAAGGATTTGGGCTCTACGTCGGGCTTTGGTCCCGTGTCAGCGTCTCCAATGGCTCGCTTCTCCCTGCTCCGTTCGCCCGCCTCCACGACTCGCAAAGGACAACGTGTGCAGGATTCTGGTGAGCCGGTGGCTCTGCGGGCGGAGCGCCGTGCGACGGCCAAGGAACTCCCTCCCTCAGGTACGGTGCCCATTCCCCCTCCTCCGCCTTCCCAGATTCAGCTAGTTTTGCCTGCTCTTTCGGACGAACATCTCTTGCATATCTTGTTGTATGTGGGTGTTTCCCTCTATCCTGGTTATGGGCCTCCTTCGTCTATTTTGTCCACTATTAGGGCCAATTAAATGGCCCAAGTGGCCATCACCAAGGCCAAAGAGGCTGCTGCCGCTGTGGCCAAAGGGGACATGGTTGTGCCATCCGGGGATGGGGTTGTGGATGATGGTTGTGGCCAGTATCACCCCCCTCCCCCCAAAAAGCGCCCTACGAAACGCTCCAATTCCTACGTGGCCCCGAGCAGGTCTAGCCTTCGTATCAAGATTTTTTCTTTCAAATGAAAGCTCTCTTCTGAAATATTAGAGGTTTCAGAGCTAGGGGCGCCGAGACCAAATTAGGGATGTCGTTCTAGGAGAGAACATTGGCATTTTAGGGCTGGTTAAAACCTTCAAAGAATCCTTGTCCCCTAATGAAATTTTAGCGGTTGCGGGTATGGATATATTTGACTGGAATTTTTTGTCGTCCTCAGGCAATTCCGGGGGCATACTTATTGGCTCCAAACGGGAAATGTTTGATTTTGTGGCCTTTGATCATGGTATTTTTTGGGCAAGTACTGTTGTGTACCGTCGGCGGCTTAACACTATGGGAATTTATGGTAGTTTACGGCCCAGCGGATCATTCCTTAACTTCTATCTTCCTTGATGAAATATCTACTAAAATTGAGGCGTGTACGTTACCTATTGTATAGAAGGAGACTTCAATATTTTGCGCACCCCCTCTCATAAGAATAATGGTAATTTTGCTTGGCCCCTTGCTAATGCGTTTAATGGTTTTATTCGTGACTATGCTCTACGCGAGCTACCTCGGGTGGGTACACGTTTTACCTGCACTGATCATCAGACTAATCCGACCTGGTTGGTGCTGGATCAGGTTTTTCTCTACTTGAACTGGTACTCCTTATTGCCACGTGCCTTCCGAAAAGCTAAAGCGATTGTGGGTTCGGATCATGCCCCACTCATCTTGGACGCTGGCCTTGACCACTCTAGGGTTACCTCTCGCTTTCAATTCGATGCCTCTTGGCTTTTAGTTGAGGGTTTCA
Organism: Aegilops sharonensis; assembly: GCA_904067115.1. Taxonomy (NCBI): domain Eukaryota; kingdom Viridiplantae; phylum Streptophyta; class Magnoliopsida; order Poales; family Poaceae; genus Aegilops; species Aegilops sharonensis. The sequence continues at coordinate 883,848,917 of LR880972.1, forward strand.
TCGATATGATGGCTACCAATATATCTGGTCTGCTCACCTCTTCTCACAGGTCCTTTGGTCCCATGGATGATTGGCACAAATGCTCCTACAAGCTCCGCAAGTTTCTTCGGGGTTGGTCTCGTAACAGAACCGCGGAGGCCCGCCGGGAGAAAACTTCTTTAGAGGCCTAGATTGCTGGTCTGCACCTCGTGGCTAATGGGACTGGCCTCTCGGGGAGCTAGTGGCCAGTCCATTACAACCTTGAAGATGCCCTGATGCAGTTGCACCAGCAGGTGGAAATCTATTGGCGTCAGTGTGGCACCCTAAACTGGACTCTTAAAGGTGACTCCCCTACTTCTTACTTCTTTGCCATTGCCAATGGTAGAAGAAGAAGATGTTTTATAGATAGCCTCATCATTAACGGAGTTAGGACCTCAGTGCAATCTCTCATCATATCTCACGTAGTGGATTTCTTCTCCTCTCTTTTGGGTGTGAAGTAGGAGGCTGGCCTTTCTATCTCCCCCTCCTTGTGGGACAACCATAGTATGATCTCGAACACCGAAAATGAGGACTTAATGCTACCTTTGTCTGATGCTGAGATCTGGGATGTTATCAATTCGGCTAACCCTAATGCAGCCTCTGGCCCTAATGGGTACTCCATACCCTTCTTCAAGAAGTTCTGGCCCCAGCTGCGCCTGCTGGTGTGTCAAATCATTCAAGGTTTCTGTTTGGGGACAGTCGATATCTCTCGCCTTAACTATGCTATTATTACCCTTATTCCTAAAGTTAAAGGAGCCAAGCTGATTTCCAAATTTAGACCACTTGCTCTAATTAACAATTTTGCTAAGTTCCCAGCGAAGAGCTTTGCAACTCGCCTGTCCCCAATAGCTCACATAACTATTAGTCCTTCCCATTCGGCATTTATCAAAGGTCGTTTTATCCTAGATGGATCCTTTGCCTGCACGAGATCGTTCATGACCTCAGAATTCTTAAATCTAAAGAGGTAATATTAAAGTTGGACTTTGAAAAAGCATACGATTAGATCAGCTGGCCTTTCTTGAGAAAGGTCCTCCTTGCCAAAGGCTTCCACGGGGCTTATGTTCACAAGATTATGCAGCTGGTCTCGGGGGGCCACACTGCGGTTTTGTTAATGGTCAAGTTAGTAATTACTTTGCCAACGGTAGGGGCCTGCGGTAGGGTGATCCCGCTTCTCCTATCCTGTTCAATTTTGTTGCATTTGCGATGTCTCATATTCTATCCAGAGCCGCTACGAATGGCCATATATCTCCTATTATTTCCCACCTTGTTCCGAAAGGGATCACTCATCTTCAGTATGCGGATGACACTATCATTATGGTATAATTATCTAACTCTTGCATTGCCCACCTCAAGTTCATACTTCTCCGTTTTGAAGCCTTGTCGGGGCTTAAAATTACCTTCTCTAAGAGCGAAGTCATAGTCACTGGTGTTGACGACACGGAGGCCTTAAGGGTGGCCCATCTTCTGAATTGTAAGCTGGGATCCTTTCCATTCAAATATTCGGCCTCCCAATTTCTCCGGATATGCTTTATGCTAAAGAGTTTACTCCTGTTGTCGCTAAGGTTGGCATTAGGGTGCTTCCTTAGAGAGGCAGATACAACACCAGTGCTGGGAAAGTGGCGCTGATTAATGCTTGTTTGTCTTCCTTACAAATGTTTATCATGAGCTTTTACTTACTCTCTCCTGGCACTCACGCTGGTTTCGATAAGCATCGGGGCGCTTTTTTCTGGAATGCGGCAGACAATAGACGCAAGTACAGACTTGTCAGGTGGAAACTTATGTGTAAAACCCAAAACCTCGGAGGGTTGGGCATCATAAACACTGCTATCATGAATAAATGCCTCTTGGTTAAATAGTGGTGGAAAATTATGACCACGGGTGCTGATACTTTGTGGTTTTCTATACTTAAAGCAAAAATATTTCCCTCTTTCTAGCCCCTTGTTCATCTCTGCTCGCAGAGGCTCGCAGTTTTGGAAAGATCTAATTAAAGTTTGGCCTCTGTTTTTGGCTCATGTTAAGTTTGTTAGGGATGGGACTTCCGTTCATTTTTGGCTTGATTGGTGGTGTGGAGACTCACCTCTCTCTGTGAGCTTCCCCATGCTCGTTTTTCCTATTTTTCCCTAACCCGAATATCTCCATCGCGGAGCTCTCGGCAATGGTTTAATGCCTTCTTCCCTACGCTCTCAGAGACCGCAGATATAGTGGTCTGGCCGCTTTACGGTCTAGTCTTTATATTCCAAGCTAATTGGTGGTTCCCCCACTAATAGATTTACCCATGTGTGGAGGGCTCGTATTCCCCCTAAAGTTAAGATCTTTCTTTGGTAAGCTTTCAAAGGTCGTCTCCCGCGGCTCACCAAATTTGTAAGAGGAATGGCCCGGGCTCAGAGTTTTGCGCCCTATGTGGAGCCTTGGAGGACACGAATCATATATTTTTTCATTGTGTTTTGGCCAAGTTGGTCTGGAGCTGTGTCTGAACATGGTTCCAGGTATCCTAGGATCCATCTTCTTTCTCTGAGCTTCGGGCCCTTGCTAATTCTTTGGTGGGTGTTACAAAGAGAGTCTTTTGGGTAGGACTTGGAGCGATCTATTGGTCCCTGTGGACTACTAGAAACAAGTTTACAATCGAACATGTCTTTCCTGCTAAACCTGCTGATTGCTTATTTAAATCTTGTATGTTGCTGTAGCAGTGGAGATTATTGACTAAGCTGGAGGACCGGGATGCTCCTGATCTTCTGATATCTAAAATGCGGGCCTTGGCGTCTTCCTTATCCAGACAGGAGCATGTTGCGTAGTTTCTTTTAGGTCTCTCTGGCCTGCATGCCGTGTTGGTGGCTTGGGTGCCCTGTAACTCTTACTCTAAAAGTCTAGGTGGGTCCTCGTCTGAGACACCGTTGTGTTCGTGGCTATGGTTGGTTGGTTGGTTGGTTCGGAACACTGCCTGGTGGCTTTATTTATAAAGTTAGGTGCATGCCTTTTCTCTAAATAGCTGCAAAAGTTTGTTCCAGAAAAGACAACATCTTACTGATACGCCTCCAATGTACCTATAATTTTTTATTGTTCCATGCTATTATATTATCTGTTTTGGATGTTTTATATGGATTTATATGCTATTTTATATTATTTTTGGGACTAACCTATTAACCTTGAGCCAAGTGTCAGTTCCAGTTTTTCCCCTGTTTTTGAGTTTCAAAGAAAAGGAATACCAAACAGAGTCCGAACAGAATAAAACCTTCACGATGATTATTCTTGGATCAGAAGACAACCAGGAGACTTGGGGATGAAGTCGGAGGAGCCACAAGGATGAAGGGCGCGCCTAGGGTGGTAGGGTGCGCCCCCCACCCTTGTGGGTCACTCGTGCACCCCCTAACCTAATTCTTGCGCCTATATATTCCCATCTATCCCCAAACCAATAGAGGCATCAACTAAAACACTTTTCCGCCGCCGCAACCTTTTGTACCCGTGAGATCCCATCTAGGGACCTTTTCCGGCATCCTGCCGAAGGGGGATTCGATCTCGAAGGTCTTCTACATCAAGTTTATTGCCCTTCCGATGAAGCGCGAGTAGTTTACCACATACATACGGGTCCATAGCTAGTAGCTAGATGACTTATTCTCTCTCTTTGATTCTCAATACCATGTTCTCCACGATGTTCTTGGAGATCTATTCAATGTAATACTTTTTTGCGGTGTGTTTGCCGAGATCCGATGAATTGTGGATTTATGATCAGCTTATCTATGAATATTATTTGAATCTCCTCTGAATTCTTTTATGCATGATTTGATATCTTTGTAATTCTCTTCGAACTATCGGTTTGGTTTGGCCAACTAGATTGGTTTTTCTTGCAATAGGAGAAGTGGTTAGCTTTGGCTTCAATCTTGCGGTGTCCTTTCCCAGTGACAGTAGGGGCAGCAATGCATGTATTGTATTGTTGCAATCGAGGATAAAAAGATGGGGTTTTCATCATCTTGCTAGAGTTAATTCCTCTACATCATGTCATCTTGCTTAATGCGTTACTTCGTTCTTTATGAACTTAATACTCTAGATGCACGCTGGATAGCGGTCGATGTGGAGTAATAGTAGGTGCAGAATCGTTTCCGTCTACTTGACACAGACTTGATGCCTATATTCATGATCATTGCCTTAGATATTGTCATAATTCTGCACTTTTCTATCAATTGCTCGGAAATAATTTGTTCACCCACCGTATTATTTTCTATCTTGAGAGAAGCCTCTAGTGAAACCTATGGCCCCCGGGTCTATTTTCCATCATATAAGTTTCCGATCTACTATTTTGCAATCTTTTACTTTCTGATCTATAAACCAGAAATACCAAAAAATTTACTTTACTGTTTATCTATCTCTATCAGATCTCATTTTTGCAAGTAACCGTGAAGGGATTGACAACCCCTTTATCGCGTTGGGTGCAAGTTGTTTGATTGTTTGTGCAGGTATTCGGTGACTTGTGCCTTATCTCCTACTAGATAGATACCTTGGTTCTCAAACTGAGGAAAATACTTATCTCTACTTCGCTTCATCACCCTTTCCTCTTTAAGGTAAAACCAACTCAAGCTCAAGAAGTAGCAGGAAGAATTTCTGGCGCCGTTCCCGGGGAGATCTACGCCAAGTCAAGACATACCAAGTACCCATCATAAACCCTCATCCCTTACATTACATTATTCGCCATTTGTCTCTCATTTTCCTCTACTGCACTTCTAAAATGATTTTGGAAAAGATTTGCTGTTTTATTCACCCTTCTCCATTTCGTCTTTTCGTTTGCCCTTATGTCTTACTTTGTTTGTTTGCTCGTTTCCTTGGTATAATTGTGTGTTTATTGAAAATCCGAAGCAAAGATTATGGATCCTCATCCACTTGCTAATCTTTTTAAGAGATCCAATCATGATGAACCAATTGCTAGTGAGTTTTGTGCACTAGATTATCTTTATGAAGTTTTGCTTGAAATTCATGAATCTGAAAATTGTGATAAAGAAATTTATGAAGTGATTCATGATAGCTCCTTGAATAAAAAGTATGATTGCAATGATGTTATTATAAATTCCACTAATGTTAATTGTGTTAATGATATGCAAAACCCTAAGCTTGGGGATGCTAATTTTACTATGTCTACTACTTGTTGCAATGATTTTGATTGGGTGATTCTTCTTACAATCTTGAAAATTTATTTAAGCCCCATGATGAATATGAGATTGATAATAATGTTTGCAACAATACTGAAAGTGGGTTTGGAAGATTGTCAAATTTAGATCCCACATATTTGGATAATGTTCAATATTATGAAGTTTTTGATAAAAGTGGGTTTGGAGAGGTCATGACTTTAGTTAATGATATTCCCACTATTTTGGAAGAGTGTCAACTTTGCATGCATGTGGATCATGTAGAGAATTTTATGTGATAGCTATATTGTTGAATTTGAATATGATCCCACATGTAATTATTATGAGAGAGGAAAATATGGTTGTAGAAATTTTCATGTTACTAAATTACCTCCCGTTATGTTCAGATTGCTATTGTTTCTTTCTTCTTCCTTGCATATGCTAGTTTTTGCTTGTATTGATAATTTATTTGCTTATAAAATACCTATGCACAGGAAGTATGTTAGACTTAGATGTGTTTTTCACATGCTATATGATGCTCTCTTTGTGCTTCAATTCTTGTCTTTCGTGTGAGTATCATTAAAATTATCAATTCCTAGCTAAGCGCGTTAAACAGTAGCGGTTGTTGGGAGGCAACCCAATTATATATTTCTTTTTTCTTTTTTAGGTTGTGTTTTGCAATAACTAATTCATCTAGCCTCTGGTTAGATATGGTTTTATGTTTTAGTGTGTTTGTTCCAGGTAAGACCTTTGGGATAGCTTACGGTGATAGTTGATTTGATCTTCCTGAAAAACATAAACTTTTGAGCTCAGAAAAAAATTATCATTTTTAAGAGAAGCATGATAAAATGCTGATTATTTTTGCAAAAGATTAATAAGAAAATTCTTAGGTTGTTCTATTTTTTCAGAATTTTTGGAGTTACAGATGTATTCGAGAGTTACAGATTACTACAGACCGTTTAGTTTTTGACAAATTCTGTTTTCCATGTGTTTTTTGTTTATTTTGACGAATCTATGGAAAATTTGGAATACAGTAGACATTACACCAATATAAATAAATAATGAGTTCACAACAGTACCAAAAGTGGTGATTTATTTTCTTATACTAATGGAGCCTATGAAATTTTCTGTTCAGTTTTGTGTTCTGAAGTTTTCAAGTTTTGGGTAAGGATTTGATGGAATATGGAATAAGGAGTGGCAAGAGCCTAGGCTTGGGGATGCCCAAGGCACCCCAAGGTAATATTCAAGGACAACCAAGAGCCTAAGCTTGGGGATGCCCCGGAAGGCATCCCCTCTTTCGTCTTCATCTATTGGTAACTTTACTTGAGGCTATATTTTTATTCACCACATGATATGTGTTTTGCTTGGAGCGTCTTGTATGATTTGAGTCTTTACTTTTTAGTTTTCCACAATCATCCTTGATGTACAGACCTTTTGAGAGACACACACAAGAATCATGATTTATTAGAATACTCTATGTGCTTCACTTATATCTTTTGAGCTAGGCAATTTTGCTCTAGTGCTTCACTTATATCTTTTTAGAGCACGGCGGTGGTTTTATTTTATAGAAATTTATGAACTCTCATGCTTCACTTATATTATTTTGAGAGACTTTAAACATCTGGTAATTTGCTATGGTTATAAATTTAGTCCTAATATGATAGGCATCCAAGAGGGATATGATAGAAACTTTCATATAAAGTGCATTGAATACTATGAGAAGTTTGATTCCTTATGATTGTTTTGAGATTTGAAGATGGTGATATTAGAGTCATGCTAGTGAGTAGTTGTGAATTTGAGAAATACTTCTGTTGAGGTTTGAGAAATATTTTCTGATTGTGTTCCTTATGAGTGGCGGTCGGGGACGAGCGATGGTCTTTTCTACCAATCTATCCCCCTAGGAGCATGCGCGTAGTACTTTCTTTCGATGACTAATAGATTTTTGCAATAAGTATGTGAGTTTTTTATGACTAATATTAAGTCCCTAGATTATACACACTCTCACCCTTCCACCATTGCAAGCCTCTCTAGTACCGCGCAACTTTCGCTGGTACTATAAACCCACCATAGACCTTCCTCAAAACAGCCACCATACCTACCTATTATGGCATTTCCATAGCCATTCCGAGATATATTGCAATGCAACTTTCCATCGTTCCATTTATTATGACACACATCATCATTGCCATATTACTTTGCATGATCATGTAGTTGACATCGTATTTGTGGCAAAGCCACCATTCATCATATTTATACATGTCGATCTTGAGTCATTGCACATCCCGGTACACCACCGGAGGTATTGATATGGAGTCATATTTTGTACTAGTATCGAGTTGTAATTTTGAGTTGTAAGTAAATAAAAGTGTGACGATCTTAATTAGTAGAGCATTGTCCCATGTGAGGAAATATATGAAAATAATTGAAAAGTCCAAAAAAGAGAAGGCCCAAAAAAAGAGAAAAGAAAAAAAGAGAGAAGGGCAATGTTATTATCCTTTTACCACACTTGTGCTTCAAAGTAGCACCATGATCTTCATGATAGAGAGTCACCTATTTTGTCACTTTCATATACTAGTGGAAATTTTTCATTATAGAACTTGGCTTGCATATTCCAACGATGGGCTTCCTCAAATTGCCCTAGGTCTTCATGAGCAAGTAAGTTGGATGCACACCCACTTAGTTTTTTCTTGTTGAGATTTCATAAACTTATAGCTCTAGTGCATCCGTTGCATGGCAATCCCAAGTCCCTCACATTGATAGCTATTGATGGGCATCTCCATAGCCCGTTGATACGCCTAGTTGACGTTAGACTATCTCCTTTTTGTTTTCTCCAAAACCACCTTCTATTCCACCCATAGTGCTATGTCCATGGCTCACGCTCATGTATTGCGTGAAAGTTGAAAAAGTTTTAGAAAATCAAAAGTATGAAACAATTGCTTGGCTTGTCACCGGGGTTGTGCATGATTTGAATATTTTGTGCGATGAAGATGGAGCATAGCCAGACTATATGATTTTGTAGGGATAAATGATAACCCACAAGTATAGGGGATCGCAACAGTTTTCGATAAGTAAGAGTGTCGAACCCAACGAGGAGCTAAAGGTAGAACAAATATTCCCTAAAGTTCTATCGACCACCGATATAACTCTACGCACGCTTAACGTTCTCTTTACCTAGAACAAGTATGAAACTAGAAGTACTTTGTAGGTGTTTTCGAGTAAGCTTGCAAGAAAGTAAAGAGCACAGAAATAAAACTAGGGGCTGCTAAGGTAAAGACACAACTAAAGTAAATATAGAGAGTGTGGAAAAGTGATGGTAGGTGTGGCGAAATTGTCCCTTAAGCAATTGACTACTTTACTAGATCGATAGCAAGTTTTATGTGGGAGAGGCCACTGCTAGCATGTCATCCCTTACTTGGAATTCTATGCACTTATGATTGGAACTATTAGCAAGCATCCACAACTACTAACGTTCATTAAGGTAAAACCCAACCATAGCATTAAGATATATTGGTCCCCCTTCAATCCCGTATGCATCAATTTCTATGCTAGGTTGAAGCTTATGTCACTCTTGCCCTCCAATACATAGTCCTATCAACATACAAATAACCCTATGGTGTGATCCACGCACGCGCTCATATGATGGGCACCAAAGGTCAGCAACATAACCACAAGAAAATTAAATCAATCATAGCAATTCATCAACCACCGATAGGACAACGAAAATCTACTCAGACATCATAGGATGGCAACACATCAGCTGAAAATAATATGAAGCATAAAGCTCCATGTTCAAGTAGAGGGTACAGCGGGTTGCGGGAGAGTGGACCGCTGTTGATAGAGGGGGGAAGGTGATTGAGATGTTGGTGGAGATGGCAGAGGTGTTGGTGAAGATCGCGGTGATGATGATGGCCCCCGACAGCGCTCCGCCGCCACTGGAAGCAAGAGGGAGAGAGGCCCCCTCCTTCTTCTTCTTCCTTAACCTTCTCCCTAGATGGGAGAAGGGTTTCCCCTCTGTTCCTTGGCTCCCGTGGCTTGGGACGGGCGAGAGCCCCTCCGAGATTGGATCTATCTCTCTGTTTCTGTGTTATGTTCTGGCTCTGTTTCACCGTTTCACGTATATATGGAGATCCGTAACTCCGATTGGCCTGAAACCTTTTCTGTGATTTTTTTCCGAATATTAGCTTTCTTGCGGCAAAATAACAGCATCAACCGCCTTATGGTGGGCTCACGAGGGTAGGCGGCGCGCCCAGGGGGGGCGCCCCCTGCCACGTGACCACCTCGGGCACCGTCTCGCGTGGATTTTTCTTCTGGAATTTTCCATATTTTCCAAAAATAAGCTCCGTCTGTTTTTATCCCGTTTGGACTCCGTTTGATATGGATATTCTGCGAAACATAAAACATGCAACAGACATGAACTGGCACTGGGCACTGGATCAATATGTTAGTCCCAAAAATAATATAAAAAGTTGCCAAAAAGTATATGAAAGTGAATAATATTGGCATGGAACAATCAAAAATTATAGATACGGCGGAGAAATATCAGCATCCCCAAGCTTAATTCCTGCTCGTCCTCGAGTAGGTAAATGATAAAAAAGAATAATTTTTGATGTGGAATGCTACCTAGCATAATCTTGATCATATGTCTAATCATGGCATGAATATTAAGACACGAGTGATTAAAGCAATAGTCTATCATTTGACATAAAAACAATAATACTTCGAGCGTACCAATAAAGCAATCATGTCTTTTCAAAACAACAAGGCCAAAGCAAGCTTATCCCTACAAAATCATACATTTTGGCCATGCTTCATTTTCGTCACACAAAATGCCCCCATCATGCACAACCCCGATGACAAGCCGAGCAATTGGTTCATACTTTCTAACGCGCTTCAGCTTTTTCAACCCTCACGCAATACATGAGCGCAAGCCATGGATAATAGCACTATAGGTGGAATAGAATATAATGATGGAGGTTATGTGGAGAAGACAAAAAAGGAGAAAGTATCACATCGACGTGGCTAATCAACGGGCTATGGAGATGCCCATCAATTGATGTCAATGCGAGGAGTAGGGATTGCCATGCAACGGATGCACTAAGAGCTATAAGTGTATGAAAGCTCAACAAAAGAAAATAAGTGGGTGTGCATCCGACTTGCTTGCTCATGAAGACCTAGGGCATTTGAGGAAGCCCATCGTTGGAATATACAAGCCAAGTTCTATAATGAAAATTCCCACTAGTATATAAAGTGAAAGCATAGGATACTCTATCTATGAAGAACATGGTGCTACTTTGAAGCACAAGTGTGGTAAAAGGATAGTAACATTGCCTCTTCTCTCTTTTTCTCTCATTTTTTTGTTTTTCTTTTTTTTTGGCCTTCCTCTTCTTTTTATTTTTTTTTTATTTTTTTCGTCCGGAGTCTCATCCCGACTTGTGGGGGAATCATAGTATCCATCATCCTTTCCTCACTGGGGCAATGCTCTAATAATGATGATCATCACACTTTTATTTACTTACAACTCGATACTAGAACAAAGATATGACTCTATATAAATGCCTCCGGTGGTGTACCGGGATGTGCAATGATCTAGCGTAGCAATGACATCAAAAAACGGACAAGCCCTGAAAACATCATGCTAGCTATCTTACGATCATGCAAAGCAATATGACAATGAATGCTCAAGTCATGTATATGATGATGATGGAAGTTGCATGGCAATATATCTCGGAATGACTATGGAAATGCCATAATAGGTAGGTATTGTGGCTGTTTTGAGGAAGATATAATTAGGCTTATGTGTGACAGAGCGTATCGTATCACGGGGTTTGGATGCACCAGCGAAGTTTGCACCAACTCTCGAGGTGAGAAAGGGCAATGCACGGTACCGAAGAGGCTAGCAATGATGGAAAGGTAAAAGTGCATATAATCCATGGACTCACATTAGTCATAAAGAACTCATATACTTATTGCAAAAGTTTATTAGCCCTCAAAGCAAAGTACTACTACGCATGCCCCTAGGGGGATAGATTGGTAGGAAAAGACCATCGCTCGTCCCCGACCGCCACTCATAAGGAAGACAATCAAAGAAACACCCCATGCTTCAAATTTGTCACACAACGGTTACCATACGTGCATGCTACGGGACTTGCAAACCTCAACAAAAGTGTCTCTACAATCCACAACCACCCACTATCATAACTCTAATATCACCATCTTTATATCGCAAAACTATTTCAAGGAATCAAACATATCATATTCAGCGATCTACAAGTTTATGTAGGATTTTATGACTAACCATGTGAATGACCAATTCCTGTCATATCTCTAAATAGATATAAGTGAAGCAAGAGAGTTTAATTCTTTCTACAAAAGATATGCCCACGCTCTAACCAATATAAGTGAAGCAAAAGAGCATTCTACAAATGGCGGTTGTATATGTAAAGAGAAACATGCAATCCAAACTTCAAATGATATAATTGAAGCACATGAAGCATTCTATAAAGCCATACTCAAAAGATATAAGTGAAGTGCAATGAGCATTCTATAAATCAACCAAGGACTATCTCATACCAGCATGGTGCATAAAAGAAAAATAAGAACCTAATTGCAAAAGACGCTCCAAGACTTGCACATATCACATCAATGAAACGAATCCGAAAACATACTGATACTTGTTGAAGAAAGAGGGGATGCCTTCCCAGCATCCCCAAGCTTAGACGCTTGTGTCTCCTTGAATATTTACTTGGGGTGCCTCGGGCATCCCCAAGATTGAGCTCTTGCCTCTCTTCCTTCTTCTCACATCGAAACCTTCTCAATCAAACACTTCATCCACACAAAACTTCAACAGAAAACTCGGTAAGATCCGTTAGTATAATAAAGCAAATCACTACTCTACGTATTGTTGAAAACCAATTCATATTTTGTTTTTGCATTGTGTCTAATGTAATATAGCTTTTTCATGGCTTAATCCATTGATATAAATTGATAGTTTCATCAAAACAAGCAAACTATGCATCAAAAACAGAATCTGTCTAAAACAGAACAGTCTGTAGCAATCTGAACATTCACCATACTTCTGATGCTTGAAACATTCTGCCAAAATTATGAAAAATAAACAATTTGTACGGAAAGACAGTGCAAAAAGAATCAGAACCATTTGACGTTCCAGTAAAAAACTAAAATTCGCGCACTACAGCCAAAGTTTCTGTCCTGCACCGCACAAACCAACAAGCATTGTAAACATCCTAAAGGCAAATCTTGGCACATTATTTTTATAATACAATGGAATCGTACAAGGGGATAATTATTTTTATTGAAAAGTTTCTGTAATTAAGATTCACAAAGTTCCCATGAGCCTGAACAAGTTTAAGGACGTCCCCCACTTTCACAATGCTCGTCTCTCTCACTTTCACTTTTCTTTTTGAAAAGTTTTGGGTTCCCCTCTTTATTTTTGTTGTTTTAAACTATATGAAAGCACTCAACAGAAATAAATGACTCTCTAAAACTTCCGGGTTGTCTCCCTGGCAGCGCTTTCTTTAAAGCCATTAAGCTAGGCATATAGTGCTCAAGTAGTGAATCCACCCGGATCCCAAGGTATATCAAAGCCAATTTTAATTAACAATGATTTAGCATTTAGTAGTGAGCACAAAGCAACATATATCAAGCAATGACGAAATCTAACTCTCTTCTATGCATCGGCATATCATAAAAGAACAATTCATGCACACAAAGTAAAGGCCAATGCATAGTATAAACAGTTTCTTGCAATTTTATCGTGTTGGAAACATAGAGAGGTGGATATATAGTTCCTCTCTCATAATAATTGCAAGTAGGAGCAGCAAGCACATGCATATTATATCTATCAAAATAATCATGTGCAACGGTAAAAGGCAACCCATCAATATAATCCTTAATAAGAGCAAACTTCTCTGATATAGTGTAGTTGGGAGAATTCAAAAAGATAATAGGACTATCATGCGTGGGTGCAATAGCAACAATTTCATGTTTAACATAAGGAACTATAGCAAGTTCATCTCCATAAGCATAATTCATATTGGCATCTTGGCCACAAGCATAGCAAGCATCATCAAAAAGGGATATTTCAAGAGAATCAACGGGATCATAACAATCATCATAGCAATCATCCTTCGATAAGCACGAAGGGAATTAAATAATATATGAGTTGGAGGGTTACTCTCATTAGAAGGTGGGCAAGGGTAGCTAATCCTCTCTTCCTCCTTTTGTTCTTCGCTCTCTTCATCATCTTTTTCATCCAATGAGCTCACAGTTTCATCAGTTTTTTCTTCCATAGCTTCCTGCAAAATATTAGTCTCTTTTTGGACAGCGGAGTAGTTCTCAATATATGGTTTAACATAAGGATTAGAAGCATAATTATCATAGCAATATTTAAGTATGGCAAAATTTTCAGATTTGTAAAGAGTAGCACCATACTTTTCAATCAAAGAAGCAATTTCGTAAGCACCCTTAAAAGCAACAAATTCTTCAATTTGTTGAACATCATAGTAATTATAAACACCCTTAGCATACGAGGATAAGATTCCATTATCAATCAACTCACATTGGTAGGGAAGGTGTTTCTTAGGGTTTTCAGAACAACAAGTAAAATCATAATAATAGCATAAATTCCTGCATAGCATTGCAAGCGTTGAATTTGATCCGATAAACGTTTCCCTTTTCAGATATACGGTGTCGCACATAACAAGCATGCTAATCTAAAGATTTGCCCTCAACTAAGCTAGTTGGGGTTTCAGCACGAGCACATAGGGATCGAAGATGATCCAAGTAAAAAGCTTCAGGAGTGTGATAGATTTTGAGTGGTTCTTCAACCATTGGAGCAGTAGGTACAACTAATTTTTTTGGTATTTTGCGTTTCCTACACATAACTAAAGATAGAAAACAACTAAGAACAACAAATAAAAATTACTTAGTGATAAAGCAAACAAGCACACACGAGAATATTCACCCCACGCTATTGCTCCCCAGCAACGGCGCTAGAAAAAGGTCTTGATAACCCACAAGTATAGGGGATCGCAACAGTTTTTGATGAGTAAGAGTGTCGAACCCAACGAGGAGCTAAAGGTAGAACAAATATTCTCTAAAGTTCTATCGACCACCGATACAACTCTACGCACGCTTAACGTTCGCTTTACCTAGAACAAGTATGAAACTAGAAGTACTTTGTAGGTGTTTTCAGGTAAGCTTGCAAGAAAGTAAAGAGCACGAAAATAAAACTAGGGGCTGCTAAGGTAAATACACAACTAAAGTAAATATAGCGAGTGTGGAAAAGTGATGGTAGGTGTGGCGAAATTGTCCCTTAAGCAATTGACTACTTTACTAGACCGATAACAAGTTTTATGTGCGAGAGGCCACTGCTAGCATGTCATCCCTTACTTGGAATTCTATGCACTTATGATTGGAACTATTAGCAAGCATCCGCAACTACTAACGTTCATTAAGGTAAAACCCAACCATAGCATTAAGATATATTGGTCCCCCTTCAATACTGTATGCATCAATTTCTATGCTAGGTTGAAGCTTCTGTCACTCTTGCCCTCCAATACATAGTCGTATAAACATACAACTAACCCTATGGTGTGATCCACGCGCGCGCTCATATGATGGGCACCAAAGGACAGCAACATAGCCACAAGAAAATTAAATCAATCATAGCAATTCATCAACCATCGATAGGACAACGAAAATCTACTCAGACATCATAGGATGGCAACACATCATCGGAAAATAATATGAAGCATAAAGCACCATGTTCAAGTAGAGGGTACAACGGGTTGCGGGAGAGTGGACCGCTGTAGATAGAGGGGGGAAGGTGATGGAGATGTTGGTGGAGATGGCAGAGGTGTTGGTGAAGATCGCGGTGATGCTGATGGCCCCCGGCAGCGCTCCGGCGCCACCGGAAGCAAGGGGGAGAGAGGTCCCCTCCTTCTTCTTCTTCCTTGACCTTCTCCCTAGATGGGAGAAGGGTTTCCCCTCTGTTCCTTGGCTCCCATGGCTTGGGAGGGGCGAGAGCCCCTCCGAGATTGGATCTATCTCTCTGTTTCTGCGTTCTGTTCTGGCTCTGTTTCACCGTTTCACGTATATATGGAGATCCGTAACTCCGATTGGCCTGAAACCTTTTCTGTGATTTTTTCCGAATAATAGCTTTCTTGCGGCAAAAGAAGAGCATCAACCGCCTTACGGTGGGCTCACGAGGGTAGGCGACGTGCCCAGGGGGGCGCGCCCCCCTGCCTCGTGACCACCTCGGGCACCATCTCGCGTGGATTTTTCTTCTGGAGTTTTCCATATTTTCCAAAAATAAGCTCCGTCCGTTTTTATCCCGTTTGGACTCCGTTTGATATGGATATTCTATGAAACATAAAACATGCAACAGACAGGAACTGGCACTGGGCACTGGATCAATATGTTAGTCCCAAAAATAATATAAAAAGTTACCAAAAAGTATATGAAAGTGAATAATATTGGCATGGAACAATAAAAAATTATAGATACGACGGAGACGTATCAATAAACTTCTTTGGCCATGTTATTTTGAGAAGACATAATTGCCTTGTTAGTATGCTCGAAGTATTATTGTTTTTATGTCAATATTAAACCTTTGTTTTGAATCATACGGATCTGAACAATCATGCCACTATAAAGAAATTAAATGGATAAATATGTTAGCTAGCATTCCACATCAAAAATTCTGTTTTTATCATTAAAATACTCGAGGTCGAGCAGGAATTAAGCTTGGAGATGCTAGATACGTCTCCAACGTATCTATAAATTTTTATTGTTCCATGCTATTATATTATCTGTTTTCGATGTTTTATATGCATTAATATGCTATTTTATATTATTTTTGGGACTAACCTATTAACCTAGAGCCCAGTGCAAGTTCCTATTTTTTCCATGTTTTTTGTGTTTCGCAGAAAAGGAATACCAAAGAGGACTCCAAACGGAATAAAATCTTCGCGATGATTTTTCTTGGACCAGAAGACAACCAGGAGACTTGGATATGAAGTCGGAGGAGCCACGAGGCGGCCACAAGGACGGAGGGCGCGCCTAGGGGGTAGGGCGCACCCCACACTTGTGGGCCCCTCGTGCACCTCCTAACCTAATTCTTGCGCCTATATATTCCCATATAACCCCAAACCAATAGAGGCATCCACGAAATTTTTTTCTGCCGCTGCAACCTTCTGTACCAGTGATATCCCATCTACGGACCTTTTCTGGCACCCTCCCAGAGGGGGATTCAATCACGGAGGGCTTCTACATCATCTATTGCCCTTCCGATGAAGCGTGAGTAGTTTACCACAGTCCTACTGAGGGATCCCTGGACTAAGGGGTCCTCGGGCGTCCGACCTGTTAGACATGGGCCGGACTAATGGGCCGTGAAGATACGAAGACCGAAGACTCTCTCCCGTGTCCGTATGGGACTCTCCTTGGCGTGGAAGGCAAGCTTGGCGACCAAATATGAAGATTCCTTTCTCTGTAACCGACCTTATGTAACCCTAGATCCCTCCGGTGTCTATATAAACTGGAGGGCTTAGTACGTAGAGGGGGAATAATCATCATAACCATACTCATACAGGATAGACTTCTAGGGTTTTAGCCATTACGATCTTGTGGTAGATCAACTCTTGTAACACTCATATTCAACAAGATCAATCAAGCAGGAAGTAGGGTATTACCTCCATAGAGAGGGCCCGAACCTGGGTAAACATTGTGTCCCCTGTCTCCTATTACCATCAACCTTAGACGCGCAGTTCGGGACCCGAGATCCGCTGGTTTTGACACCGACATTGGTGCTTTCATTGAGAGTTCCGCTGTGCCATCATCAAGAGGTTTGATGGCCCCTTCAATCATATACAATGATGCTGTTAAAGGGGAAGTCTTCCTACCTGGACAGATCTTCATATTCGGAGGCTTCGCTGCAGGCCAACTTGCGTGGCCATCAGGAGCAGATCGAAAGCTACGCCCCTGGCCATCAGGTCAGATTTGGAAGCTTGAACTACGTCGCGGATATCCGCGAGACTTGATCTTCGACGAAAGCTCAACCCCGCCACGGATGTCGCAGCCTCAGCGGCATCAGAGCCGCGCACAGACCCAACTTCGAGTGGAATCCGTGTTACTGGAGCCTCGGACTCGCTTCCGGCTACAGGTTCCGAACCATGTGCGTCCACATGCGTCAAGCTCGATCAGTCATCGATCATTGAATTCAGCTCCGCGGACATCTTCCGGCACTCACCCTTGGGCGACGTGCTAAACTAATTAAAAAATCTATCCTTAGCGGGGGACTCATAGCCGAATTATATCCGGTTCGAACTGGAGGCTGATGACGGAGAATTTCGTTTCCCACCCACCGCCCACTTCATAGCCACTGTCGAGGACCTAACCGACAGCTAGACTACGGCTCCGAAGACATCGACGGTATGGACGACAATGCCGGAGAAGAGGAGGCCCAAAACCCGCCATTCACCGGACGATGGACGGCCACCTCCTCATATGACGTATACATGGCGGATGCACCAAAATATAATAGCTGCGATGACAAGGAAAATCCGGTTGAGGATGAGCCTCCTAAGATACAACCAAAGCGCCGGCGTCAGTGGCGCCGCTCTAAATCACGCCGCAGCAAGGACATCAACACCGGCACAGGAGACGATAGCACCCCGGACGGTGCCGAAGACAGAGAAGACCCCGACGAACAAGCTGCCGAACAGGACGATCGGGAAGATGGGCAAGTTAGCCCTGACGAACAGGCCATGAATGAAGACTCGGAGGACCGTAATTATCTTCCGCTCTCCAAGGAGGAGGTGAGCCTCGGCAACGAGGATTTTATCGTGCCTGAGGAACCTCTCGAGAAGGAGCGCTTTAAGCGACAGCTAATAGCCATTGCAAGGAGCGTGAAAAAGAAGCAGCAGCAGCTTCAAGCTGATCAAGATCTGCTCAACGATAGATGGACTGATGTCCTGGCAGCCGAGGAATACGGCCCCAAGCGCCCAGCCAAAAGTTACCCGAAGCGTAAATTGCTACCTCAGTTCGGTGATGAGGCGTTGGAGTCCGTACCATCTCGCGCAATGCGGCTGACCGACCACCACGTGGTCGGGACAAAGCGGCAACTCAAGCCGAACACCAGTCCGCTCCACCTCACCGTAAAGGCAGAGATAAAACAGCTCGGGGACATACCTACGACCTGCGGCAGGGCTTGGACAATAATTGCACCAATCGTTCTAAGGAAAGGTCTACCAATAATAATAGGACATGAAGGATTGCAATCTATATCAAGAATGATAAAATCTACGGGCACATAATTCCTATTTGCAACAATAAGAACATCATTAATTCTTCCCATAGGCTTTTTAATAGTGGAATCCGCAAGATGCAAGTTTAGCGAGCAATCATCAAAGTCACGGAAATCTAGCAAATCACACAAAGTTTTGGGAATAGTAGAGACACTAGCACCCAAATCACACAAAGCATTAAACTCATGATCTTTAATTTTAATTTTGATAGTAGGTTCCCACTCATCATAGAGTTTCCTAGGGATAGAAACTATCAACTCAAGTTTTTCTTCATAAAATTGCATCAAGGCATCAACAATGTGTTCGGTAAAGGCCTTATTTTGACTATAAGCATGAGGAGAATTTAGCATGGTTTGCGACAAGGAAATACAATCAATTAAAGAGCAATTTTCATAATTAAATTCCTTGAGATCCAATATAGTGGGTTTAGCAACATCTAGATTTTTATTTCTTTCAATCCCACTTTTATCAATTTCATCATCAAGATCTAAAAACTCTGAATTCTTAGAACGCCTTCTAGGTAAAGGAAGATCATATTCAGTTTCATCAAGATTCATATTGCAAAACAAAGATTTAATAGGGGACACATCAATAACTTTTAGATCTTCATCTGGATTTTCATAGGGATTAGAAGAACACGCTTTAATAAAGGCATCTTTGGAAGCACGCATCCTAGCGGTTCTTTCTTTGCACTCATCAATGGAAATTATCATAGCTTTGAGAGACACATTGATAACATGCTTAGGAGGAATAGATCTAAGCTTTAAAGAATCAA
>LR880972.1:883877303-883888919 GCA_904067115.1 Aegilops sharonensis
TGCAATGCTTATGTGCGCTCCGGAAGGTAAATGATGAACCAGGCATCAACTTGGCAAACCAAGCATGCCACTGGAAAGATGAGATGATTTCGGTTGAAATCGATATAAAGATCACCGGAATCGGATGCACGGTTTGCAAATGGCAAGCAAAACAAGATTGGCGCAAATCTGCCATTAACAGCATGATGCCACTTAGCAAGCAACAATTAATTAAGCTACTGCACCCAAACGTATCAACAAAGCACATGGCAGTGATCTACACATGATGCTCGACAAAAGATGAGCACTGAGCTACGGCTAGTTCACATCATAACAGGTTCAAACAAGCATGGCAAAAGTGCATTAATAATCAGGCTGGACATGGCAAAAACAGCATCAGGTTACAATGTTCAGAGCATCAAAACTACATGCTACAGGAACTTAAAATAGCAAAACATGGCATGGCATGAATCTACTCAGAGCATATTTGAAAAGTCCCTTACTGACCATAAGCCAAAAAGGACTAGAAAATATAGTAACACCCATGTCAATATTGAAAGTCTCGTTAACAGATTCAGCAACTTGACATGTCAAAAACTGATAACGAGAGGGCATGTTTGCAAGCTCAATGCACTCACTACAGAGCCTCAAATGATAAACTAAGCATACATACATCAAGAAGACATGACATAGAAGACATACATGGCAAGAACACTAACATAGCCTATACGGGTCAACCACAACATCCTCGGCAAAATTGAATAACACGTATACAATCTGCCAGGAAACATTTGGTAGCAAAAGTAGAGCTCGATTGACTCAAGCTATGGCATCCCATAATTGCAAACAAAGGCATGGATGGATAGAGCAAGTCATGCTTTACAAAACACCCTTACTGAAGTATCTCAAAATATGCATAGATCTCTCGGTATCATCAAGTTAACATGGCATCAAAATCAGCTAAAACAGGGCTGAAATCAGCAACATTAGGACACCTACTTTGCATGCTTGTGCTAGTCACCACATAGATCACAAAAATACATGGCATATACCCCTGGAAAGATGACATGGCATTTTACAAAACACATGTAGGACTCAAATACATAGGGTGCACATATTAATCATGGCAAAAATAACAAAAGTGCAAGTCCTGATAAAAATCAGAAACTAACAGCACATAGCACTCTTCCAACAGCATTTCGGGCATCAAGATGAGCTCAAATGAAAATGATGCAATGGAATGAAATGATCTACTCTTCGAGACGAACATTTCGACATATTATACGCGCAAAATGGATCTACGGATGCGAAGATATAGCATGTTGAAAATTGCACAAAATAACAATAGAGGCAAAAAACTTAGTGAAAAGAAAGAGGAGGGAGAAGTCAACGGCGCGGAGCTCGAGGCCGGATCCGATCGGGCGGATCGGGGCGCCGGCGCGGGCTGCCGACGCGGATCCGGTGGGGCGCGGCTCCGGCGAGGGAGGTCGCCGGCGGGGAGGAAGGGGCTCGCCGGGGGCCGGGGCCGTCGGGGTCCGGCGGGCGGCGGCCGACCGGGGAAGGCCGGGAGGCGGCGGGCGGCGGCGCGCATCGGCGGCGGCGGCCGGGAGGCGGCGGGCGGCGCGGCGGCGGGGCGCGCGGGCGGCGCGGGTGGCGGCTGGGCCCGGAGGGCCGGCGCCGGGCTCCGCGGGCCGGTGCGGGGGCGGCGATGTGGGGCGCCCGGGTGGCGACGTGGCGCCCCACGATTGGCCGGCGGCGGCGGGGCGGACGCGTCCGGCGGCGCGGAGGGGCGAAAATAGCTAGGGTTTCGGGGGATGATCCGGATTTCGGGGGAGGTTTGCTTAAATAGGCATAGAGGGAGCTAGGAGAGTCCAAATGAGGTGTAGTTTTCGCCCACACGATCGTGATCGAACGACGGAGAGCATGGAGATGACTTAGATGGGTTATTGGGCTGTTTTGAAAGGGTGTTGGGCTGCAACTTAAAAGAGGCCTTTGCGAAGGTGCGGTTAACCGTTGGAGTACCAAACGAGCTCCAAATGACCCGCAACTTGACCGGTGGTCTACGGGTGGTATACCAAGGCCACTAGGCAAACCTCGGTCCATTTCGAGAAGGTTTAATACCCGCACACGAAAAAACGTAAAAGGGGCCGCCGGGGGAGATAGGAGTGCCGGATTGCAAAACGGACAACGGGAAAAATGCTCGGAAACATGAGACGAACACGTATGCAAATGCGATGCACATGACGACATAATATAAAATGCATGACATGGACAAAATGCAACATGAAGAAAACCCAACCACGGAGGGAAAATCATATATCAATGCCGAAAATGGCAAGAGTCGGAGTTACAAATATGGAAAGTTACTTCCGGGGTGTTACAGCCAGCTTCGACATTTGCAGTCACTGAGCGCATGGAGTGGGGAGATCCCACCAAATGTCATATCTGTGGGGAGGTAGGTCACTGGAAGAGAGAATGTCCAACTCGTGGCAGAGGCAGGGGATATAACAGAGGGAGAATAGGCAGAGGTAGAAGTGCTAGAGACAGAGGTGGATACTCAGAGACCTCATGGGGCCAGGCTTCTAGAGGTAGAGGTGGCTACTCAGGACACTCAGGGGGTCAGAGGGCTCACATGGCCGTTGCAGGAGACACTGGGACGTCCAAAGGAAAAGATGTAGATGATGTTGTCTATGGAGACTTTGCTCACTGGGCCTCCACTGATGAAGGTAATCCGGAAAGATCATCTCTTGCTACTAATGAGAGTGCTCCAGAGTGGGTTCTTGACTCTGGAGCATCTAAGCATGTTGCTAGTAACTCCTGTGTGTTCGAATCTTACACTAAGCATCCTCCCTCTCACACGGGCACTATACAAACGGCTGATGGCACAAAACAATCAGTCATAGGGGTTGGTACAGTAAAGTGTACTCCGACCATTTCCCTATCGTCAGTTTTACATGTGCCAGCCTTTCCTGTCAATTTGGTCTCTTTCAGTGCACTCATTGATCAAATGGACTGTCGTGTGATCCTTGACAAGTTCGGTTGCTTGATTAAGGTGCGACAGACGAGCCAGAGAGTTGGGATTGGCACCAGGCGTAGGGGGCTCTGGTACATGGACTAGGAGGTGCAGCCGGACTTGGTGTGTGATGTGACCATGGAGGATAAGGAGAAGCAGGCGATGATCCATCACTGTAGGATGGGGCATGTATCTTTTGATAAGATGAGTAGAATATTTACGGATGTTATGTGTGGAATAGGCAAAGGCAAGCTGACATGTGATGCTTGTGAATATGCAAAACACAAACGTGCCTCATATGTGAGTAAGGGGCTCAGGAGCATATCTCCTTTTATGCTTATTCATTCGGATGTATGGACTAGCCCAGTGGTGTCAATGAATGGGAAGAAGTATTTTGCTACCTTTATTGACTGCTATTCTCGCATGACTTGGATTTACTTGATGCGTCACAAGGATGAGGTGTTTAGCTGTTTTCAGAACTTCCATGCTCTTGTAAAGAACCAGTTTCAGGTACAGGTCAAGGTGCTCAGGACGGACAATGGAACGTAGTATGTGAACAACATTTTGGGGCTTTCATGGCTGACCATGGGATTCTTCATCAAACTTCATGTCCGGACACCCCCCCTCAGAATGGAGTGGCCGAACGGTAGAATCATCATGTTCTTGAGGTTGCTCGGTCGTTGATGTTTACCATGAATGTGCCTAAGTTCTTGTGGGATGATGCAGTTATGATAACCACATACTTGATCAACCGAACACCTTCCAGGATACTTGGCATGAAATCTCCGTCTGAGTTGATCGTTGGAGATAGTAAGTTTGTTGTTCCCCCAAAGTTGTTTGGCAGTACCTGCTTTGTTCGTGATCACCGACCATCTGTTGGAAAGCTTGATACTCGGGCAGTGAAGTGTGTCTTTCTGGGATACTCGTCTAGTCAGCAGGGGTATAAATGTTGGTGTCCCTCTGAAAAACGCAGGTTTTTAAGTATGGACGTTACATTCAGGGAGTCTGAGCCATTCTATGGTGAGCCGACTGATCTCAGTCTGCTGTTTGCAGAGCTTGACCACCTACACCCTGTGCGTGATGGTCAAGAGGGGGAGAAGGATGTGTCTCATACTCACGGTGATTCTATGGACATTAACACTGATAATGATGTGCAGGCTCAGGTTCAACCAATAGTGGGTGCAATTCCGGTTAGTACCATCACTGGTGATGATGTGCGGGCTCATGTCGAGCCAACTGTCGATACACTTAAGATTGGTGGTCTCCAGGTTCCTGTTCGGGATCGATGGCAGACGAATACCCTGGTGTACTCTCGGCGGCAACCACAAGTGCAGGGGGAGCAACAAGGCAGGGAGGCAAGAGTGGGGGGGTAGCAGCAAGGCAGTGAGGCAAGAGTGCAGGGGGAGCAGCAAGGCAGTGAGGCAAGCTCATCTGACACAGTGGAGCTGCCCATTGCGTTGCGAAAACCTACACGTGAAGCGGCAAGGAAGGGTGAGGTAGAAAGGAAGGCTCTGCCAAAGGATGATGCTTGTGATGACCTTGATATTGGCAATTTTGTGTCTTACAAGGCTTTGTCACCTTCATATAAGGCGTTTGTTGCCTCTCTGCAAACTGTGTCTATCCCTAGGGATTGGAAGGCTGCAAAGCAAGATCCGAAGTGGCGTGAATCGATGATAGAGGAGTTAGAAGCATTGAAAAAGAACAAGACATGGGTGCTAACCACATTGCCGACAGGAAAGAAAGAAGTGAGTTGTAAGTGGATTTTTACTGTGAAGCAGAATCCCGAGGGCAAGGTAGAACGGTATAAGGCTAGATTGGTCGCCAGAGGATATAGTCAAACTTATGGAATTGACTATGATGAGACATTTGCTCTAGTTTCAAAGATGAAAACGGTACGGGTATTGGTCTCGTGTGCTGCAAACTTTGGGTGGAAATTGCACCAGTTAGATGTCAAGAATGCCTTCTTACATGGTGACTTGAAAGAAGAGGTATACATGGAGATACCGCCAGGTTTTGGCACAGAATAGACTACGGGGAAGGTATGCAGGCTGAAGAAATCCTTGTATGGTCTGAAGCAATCACCGAGGGCATGGTTTGATAGGTTCAGACGAGCTGTTTGGAATATGGGGTATGGCCAATGTAATGGTGATCACACTGTGTTCTATAGACACACTAATAAGAAGATCACCATTGTTGCAGTGTATGTTGATGATATCATCATCACTGGAGATGATGAGGAGGAAATAAAGAGAGTGAAGGGGTGTCTGAGCAAGGAGTTTGAGGTAAAAGACTTAGGAAATCTAAAGTACTTCCTTGGCATAGAAGTGGCTCGGACAGAGAAGGGAATATCTTTGTGCCAACGAAAATACACCTTGGATCTTTTGAGTGACATGGGCATGATGGAATGTCGTGCAGCCCCTACTCCAATTGAACAAAATCATCAAGTAACAGCACAATCAGGTGAGCTAGTGAATAAGGAAGATTATCAGAAGCTGGTTGGGAGGTTATTGTACTTGTGTCATACCAGGCCTGACATTACGTATGCCGTGGGGGTGGTGAGCAGATACATGCATGAACCAAGGAGTAGGCATCTTGATATTGTTCACAAAATCCTGAGATACTTGAAGGGGACTCCGGGTAAAGGGTTGTGGTTTGCTAAGAGTGGACATCTTGAGGTGGATGGCTATAGTGACTCTGATTGGGCTAGCTGTCAAGATGATAGATGATCAAGTTCAGGCTACTGTGTGTTTGTGGGAGGAAATTTGGTGTCATGGAGAAGCAAGAAACAGAATGTTGTGTCTAGATCAACAGCAGAAGCTGAATATAGAGCATTATCTCAAGGGTTGTGTGATATTCTCTGGGTGAAGCACCTACTATGTGAGTTGAAACTCTTGAGGAAGGGACCCTTAAGGGTGTGGTGTGACAATCAGTCAGCTATAGCCATTGCTAATAACCCAGTTCAACATGATAGGACGAAGCATGTGGAAATTGATCGCTTCTTCATTAAAGAGAAACTTGATGCTGGGATCATCAGCCTTACTCATGTCAGCTCTGGGCAGCAGTTTGCAGATTGCTTGACAAAGGGACTGGGAACAAAGGATTGTAACTTGGCGTGTGACAAGATGGGGATGATAGATATCTACCACCCATCTTGAGGGGGAGTGTTGAACCGGTATGGGCCCTAGCCCATCAAGATCTGTCTCTTGGGCCCAAGCCCATGAGAGGTGCTGACCTAGAAGAGGATCCCCTCTTCCCCCTGCCCCTGAGCGAGCCGCCATACACGAGAGGAACCTCACGCGAGTCACGAGACACCACCTGCTCTCCTCTATGTAGGTATTCCCCCTCTCGTCTCAACACTAAGATTCTGCACTATAGTTTGTGGTACAAACATTGAACAAAAATGATTTCCTACATAAATGCTACTCCCTCCATCCCAAATTACTTGTCGCTGAAATGGATGTATCTAGAACTAAAATACATCTACATACATCCATACGTGCGACAAGTAATTCGGAACGGAGGGAGTACATAATTAACTAGGGAAAATTGGTAGCAACCTTACAGGCAAGCATACAGAGAGATATCCTTGTTATTGCTCTCAAGTTGAAAGCAAGCATATCCCAGATGAGCATGAACTAGTTGTCCATTAAAAAAATTGAAACAAGCAAACATTTTTTTGTTATGGCTAATCAACATCGAATAAAGGTCTGTCTAAATTAACTGAATTTGGTACAGGAATGTATCAATACATAGTAAACTAAGATTCTGCACTATTGTTTGCAATACATACATTGAACAAAAATGATTTCCTAAATAAATTCTACATAATTAACTAAGAAAAATTGGTAGCAACCTCACAGGCAAGCATACAGAGGGATATCCCTGTCATTGCTCTGAAGTTGAAAGCAAGCATAACCCAGATGATCACAAACTAGTTGTCCAGTCCAAATTTTCAAGTAATCACACATTGTGTCTTCTTGTATGGCTAATCAATACTGGATAAAGGTCTCTCAGAATTAACTGATTTGGTACAGAGAAGTGCGTGTATATGCCAATGGGTTTACTACTGTACTATTTAAGCATACTTCTCTGAATATAGCCTTTGCGCAAAAATTATTGTAAGCTTCCAAGCTACTGCTACTCATGTTAAAAATATGTTATCTAACCTAAATGTGCATTTGCTTAGAATTTTCAAAATGTTGTCATTCATATCATTTCCAAATATGCAGAATTATACAACATCCAACAATGATACAACATACTACTATGCTCCAAGCACACTTTTAAAGCAAGAGTACTTTCAGGAATGAAAGACCAAAATATGGTGTAGATGATATGGATTGTTGAACAAAATATTTTCTAAATGAAATGCTACAAAATTAACTATGTAAACTGGTAGCAACCTGGCAGACAAGCATACCTGAAGGCTAGGTGTAGTTTTCTTCTCAGGCGTTACCAGATGGCGGAGCTAGAGTCGCAGGGGTGCAGGCAACATGTGGAGAATGGTCTGGTTGGGTAGGACAAAGGATGGAGCGAGGTTGTCCTGTGGACGTCGGAGCAGAGTACCTTGGAGAACTTGTCCGCACAAGGCTGCAACTTTGAACACGGGAGGTCCGTCGGGGCAGCCAGACCGCCGGCGATGACACGGTCAGGTGCTGGATCTGGACCTCCACTACTGGCCGCAATCGCCCGGCTAGGCACTGGATCTGGCCCGCTACCACCGACGGCGGGGCTTGTCAAGTCTCCAAGAGTTAGCGGCCATGCGGATTGGGGGATTTGGGTCTGCTCTGCTGCGTTCCTACGATAGAGAAGATGGTTCTGAAAGCAAAACGACTGTAACCAGGGGTGTATTTTTTGCAAAGGACCTAGCACCTGTGCGCTCAGATTCATCCGCTAGAATCTGGACCATTCATCCCGGATCTGATGGCCCAGACAGATTTTTTCTATTTTTGCACCGGTGGCCCTTCTTTTATTGTAGTCGCTCCCAAATAAACTGAACAAAGGTCACTAAGTATGGTATTTCTATCACTATGACCTCTGTCGACAAGAGCCCATTTACCCTTCTATTCTCCAACCTATTAAACTAAGTTGGAGTATCCATTTCTACACATGTGTTTTTCACACTTAAAGCATATGGGACCCTAAAGCGAGTAAAGATCAATGTGGCCATTGGGATCTACAATGGCTCCTTTGCAACACTAGCAGATGTCACATGCATGTACATGACACATATCCATTGAATCATTAGCTAAACGTCAAGTCCTATATCAGGATAAAGGTTTTTCCCCCACTATTCAACTTTTTTGGTAGGGAACGGAAAATCTTGGAATTTTCAGAATTTTTTCGCCTGAAATTTCAAATGAAATTTGAATTCGAATTTTTCTTGCTACAGAATATAAAATGTGTTTAACCCAGTTTAACACAACGTTGCACCTCGCTAAGGGCTGTTTATTTTTTGTTATAAGCACGAAAACACTTACAAAAATTCAGCTGGCAAAATGGAGTTTCGATCCTGCGACCTGGTGAAGTAACAGGAAGGGAATTACCACCAGGCCAACAAATATATTCTTCAAAGTTAGCCATATGAGCTTCTAAACGATGTGTTTGGTTGAGACAGGTCACGGTTTCAGATTTGTAATCAGAATGCGCTGTTTTAGGCTGGTGATTAGGTGAGTACGTGATGTGTTTGGTTCAACCCAGGGTTGGTTTCCCGATTCAGAGCACCCGACAAAGATAGGAGAAGGGATATGTCTGGCCGCTGTGTCTGCTCGCGATGGGGATGGTGGCAGGTCCAGCCGGCGTGGCTATTCAGATGGCGAAGGGGAGGTCCATCTGACGTTGCTGTTCGCGACGGCAAAGGGGGATGTCTGGCTGACATTGCTGCTTGTGGCGGGGAAGGCGACGGTCTGGCCGTCGTTGCTGATTGTAGCGGAGAAGAAGAAGTTCCGTCTGGCCTTGCTGCTCGTGGCTGAGAAGGCGACGGTCTAGCTGGTGTTGCTGATCGCAGCAGAGAAGGGCGAGATCCGTCCGGAGTTGCTGCTCACAGTGGAGAAGGGGGGCGTCCGAATGGCGAAGGGAGAGATACCGGTGGAGGCGAGATCAGGACGAGAGATCGAGCATTTTCAGTTTCCACTCGGCATATACCGTTTTCTGTTATCTGAAGCGTTGTATCGGAGTATAGGGTGATCGGAACCGGCCCAACTGATCCAAACGCCAGTAACATCTTCGCTGAGCGGGGTAATTGGAAGACCGTGAAATATTGCCGAACCAAACGCATCGTTATTTAATATCAGTAAAACATTTAAATTCAAAATTTTCAGGTGATATTTAGATTTCTTGACTGGTCATGGGAAGGCAGGTTTTCGTCCAGTTTCCGAAAATCTCGGCCGAGATTAAAAACCCTGATTCGGAATAGAACACACATGACACAAATAAAAAAATCTCACTGCCGTAATAGAGCACAACTCGCTGCATTGTAAAGGATGGCCTTGCCACCAGGGTATGACTACTCCCTACGTTTCTAAATATAAGCCTTTTAGAGATTTTAATATGAGTTACATACGAATGTATATAAACATATTTTAGAATGTTAGATTCACTCATTTTGCTCTGTATGCATATCCATATTGAAATAATAAAAAAAAACTCATATTTAAGAATGGAGGGAGTAGTTCTCAAGTTCTAAAGGAGACACGGCCACCATATATTCAACTACAGCATGACCGTTTGAATTCACAATTTTAAAAATTCTCAACTTTTTTTGTGTGACTCACGATTACATGACGCCCACAGCCGTCGTCCCATCGTCCGCCTACACGCCTGGTCATGGCGCCCGCCGCCGTGGGCCATGGCGCTAGCCTAGGGTTCTTGCTGCATCTGCGGTATTGCGGAAAGGATAGGCTGGCTGCTTCTCTTCAATTTTTCTTCTTGAGACAAAAATGATGGGCTTCCTTGTTGTTTTTTGGAGGAGGAAAAGGATAGACTTGCTGCTCCTCTTCGTGCGTGTACTAGCTCATGCCTCTAGTGGGTTTATTGAGCCGGCGTGCTTTCGCGAGTCGCTTCCCAACTAGGCTGGCTTCATGGCCCATATAAGTGATATAACTAGAGAACGACCTCTCTGTATTAGTGATTTCCAAGAGAACAAACAGCGCGACAAACAAGGTCTTGCTGGCCGGAAGGAGTCCTCCGTCAGTGTTTGTCCCTGTTGAAATATGAGATGGGCCTAGAGCCCATATGACAATTTCAGATTTAATCTCTAAGGGCCCATGTAGGTGGCATGACAAGGCGGTGGGAAGTTTAGTCCCACCTTGGAAGTGGAAGGAGAGTTGGAGTGGTTTATAAGGGACTCTCTCCCTCATGCTATTGGAGCTTGAGAAGAGATGAGGCCCTCGCGCACTCCTCCTCCTCCTCCTCTCGCCGCGCCGCGCCGCGCCGCGCCGCGGGTTGCGGGATTGAGCCGAGCCGAGCTCACTCCTATGCGCGCGGCCGCGCCTATATATGTGGGGCGCTGCCAACCCCTAGCCGCCACGAAAACAGAACGCATCTCCGCCTCCACGCCCGCATTGTTCCTCTGCTGCTGCTACCGCCGGCGACTCCGTCCCGTTCACCGCGTACACAGTTGACGGGAGAGCAGGCCTCCGAAACCACGCCTCTCCGGATCCTGTACGGGGAGAGGGGCGATTAGGTTTTTACGGGGAGAGAGACTACGCGACTGCTCGCTTCTGTTCATCTACGTCCGCATCACCTTCATCTTCATCATGTCGACCGACCCCGACCGTGCCGCCGCTGAGAAGGCCGAGGATGCCGCGGCTGCTGTCACCGCCATCGCCACCGCATGGCCGATTGAAGGGTATACATCGCTTATCCCTCTCGTGTTTCTTTCTGTTGTAGCAGTACTAGCGATATGCGTAGATGTTTCTACTATATGCGTAGTACATGCTTTGTTAGATCGTAATCAGTATGTTATCAATGCTGTTCATGTCATGCTCATGATTTATTCATGGATTACTTTAATCGGAAAACTGCCTATTTTCTTATCAATCCAAAAACCTAAGGTGTGTAGGAGTTTTTCGAATTCTGGTTTTGCTGCTGCACTGAAACCGTCACCGTTTACGGGGACGTACTTTAAGCGTTGGCAGACTAAAACACCTTATGGCTCACGGCCATGAACGTGTTCTGGGTCGCCGGTGTGACTCCCATAGGAACGATTGCTCCTGAACAGGAGAAGGCGTTTAAGGAGGCCACTGTGGTGTTCCTCGGGGCAGTTCTGAGCGTGATTGGAGATAAGCTGGTTGATGCATATTTACATGTGCGGTCTGCCAAGGACTTGTGGGAGGCGCTCGAATCTAAGTTCGGGGCTGCCGACGCTGGGAGCGAGATGTATATTATAGAGCAGTTCCACGATTACAAGATGGTTGAAAACCGTCCTGTATTGGAGCAGGCTCATGAGATAATATGCATTGTTAAGGAGCTTGAGCTTCTTAAGTGCGAGTTACCGGGCAAGTTTGTCGCGGGCTGCATAATCGCTAAGCTTCCCAATTCCTGGAGGAACTTTGCCACCACTCTGAAACATCAGAGGCGTGAATTCTCTGTGGAGGATGTCATTGGCCATCTGAGTGTTGAGC
>LR880972.1:883893584-883917775 GCA_904067115.1 Aegilops sharonensis
ATGGAAGGATGACTACTGTCTTAATGTGTTCCAAGGCTTATATGCATAAGCAAGATGCTATCCTACAGAGCGATCTTTGGAGGAACACACCTATATGAGCCCGACTGCTGGTCACAGTCTATGAGATTGGGGTGATCTCTAGCAAGTTCATGAACAGGCCAGGAGTGTGACTAATATGCTCCACCCGAGGGGTCAGCCTTCGGCAGCCTCGTATCAGTGAGACTTGTGGTGAAACTTCTTGACGCCAAACTGACAATTCAAGGCATAGTCCATTGTTCAGTTGTGAAGGAGTGTAACTATTTGGTCTAGGTGGAGCTCAACCTTAATCGGTCTCCACTGAAATGCTGGTATATCAAAACAGTGTTTGGAACAAAGGACAAACTGGGCCCCTGAGATCTGGTGGGGGATTGTTGAAATATGAGATGGGCCTAGAGCCCATATGACAATTTCAGATTTAATCTCTAAGGGCCCATGTAGGTGGCATGACAAGGTGGTGGGAAGTTTAGTCCCACCTTGGAAGTGGAAGGAGAGTTGGAGTGGTTTATAAGGGACTCTCTCCCTCATGCTATTGGAGCTTGAGAAGAGATGAGGCCCTCGCGCACTCCTCCTCCTCCGCTCGCCACGCCACGCCTCGTCACGACGCGCCGCGGGTTGCGGGATTGAGCCGAGCCGAGCTCACTCCTATGCGCTTCTTTTTGCCGGTCAGGAACGGAGAGTCTTTGACAGGTGGGGCCACGATCTGAGACGTCAGATCGTGGGCTACCGACTTGGTCGTGGGTTCAGCCCACGTCTCTCCACGCGCGGCCGCGCCTATATATGTGGGGCGCTGCCAACCCTAGCCGCCACGAAAACAGAACGCATCTCTGCCTCCACGCCCGCATTGTTCCTCTGCTGCTGCTGCCGCCGGCGACTCCGTCCCGTTCACCGCGTACACGGTTGACGGGAGAGCAGGCCTCCGAAACCACGCCTCTCCGGATCCTGTACGGGGAGAGGGGCGATTAGGTTTTTGGGTAGCGACTACGCGACTGCTCGCTTCTGTTCATCTACGTCCGCATGACCTTCATCTTCATCATGTCGACCGACCCCGACCGTGCCGCCGCTGAGAAGGCCGAGGCCGACAAGAAGGCCGCCGAGGATGCCGCGGCTGCTGTCACCGCCACTACCACCGCATGGCCGATTGGAGGGTATACATCGCTTATCCCTCTCGTGTTTCTTTCTGTTGTAGCAGTACTAGCGATATGCGTAGATGTTTCTACTATATGCGTAGTACATGCTCTGTTAGATCGTAATCAGTATGTTATCAATGCTGTTCATGTCATGCTCATGATTTATTCATGGATTACTTTAATCGGAAAACTGCCTATTTTCTTATCAGTCCCAATGTCTCCCAAGCCGAAGCAATGGACAATGCAACGAGCTAGTAGCAACTAGCGACACCACTCTCATAATTTTGTTTGTCACTTAAACTAGGCTAGGCTGAGCAACTGAAGTATCTGTGTTAGAACTACCATGTGGCTAAAGATTAGGGGAAGGAGAAGGAGACATGTATAAATAACAAGGGAAAAGTAGAGAGTAGGCAAACAAAGATGGTAGTTAATTCAAAGTACCTCAAGCACAAGACCATAAAAGCGAGTAAAAGTTGATGTAGGTGCTAGGATTTGTAATGGCTACTTGGCAGCAGTAGCACATGGCCTTGGGCAAGGGACTCATCAAAGTTTGAGATTGTGTTTTCCAGGGCAAGTCTCCTTCGCCCGGATTCTTTGAGAACATGAAGGAGTAGAGACGGCAACAATTGTGGAGACAATTAGTGTTGACTAGTTTAATAAAGCTGTGAGTTTTTTTTTATAAAGGAATATTATTTAAGCATTTTCATATAAAGAGATACAAATGGTTATAGACATCGAACCCATATCCTTTGGATCATTACTTACGGGTCAAGTCCTATATACAAAATGTGTATCAATTAGCAATTAAGCAATAATTAGAACATCTTACCAAGCAAGCAATGCAAAATCAAACTGCAACTCTTTTTGGAAATGGAGAAACTACTTTTCCGATATGTTATCTCCCTCATTCGTCTTCACTGGACCATGTCCATCTACTCCCAAATGTCTTACGCTGTGCCGTTCGGTTGGGCCATCTTCACAGCGATAGTTACCAAGTTTGTCCCCGTCCTTCCTTGTGACCCCAAAAGAAGCAAAGCATTTTCCTCTTAAGCATTGATCGCATGAAGCAATTTAGTACCACTAGTGAGATGTTAGTTTGGGAGTATGAGCCATATTTGATTTTAATTTGTAGCTGGTTTTGTAGACGGCCAGAAAGGCAAGCGACCTCACCTGAGGATCATTACGGTCTCGCGGCCACGGAAGACTGTCCAAGTGCAGATAAACAACGCAACAACTAACTAGATCAGGGTTCAGAGTGATACTGTCCGAACTGCATTTACACCTTTTTGGTAGGATTCAGAAACTGCTAAACAAATTGTATCATATATTTCTTTGAAAAGGAGGATAACGGCCGGCCTCTGCTTCGAACAAATTGCATGATATGGTCTGTCATATCATGTCATGTCGTGTTAGTTGGAGATAAAGATAGGGATCCCAATAAACTGTATGGGAAAAGTATATTTTTCGTCCCTAGACTATTTTGAAAGTGTAGAAATAGTCCCCCCATTTCAAATCGAGCAAACCTTAATCCCTCAATTTTTAAAACCAAATAAGTTTAGTGCCTCGACTTTTCAAATCGGATTAATTCAGTCCAAGGGCTATGCCAAATAGCGGCGGTCCTGCATTATAGCAGGGCTATAGCGGGCCATTAGCGAATTATTGTACATAATTACCATTTATCGGCACCCTGGTCAAAAACATATAGCGAGGCTATTGCGGGGCTATAGCCGGCAATTTAAAACATTGGTTTACTCCCTCATGTCACTTGAGATGGCTTTCTGTCAACGTGGGGTGGTATACATGGGAAAAAGAGGGAGTGCGTAAGGTTAAACACTTCCAAGGGCCCTTGTCATTCTGATCCTCTCCTTCCGCACTAACGCCGCCGCCTTGGGGGTGCACAAGCAGAGCAGCAGCAGCGACGCCGTCCTTCTAGGCGGGAGCCTGCTGGACGGCGGCAAGATGGACTACCCGACGAGAGTGGGCTTGCAGTGCTGGCTCAATGTGGTCTGCTCGTAGCAAATAAGCAGCAGGGCGTAGCCTGGTGGTACAAAGAGGCTGATGCCTTTACACCCACCCAGATTTAAAATATGATACTTGTAATTTATATTTTGCATCAATTATATGCCTTCCTTAGGGTCTTTCTGTCAAAAAAAAAAGATAAAGATGCAGGTCGAGGAAAGCGAAGCAGAGCTAGCTGACGTAGGCAAGTTAATTGATCGAGCTGATTCCTCTGGAGCCAAACGCACAGGCCAATGTTAGCTCAGGCGAACTCTGCTGAACACAAGGACTCGAGTGGTTTGTACAGCGAACAGCTTACCGATTTTCTTCTTGGGTTCTTCTACTTTATTCGCAACGAAGGAAAAGAACGTGTGCGTCGGCCAGGGTCCAGTTTCGCAAAGTTCTACTGAAGCTCGAGCCACACGGTACCCACTATCCAGGCGGTCTGCTCTCTCCGAGATCTGTGCGTCAACAGCCAAAGTTATCTGCCTATGTGAATAGTAATACTCCCTAGGCGCCTAGGTCCTGCAAGCACAGTCCCTTCGCATATACGTGAACCAGACTTCAGAGAGGCACTTTTCTGCAGTGTATCCTGACAACTTTTCCCATGTCCTACAATCCTCTTACAGGAGTTCTCTTTTTTTTATTCCACATCCTCCCATCCATCTCCATCTTCTGCGTTATTTAGGGTATCTTTGATTCAAAGAATTTTCATAGGATCTTTGAAGGATTAGAATCCTTAGGAATTTTTCCTACGTTGATTGTTTGATTCGTAGGATTGATTCTTGTAGGATTTTTTTCTAAGGATTCATTTGTTCTATATTTTACAGGAATTCTAATATCCATTCCAACCTCTTGAAAGAAATCCTTTGTTTTTCCCGTGACACAATCAAACAAACTCAAATCCTATAGGGATCCAATAGACATGCCATTCCAATCCTACGTTTTTCCTATTCATGTGTTTTTGCAATCCTATGAATCAAAGAGGCCCTTAGTTTGTATTAAACTTGGAACAACCATATATATTAAATAAATATCAGATAAATATATCTTTTTAATTGTATGTTTTTCTTTTGACGATATCTTCAAAACAAGCCTAATATTGAATACTCCCTCCGTCCTGAAATAAATGTCTCAACTTTATACTAGAGCTAGTATAAAATTGTACTAAGCTCGAGACACTTATTTTGGGACAGAGGGAGTATATGTTAACGTTTTCTATATGAAATGGTATGAAACATGGCGTACAACTTGCTTGGCAAGTGTACCAATCAGAGTTTTTAAAGTTTCATCAAACCGTATATCAAAATTCAGTGAAATATATTCATGTCTGACCTGGGTTAAAAGATCTTGTCGCAATCAACCAAAATATGCAGACCTTACCAAGATGTTCTTGCATCAGCTGCTACTAAACATAACAAGATTTTTTCCCGCAAAAAATATTTAACAAGATGTACTACTGTTCATATGAGGCATGTACTATTGTGCGTGCATGTGACATGTGAGAAGCTGCATCCATGTCTCTCTCGCATTAAAAATCTTCTGACATGCTGTCCATCGTGTGCCTGAGAGATTCCAAAAGAGAGTGGACAAAAGAAGGCCAGTGGGCTGGTCTGGCCGAAGAGGCAGACATCATGTCAGGTGCAGTTCGCGCCAGAGGATTAAGCATTGAGCGCCTGACGCCTGCTGCTGATTTTTGCATTGCTACATGCATCCACATGAATAAGAAGCCACAACGGATGGCTGTGATAGTGAGTACCACGTAGGCCGAGCTACAAAAAACCGTTCTTCGTCCAGTTTTGTCTGCGCCATCCACAGAACCTGGAGATCAGCTGCCGGACTCGATGCTCATGACCTACATAAAAATTGTGAGAAGCGCCATGCTAGCTAAACATTCAAGTTACAAGCGCATCATGGAGAACTTGCTTTAGACACAAGCAGATTGATGAGCTAGTACTAGGCTAGGTTTGAACAGCAGAATTACTGCAAGTTGTTCGCCCCCTCGGCAGGGAGGAGCGGCGTCATTGCCAGCGGCCACCGTGTTCTGGGTGCTGTTGGCTGATCTCATCGTTTAGAGCATCTCTAGCGGACTCCTTATCGCATGGACCAGTAATGGAAGTTGGCTGGAGCCACTTCCTTAGAGCCCCCCTTTGGGGATACGGCCATGAGATAGCTGCTTATTAGGAGTGTGCCTTCTCTTTTCCTTTTTACTCTAGCTCGACCCATTGATCGCTTTATCATCAATGTTTTCCGACTGCTATCTTGTAAATCAATGAAGCCGGTCCAATCCGGATCTTAAAAAAAAGTGAGTACAAGGGCCGCAGAAAACGTGTTTTAAGGGCTGGCATGGGCTGCGGCCGAATAGACCTCGCAAGGGCTAGCGCGGGCGCGGACGTCAGCCTTCAAACCACGTGGTTTTTTCTCAATTTGACACATATGTGTCATACTCAAATCTGAATATTACAATACAAGAATCATCCAAATCAATATTACATAGAAATGAAATCAATATTACATGCAAGTATTACATAGAAATGAAATCAATATTACATGCAAGTATTACATAGAAATGAAATCAATATAAATTCAAATCTGAATATTACAATACAAGAATCATCCAAATTACAATAATTATTCAAATCTAAGAATTAAACTTATCGTAAGGTAGCCTCGGAGGAGTTTGGAGTGTGTCCAGGGGAAGGAGAAGCGAAGATAAGGATACCTGGTGGTGGAATGATGATGTCCAGAAGGCGATTAAAGAGAAGAAAAATTGCTTCAGACTCCTATACCTGGATAGGAGTGCAGACAACACAGAGAAGTACAAGATTGCAAAGAAGGCCGCAAAGCGAGCTGTTGGTGAAGCAAGGGGTTAGGCATATGAGGACCTCTACCAACGGTTAGGCACGAAGGAAGGCGAAAGGGACATCTATAAGATGGCTAAGATCCGAGAGAGGAAGACGAGGGATATTGGCCAAGTCAAATGCATCAAGGACGGAGCAGGCCAAATCTTGGTGAAGGACGAGGAGATTAAGCATAGATGGCGGGAGTACTTCGACAAGTTGTTCAATGGGGAGAATGAGAGTTCTACCATTCAAATGGACGACCCCTTTGATGGGACCAGCATGTGTTTTGTGCGGCGAATCCAGGAGTCTGAGGTCAAGGATGAAAGGAGGCAAGGCGATGGGCCCTGATTGTATCCCCATTGAGGTGTGGAAAGGTCTCGGGGACATAGCTAACCAAGCTTTTCAACCTCATTTTCAGGAAAACAAGATGCCAGAAGAATGGAGACGGAGTATATTAGTACCAATCTTCAAGAACAAGGGGGATGCTTAGAGTTGTACTAATTACCATGAAATTAAGCTGATGAGCCATACAATGAAGCTATGGGAGAGAGTCATTGAGCACCGCTTAAGAAGAATGACAAGCGTGACCAAAAATCAGTTTGATTTCATGCCTGGGAGGTCGACCATGGAAGCCATTTTCTTGGTACGACAACTTATGGAGAGATATAGGGAGCAAAAGAAGAACTTGCATATGGTGTTCATTGACTTGGAGAAGGCCTATGATAAGATACCCCGGAATGTCATGTGGTGGGCCTTGGAGAAACACAAATCCCAGCAAAGTACATTACCCTCATCAAGGACATGTACGATAATGTTGTGACAAGTGTTCGAACAAGTGATATCGACACTGATGACTTCCCGATTAAGATAGGACTGCATCAGGGGTCAGCTTTGAGCACTTATATTTTTGCATTGGTGATGGATGAGGTCACAAGGGATATTCAAGGAGATATCCCATGGTGTATGCTCTTTGCAGATGATGCGGTGCTAGTTGACGATAGTCGGACGGGGGTAAATAGGAAGTTAGAGTTATGGAGACAAACCTTGGAATCGAAAGGGTTTAGGCTTAGTAGAACTAAAACCAAGTACATGACGTGCGGTTTCAGTACTACTAGGTGTGAGGAGGAGGAGGTTAGCCTTGATCGCCAGGTGGTATCTCAGAAGGATACCTTTCGGTATTTGGGGTCAATGCTGCAGGAGGATGGGGTATTGTTGAAGATGTGAACCATCGAATCAAAGCTGGATGGGTGAAGTGGCGCCAAGCATCTGGCATTCTCTGTGACAAGAGAGTGCCACAAAAGCTAAAAGGCAAGTTCTATAGGACGGCGGTTTGACCCGCAATGTTGTATGGCGCCGAGTGTTGGCTGATTAAAAGGCGAAATGTTCAACAGTTAGGTGTGGCAGAGATGCGTATGTTGAGATGGATGTGTGGCCACACGAGGAAGGATCGAGTCCGGAATGATGATATACGAGATAGAGTTGGGGTAGCACCAATTGAAGAGAAGCTTGTCCAGCATCGTCTGAGATGGTTTGGGCATATTCAACGCAGGCCTCCAGAAGCTCCAGTGCATAGCGGACGGCTAAAGCGTGCGGAGAATGTCAAGAGAGGGCGGGGTAGACCGAATTTGACATGGGAGGAGTCCTTTAAGAGAGGCTTGAAGGATTGGAGTATCACAAAAGAGCTAGCTATGGACATGGGTGAGTGGAAGCTTGCTATCCATGTGCCAGAGCCATGAGTTGGTTACGAGATCTTATGGATTTCTCCTCTAGCCTACCCCAACTTGTTTGGGACTAAAGGCTTTCTTCTTCTTCTTGTTGTTGTTGTTGTTGTTGTTGTTGTTGTTGTTGTTGTTGTTGTTGTTAAGAATTGAACCTATAATTCAATAAAAAATTGTTTTGAATACCACAATGATACAAATCACACATAAATTAAATTAAATGAATGTAAAAATGGCAGGTTTTTTCCCATGCCTTTGCCAATTGTGCTCAATAAGATCGTGCTGAAGCTGGTGGTGGGTGTTTGAGTCTTTAATTTCCCGGTATGTCTGAAGTAATGCTTGTATGCTGTCAGGGTCACTAGATGGCTTCACATGGCTACCGACATTGTCGTAGAAGAACTTCAAGTTCATCTCCCTGTCATCTTCGATGAAGATGTTGTGAAGAATCACACAACATGTCATGATGTTGTTCAGGTTTCGCTTGTCCCAAAAACGAGCAGGACCACGAACAATGGCAAACTAGCTTGCAAAACCCCAAAGGCTCATTCAATATCTTTTTGGGCAGCCTCTTTGTGCCTTTGCAAATTCAGCTTGCTTCCTATTTTCGGGTTTTCCGATAGTCTTGACAAATGTAAACCAAGAAGGGTAAATACCATCAGCAAGATAATAGCCCTTTGTGTATTGATGCCCATTCACTATATAGTTGCGAGCAGGAGCATCACCACTAGCAAGTCTAGAAAACAAATGAGACTGATGCAACACATTCATGTCATTGAGAGTACCCGACAAACCAAAGAAGCACAACAAAATCCATAAATCCTCGGATGCAATGGCCTCTAGCACAATTGTTGCATCATGAGACTTGCCACAATACTGCTCGTGCCATGCCTTCGGTCAGTTTTTCCAAGTCCAATACATGCAATCAATTATTCCTAGCATGCCCGGCCAACCTTGCTTCTCATTTGTTGCCAACAACATTTTCGTGTCTTCCTCGTTGGGTGCCCGAAGAGAGACAAGACCAAAGAAACGGATGATCACTTTGGCGAACCTATGCACTAACTCAATTGTAGTATCTTCGCCAATGCGAAGATATTCGTTGGCATAGTCAGAGGAATGCCATATGAAATCACCCGCATAGCTATAGAGATTTTTTTGATACGCGCTAAAACCCTTCAAGCCCGCAACGATTCTCTTTTGGGTAAATAAACCGAGAATTGGCAACGCAAGCTTCTACTATTTTTACGAAGAGGGATCGGCGCATACGATACCTTCTCCGGAAGAGGTGCGGTGGATACGTTGGTGACTCCGTGAAATAGTCTTGCATCAGCATCATGTTCCCCGAGATGGCGGTTGTGGGGGATTCAATGACGGTCGGCGATCGATCCTCGTCGTCTCTTTCTATTCCTATCCTCGAGCTCCTTCACGGCGAGTACCACCACCACCATCTGCTGCCAATTGTTCTCGCGAGCAATGTCTCTATGTCCGAGTCAACGTATGAGGATGAATCCTCAAGCAAAATTTCCTTGCAAGGGCTCAAATCCATCTACAATGGAGGTCGCGTGAACGAAAAAAAGTTCGCTAAATCTAACTTGGAGAGGCAGAAAAGGACCCACCGGTGGATCCGGGGCGGGTGCAGTTGGTCTGGGGCGGTGGCAACCCGCGGGCGGCTAGGCACGGTGAATCCGAGGCGCCGGCAAAGCGGCGCGGTGGACCCGGGTCTGCAGCGGCCTGGTTGTGTGTTTCCGCCGGCGGATATGGCCGGAATCAAAGGCGGCGGGTGGGTGGCTGCGGAATGGGGGAGGGGAACGTGCGCGGGTTGAAATTTCCATCCCACCAACTCGTTTTCCACCATACATGGCACCCCCGGGGCGGGGAACCTGTCTTTTCGTAGGTCGGGCGGGCGAGGGGGGGGGGGTGGTAGGGGGCAATTTACCGCGCCCCTCAAATTAATTTAAGCATTGGGGGCATTTAAGGTATCTGTTCGGGCCACTTTTTCCGCACAAAACTGTAAACCGGCTGTTATTTTACAATTCAGCGTGATATAAGGGGTCTGCTAGAGATGCTCTTAGAAGTTAAAAATGTTCCTTACAACTCACGCGCACATGTAAGTGAGAGAGACAAGAGCAAGAATCCTAAAACACTCCACGCCGGCGGGAAGCGACCTGAAGCGGCACGAGGGACTAAAGTTATCCGATTTTAAAAGTTGAGGGAGTAAGACTTGCTGGTTTTGAAGTTGAGGGACCATTTCTATACTTAAAAAAAGTTGAGGGACGAAAAATATATTTTTTCAAATTAAAATATATGAAGAAAGTGCACTTGTTTAGTTTTTTTGGGAAAAACTTCGAATCTATTCATCTTCAATCATGGTAGTAGAACGAACACTATAAATAATAAAAATTACATCCGGATCCGTAAACCACCTAGCGACAACTACAAATACTAAAGTGAGCCGAAGGCGCGCCGCTGTCATTGCCCCTCCTTTGCCGGAGCCGGGCAAACCTTATTGTAGCAGATAGTCGGGAAGTCGTCGTGCTAAGACCCTATAGAACCAACGCATCAGAACAGCAATCGCCGCCAATGAAGAGTGTAGATCAGAAGGATCTAACCTAAAGACACAGGAACTGTTAGAGTTGTGTCGAATATTATTATACAAGGCATGTCACAGTTGGACATGGTTTTGGACTGTGTGTAGACAAGGTAGAAAGTGTGTCCTAATAGGACACTTGTAACCTAGACCTCTCGTATATATCGGGGGTAGACACACGATGTAACCTATGCCAACATAATAGCACGGGCACGCGGGGGAGCCGACGGCGTGTGCCGGCGCCCGGGCTGCCGGGGTGCAGTATTGTAGCGGTGTCATAAGGACGAGCGCACGTAGTTAGGCCCCGAGGATGTAACTATATCAATGAACGTCGTTAAAAAATTTCGATGTCGTGCCTTGTATGATTGCTTGGTTCTTAATAGATCGACGAAGCATCTCGAATTTTCTAATAAATGATATCATAAGCTAGGTTATTTCAAGGTTGCGGTTGTTTTGATGTAGAGGAAGGAGAACACAAAGCTGTCAACGAAACCTGGCGACGTGCAAGGACTCTGTTTGGGATCGCGGCGTGCGGTCGCATGGATCGATCGATTTGCTGGAGGCGGAAGGATTCGCGAACGACGGTGTGCGTAGTGTTTGGACAGAAGCAATCCGGAGCAGCAGAAAATTGCAGCAGCGGTTCTTCAGCGCGGTCAGCGGGATCGAAGTCGCAGCTGACGCGGCTGGACAGATCGGAACAGGTGGCTGCAGCGGATCGGTGCATAATGTAGCAGACGCGTGGCGGCGGCAGTGCGGAATCGCAGGGCGTCTGCTCAGCGCGGAAGCATGAGGACGCGTGCAACTAGGGCTGGAAGGCCTGGCCTAGGCGCTGGGCAGTTGTGTGCCGCGTGCGTCGCGCAAGGAAGCTGCATGAGCCGAGATGTGCTGTTGCGTTGTGCTGTGCCGAGGCAACAGGCGAGTTTTGTTTGGTAAAAGAAAAAGGCAATCTGCATGGTTTGGTATTGACCGTGGCATTAACAAGAACACAATAAAAAAAGACATTTGAGGTGACGGGAGCAAAGTTTTGTTGCGTCCATGGAGAGTATCAGGAAAACGTCTACTAATAGGATTAGCACTGTATTTGCACGCTCATGCCAAGTTTTGAAACCAGTTCGGTGTATTTTTCAACTTCAAACACTAAAGTGAACATCGGTGGCAAGTTTAAGCACCACCTGTGATATTACCTCCAGGAAAGTACATTTCTTTTGGAAGTGTTGCCAATTGGAAGCGAGGTTTTACCGTCATGATGGCAGATTGGTGACGTGCGTATGGGGCTCAGAAGCTGGAGTCTGGATCGCGTAGTGGCAGGATCATGCATACACAGGGTGTTAAGCAACGTGCAGAGATGTACAGGGCGGACATGACGCAGGGTGAAGCATCGTTGAAGTCGGATAATTTCCGCTGCGTCGGACTGGACTGTCTGACGGATCGACGAGGATGTTGGTCAAAGCAGAAGATGACGGTGATTTCAGCGACGACGACATAAGAGCGTTGCTGATGGTGGTCAACTTCTGGGGCGTGGAACACGTGGTGCAGGTCTAAGGGCTTGTGCGGATTCGACAGACTATGGTGCGGGGGTGATTCAAGATGGTGCACACATGAGAGAGCTTGAAGTCGACAAGGCGCGCGATAGCATGACAAGCTACATAGAGTCATGTTGAAGATGGAGATGGAGTCTGACAGAAGACCTCACTCTAAGCTGATGGAGGGGCTATGGCATAAGTTAACGGAGAGTCGAAGCCTATTTCAGCGGGTAAAGCGAGAGACACGTGGATCGGACTGGGGCCAAGTGGTCTGATGGAGACGTGA
Source organism: Aegilops sharonensis (assembly GCA_904067115.1). NCBI lineage: Eukaryota > Viridiplantae > Streptophyta > Magnoliopsida > Poales > Poaceae > Aegilops > Aegilops sharonensis. The sequence goes on from LR880972.1 coordinate 883,905,703, forward strand.
TACTCGACATCGGTCGGTGATGATCGGTGGTTCTCTGCAGTGGGGGTTGGGGAAGTGTGGGCTAGCTACCCGGGAGACTCGAACAGGACGGCAGAGGCTCGACGCGGTGATATCGGCGAGGCGTGCGATAAGCACGGGACACGGTGACGGACCAAGGCACTAACGGTGAGACATGTGGTCACACAAAGTGTGCAGGGTGCTAAAGCAGTGTTGACGAGTACTAGGTTCAAGTTGGTCACTAGATCTATCGAGTTTGACATGTCAGATGGATGCGAGTGGACCATAGGGAATCTGAGAAAGTGGCGAAAAGTCTAAAATTGTCAAAAAGCTGAGAGGATACATGGCCGTATATTCTGTGGTGTTCAGTGCACATGGCAAAGTGCGGACGACAAGTACAGAACGAGGCGGAGTGCTTTAGCCGTGGGACATGTCAGAGACTATCCGGGGAATAGGGTGAGACAACTGTGAATTTGACTTAAGATAACACAGGGCGACGGTGAAATTCCTTTAAGTTTCAAACAAGCAATCAAGAAAGAGCGGTAATGTTGAGTTCAGGTAACTCTTATGCGTGGCGTTCAATACGTGAGTTGTTCATTTTCACGCAGGCAGTGGTCGGTATGTGATAGCGTTGAACTGATTTCCGGAAGATTGGGAGCACAAATTAGAGTATTGGGGAACTTAATTTTGCTCGAGTGTTGATTGTGAAGAAGACGAGAAGGAACTGCAGTTGCACGTGGAGTCACGTGGAGTCTGGAAGTAGGAGCAGTGCTGATGGCGTATCTCAAGTTCAATGTACATGAAGGTTCAACGCATGGATCGATTTAAGGTGGTGAAGAATATTCGCTAAGGTGAAGTTTATTATAGTTGTGTCGAATATTATTGCAAGGCATGTTATAATTAGACTTAGTTTTAGACTGTATGTAGACAGAATAGAAGTTGTGTCTTAATAAGACACTTGTATCTTAGTCCTCTTATATCCTTCGTGTGTGCCGAAAGGATCAGCGCTCCTTTGTCCGGAGCAAGAGGCCAGAGAGTCCTCTCTAGGTGCAGTATGGTGGCGCGTGTGGAGTCCGCTGGCTTCCTCCTGGTAGCGCGTATTCGCTTGTCATCGGCGGCCTTGGCTGCGTCTTGCGCTGGTCCGGCCTCTCCCGTGCCTCTTCTCGGTGGCTCACTAGAGGTGTCTAGTAGTGCATTCTTGGTGCTTGTTGACGTGTTCGGCTTGGTTAGTTGTCTTTTTCCTTTGATGAGCAGCTGGTGTCGAGATTTCTTCAATACCATGTATGGTTCAGTGTGTGGCTTTATTTTGTAAAGCCGGAAAATGTCTGTTTCGAGAGTGCATGAGGGAGTGATGACGACAAGTGCAGAGAGAAATCTAATCCAGGGAGCAACGATAAGCTAATTATCTTATCTAACGATAAGCTAATTAAAGTAAACCCTAGGAAAGAACTAGACGTGGTACTGTCTCGGTCATGAAAAATTATCTGACTAGGTGTGCGAGAACAGATAAAACGGTGACGATTGAGCACCTTCCCGTGAAATCATTTTATTCCAAAAGATGCTTGCTGGGATAACTTTGCTGACTTAATGGAGAAGTGTCTCCAGCTTCATGTAGTAGATAAAAATTCAAGTAATAGATTTCTACTTTCAAGTCATCATCACCAAACTGCTTGAAACTTAGACTAGAAAAGTCAGCACATATTGAATAAGGGACTAATCTAACGGGAAGTCTAATGGCGTCACTCTGAAAGGCAGTCAAAAATGAAATAAGGGCCACAAATCATTGCCGAGAATGTAAGACACATGAGCATGCGATTTCCCTGAGCAGAACCTCTGGCAACAAGCGCCCATTAAGCTTTCTTTCGCAGGGTTGTGCACCTTTTTGTCCCCATGCATCCCAAGCCAAACTAATGGACGAGGCAACGAGCTAGCACATGAGAAGAGTAGAACACCACTCTTATCATTTTGGTTGGCAATCAAAGTAGTTAGGCTCTACTGGCTGAGCAACTGAAGTGTCTTTATTAAAACTACCATGTGGTTAAAGATTAGGGGGAATGAAAAGGAGGTCATGTATATATAGAAGGGCAAGTAGAGGGTAGGCAGGTAGGCAAATAAAGATGGACAACCAATAAAAAATATGTGGTACTAGGACTTGTAATGGCTATTCGGCAACACTAGGGCTAGACGCATAAAAGTTTGAAATTATGCCTACTCGGGCAAGTGTCCTTCGTACAGATTGTTTGACAGTCGGAGGGGGTACAGACAAAAACATGTGCAGTAAAGAGAAATAATGTCGATGCGTCATGGATGGATGATGAGAACCAGTCCAGGAACTCGCATCTCTGGTATGGTAGACTAGTTGTGGCACGACACCAGGCGAGGACTTCATGTCAGACCTGACGGGAGAAGAAGCAACCGACTAGAAGGTGTTGCATAGTTTCAAGATCTTCGTCGCAAAGGAAGCAAAGCGGAGCGTGAGCTAGACCGCGCCGAGCTACCCGGCCAACAATATAGCAGCAGCCCGGTTATGCAAGCCAATGGAAAATCTTGATTCGAAGCTGCGTCCAAGACCTCCAAGTTAGCCTCGACGATGGCTCAATGGTAGAGCCGGAGAATAGTGCCAAGTAGCATGACTTGGAGGAGTACACGCTAGGAGTCGTCCATCGCCACGGGATGCGATCGGGCGCCGAGGATAGAGTGATGTCGCACAGCAGGCGCTAGATGGAGACCTACTCAACTACTTCCTTCGTTTGGAATTACTTGTCTTAAAAATGGATGTATCTAGAACTAAAATACGTCTAGATATATCCATTTCTGCGATAAGTAATTCCGAATGGAGGAAATAAGAAGGCAGGGCCTAGAGCGCCATGCAGGTGTCGGATCGACCCACGATCGGTTAGGCCTTCGTGTATTGTGTGTATCTAGCGACGACGACGGGGAACCATAGCGTGGATAAGGAGGGCTAGCTCAGCAATGATCGAGCCTTCGAAAGCAACAATTTTTTTTGCAAATTCACAAAACCCTTCGTATCATTGTAGTGAACGGAGAAGAAAGATTGTACCGGTAACAGACGGATTCTCACAAGAATGAATGCGAAAGTCGATTAGAGTTCCTAGCCCTTAGGCCAACTCCACCGCGCGACCCTATCTTGTCCGGGTGCGTCCGTTTGGGGTAAACGGACGAATAGCGCGGCCCAACGCGCAGTCTCAAACGGACAAATGTCCGGATTCCGTCCGTTTTCGACCCATCCCGGGCCCAAACTTGCGCTCGGTTTGGGGTGAACGGACGCGCGAGGACGGCCTCGACGCACGCCCTTGTCCCCCCGTGGCCCGCCTGTCGGGGACACTAGCAGTCCCTTCGCTCCGAACGCTTCCACCCTCTCTCCCCGCCGGCGCCGCCGCTATTCTCCGCCCGCCTCCTCACCGCGCAGCCCCCGGCCGTCCATACCAAACCACGTCTCGACATGGCCACTACCACGCCCGCGCTTTCGCCGTAGTTTTGGCCGTCGATCGGAGGAGGTTTGGCCATCGCCGTCTTTGCCGGTGGCAGAGGGGACACGACCGCCGGCGTGGACGAGCGTGATGACAGTATCTTCGACCAAGGATTTGATTATCAAGGTGACAATGTTGAGCCCCTGCACCAAGAACCGGCCACGTTTGATCAGTTTGTCCAGTTCCATCGTGAGCTGCGTGATTGGCAAACTCATGTGAATCTTCAAAATGACTTGGTAGAGCACGTGTGGGGTCATATTGGCAACCAATAGATGTATTGGTTCAGTTTATGTTCATTCAAGACAATTTCGATTTGGTTGTAGAACTATTTTTATTTTCAAACAATTAATATTTGAACGTACAAACTTGTTTTCATATGAAAATATGGGCATTTTAAGGCCCTGGCGGACGGGATGGGGCAAATGGATGCGGCCGCGCGCTGGGCGCACGACCACCGCATCCCAGGACAAGCCCGGACACGACCCAATCGCCCTACCCAAAGGGATAGAATCCGGCCAAAGCGGACGTCTGTTTGGGGTCGTGCGGTGGAGTTGGCCTTATCTTCGGTGTGAGACCAAGCTCGAGCGTCTTCTTCGATGCTCTCAGTGAGAAGCGAGAACGAGGGCTTGTAACCTCCCATGACTGCCTCCGCCGGCCCGCCTCGTCTCCGGTGACCTTAGAGTCATTTAGGCATGGTGGACCCCGGTCCTTGCCGGTAGGAGGGTTCCTGCTCTGTTTTAAAGTTTTTTAAGTCAATTAGGGTTTGTGTCCTACTCAAGAAGTCATGGGAGCAGTTGCTCCCCGAAGATGGAATAAGGTCCTCCCCACTTAGCACATTCCGGCGGTGCGTCTAGCGTCATCAGAGGACGTGTGGAGGTGTGTCACTAGCAGATCACATGGAATCCAGTGTTCGTTCGTCTGTCTAGAGGTTGGATCCTTTCGATCTATTCTTTTCTTCATCGGTGGCGATTACTATTCTGGTGCACTGGTCCTATGGGGCCTTAGCCCGATGAGTTTCTGACTGTTTACTACAACAAGTTTTGCTCTGCTCTGATGAGGGAGGGGGCGATGACAATGATGTGCCTTCGGTTCGCTCCCGTGCTTCTAGTCATTGTCAGGTGGTCTACAGACCTAATATAATTTCTGGTGTTCCTCAGTCTCCCTCTCTCTCTCTCTCTCTCACACACACACACACACACAAACACACACACACACACACACACACACACACACACACACACACACACACACACCTCCCCTGATGTATGTTTCCTTAGATAGAAGGCTAGTGTCTTGCTTTGAACTGAGGCCCTAAAGTTTTCACACAATATTGTCTGATATATATACATGGTCAAAGATACCTAATATAGCGGCTTAGAAATCATTGTCACTCTGAAAGGCGATCAACAAATGTCACTAAGCATTACCGAGAACGCAAGACCCATAAGCATGCAGTTTCTCCTCGTAAAAGCTCTGTTGACAAGGGCCCTTTACCCTTTTGTTCCATATGCGAAGGCCAATGTTGCACGATAGCACTTCTATATGTCTCCGTGTCCCCCAAGCCGAACTAATGGACATGGCAATGTGCTAGCAAATGATAACACTACTCTCGTCATTTTGGATGTCAATCAAAATTCTTAATATACTAAACCTAGCCAAGTTTAATTTACCAGATTCTTTTGATTTTTTTCTATCAGTGAAAAACTGACCAATTGGAACGCGCCACGCGCTTTAGTGGGGAACCTGACTGGGTACGCTTCTAGGTGCGCTTAGCGAGTTTCTTGCCGACCGCATCCTCAGTTTTGTTTTTTGTTGTATCTGCCGTATAGTCAAGCGGTCGTCCTCTTTGGTCGACGTTTCTCCTCCTCTCTCGTGATAATTCGTTTGGTCTCTCGAAGGGTCCCGTCCAATCTTCTCTCGCCGCCTCACCGTTATTTTGCTCGTATAAAATGCTCCCCTGCGTCGAGTCCCTCAATGCACGCCCGCCATCCTTGCCCAGCTCCCGGCTGCGCCCACGCCCAACATCTCGGCCACCTCCCGGAGCACCTGTCCCCACGGCCGCGTCGGCCCCCGTCTTACCTCGCGCCATCCCTCCCATATCTACCCTGTGCGCAACCAAGCTGGTGCTGCACGCAGCTGCCGCACGTCTTTCCGGGCTTCCGGCCCGGCTGCTCCACCCCCCTCCAGCTAGCTACTCCAACCACGACGAGGCGGCCGGATCCAATCTATATGGTGTCATGGCGACCAAATCCACAACGGAAAAGAGATTTTTTTTTCAAACTATGATGATTTTTATAGCAAATTCGGAAACTATACATCCTAATGGAGAAAAATCAAAAGTATCACCCCGTCGGCCTCCTGTTGGCCGAAAAGGGACTTTTCGGCCTACCGTTGGCCAAAAAGTACTTTTCGGCCAACCGTTGGCCAAAAACTACTTTTCGGCCAACAGTTGGCCAAAGAGTCCCTCTTCAGCCCTCTACTTTTTTAAAAATTCATATCAAATAGGATTTTTAGTATTTTAATTTGATTCTTTTTGCATTAGATTAGAAATTTTATGAAGTTTCTGTAGATATCAGGTTTGACTAGATTTGAAACTTTGAATTTGAATTTTTATGAATTTTCTCAAATCACTAAATTGCCTATAATTTGAGCTAGGAGTATTCTTTTTAGATGATTCTTTTTGCTACTGGTTCTTTGTGACTTTGTTTATCAGTAGTAATTAATTGGTGAATTTTAGGATTATTTAAAATTAGGTTTTTATGAAAACAGTTCTATTTTAGTGTTTTATAGGTTTTATGCGATTTCTTTTAATTTTAATTGCTTTTAAAAAATTTCTTTAGTTTTTTTGACATATTCTTTTTGTTTCTGTTTAGTTATCAGTAGCTATTTTATTTGTAGTATTTTTTTTTGTATTTTATTTCTTTTATCCTACTAGAAAACTTGTTTTGAGCTTCATAGGAGTTTATATTTAAAAGTGCCTTGTAAATCCTGTACGACCATTGACGTTTTATACATGAAAAAAAAATACTTTCCCATAATCTTTTTCCCTGCATTTTCTTTGCCACCATTTTATTTCCCGCCATTCTCTCCCGCCACACTAAGGAGTGCTGCATCGACGAAGGATGACGATGATGCCTTCATGTGGAGTGTGAAACACTGTGTGAGAGAAGTCATAAGTGTGAAACACTCTCCGATGATGATGACGAAGCTGCCAACACTTATGACTTCTCTCAGACAGTGCTTCACACTCCACCAGCAGCACCGACGCAGGAGACACAGACCGTGTCAGACGATGTTATCTACGATCGTGGACACCATGAGGCTCATTTTATAAGTTGAGAAGTGAAGATGGCGAGAAAGAAGATGGCGGGAAAGAAGATGGCGGGAGAGAATGGCGGGAAAGAAAATGGAGGGAGAGAATGGCGGGAGAAAATGGAAGGAGAAAATGTCGTAAAAACCTAATTTTAAATAATCCTAAAATTCACCAATTAATTACTACTGATAAACAAAGTCACAAAGAACCAGTATCAAAAAGAATCATCTAAAAAGAATACTCCTAGCTCAAATTATAGGTAACTTAGTGATTTGAGAAAATTCATGAAAATTCAAATTCAAAGTTTCAAATCTAGTCAAACTTGATATCTACAGAAACTTCATAAAATTTCTAATCTAATGCAAAAAGAATCAAATTAAAATACTAAAAATCCTATTTGATATGAATTTTTTAAAAAGTAGAGGGCTGAAGAGGGACTCTTTGGCCAACTGTTGGTCGAAAAGTACTTTTTGGCCAACGGTAGGCAGAAAAGTCCCTTTTCGGCCAACAGGAGGCCGACGGGGTGATAGTTTTGATTTTTCTCCATTAGGATGTATAGTTTCCGAATTTGCTATAAAAATCATCATAGTTTCAAAAAAAAAATCGTGGTTCCCGGCGTCTGGTATGTCTCCTCCCCTCATCCCCTCTTGCGAGCACCTCGATGTTGTCTCACGGGTCCAGCCCCTTCACAGCCGCCGGCCACCTGCAGCGGCCCCAGGGTTGACGGCTCTCCCAGGCTGCCGCACAGTCCTGCATCGGCGGCCTCGACCTGCAGCTCTGGCACATGGTCCAGACTGATCATGGAGTTATGGAGGACGTCCCCTTAAATTGTGGAGATGGTTTCAGTTACGCTACAAGGGACTTCATTTCTCGCTGAAAAATTCTGTCAGTCCTTCCTCATTTGCACGTCTTAATGCTACTGCTCAACAACAGTTCTCTGTCATCATGCATCGTGCAGGTTTAAGGACATACATAGGACATGACAGTTCTTTGATGAGTAGCGAACTGACTGCACTTTTGTTCTCAATGCTCTTTTTTCCGGTTAGTAACATACTGTCAGTGATCATCTGGTGTTGATATTTCAATACCGCCCTTAATTTATCCCTTGATTCACTATTCTAGTGTGTGATCTTCGGCGAGTCCTACTAGGATGGAAGACGCTGCAATAATGTATGAGTTATGGATGTGAGGGAGTCCTGGATTAGGGGGTATCCGGACAGCCGGACTATATACATTGGACAGACTGATAGACTGTGAAGATACAAGACTCAAGATTTAGTCCCGTGTCCTGATGAGACTCTCTTTTGCGTGGAAGACAAGCTTGGCAATCCAGATATTATATTTCCTTCCTTGTAACCGACTCCATGTAAACCCTAGCCCTCTCCGGTGTCTATATAAATCGGAGAATTTAGTCCTTAGAGAGACGATCACAATCATAATCATCATAGGCTAGCTTTTAGGGTTTAGCCTCTACGATCTCGTGATATATCAATTCTTGTACTACTCATATCATCAATATCAATCAAGCAGGAGGTAGGGCTTTACCTCCATCGAGAGGGCCCGAACCTGGGTAACATTGTGTCCCTTGCCTCCTGTTACCATTAGCCTAAGACGCACAGATCGGGACCCCCTATCCGAGATCCGTCAGTTTTGACACCGACATTGGTGCTTTCATTGAGAGTTCCTCTGTATCGTCGCTGCAAGGCTTGATGGCTCCTTCAATCATCAACAACAACGCAGTCCAGGGTGAGACTTTTCTCCCCGGACAGATCTTCGTGTTCGGCAGCTTCGCACTGCGGGCCAATTCGCTTGGCCATTTGGAGCAAATCGACAGCTACGCCCCTGGCCACCAGGTCAGATTCGGAAACTTGAACTACACGGCCGATATCCGCGAAGACTTGATTTTCAACGGATTCGGGCCTGCGCCAGTGGCGCCGGACAGTCACGACGAGCACGGCCTAGACCTGCTGTCGAACAATGCTCGGGATATCGCCCCTGCAGGAACCCCGGACCTAAATCCGGAGCAGATTGCGTCGCCCGAGGACGGGTGGATGGACCCCGCCCCAGAGGCCGCACACTCATCGGCGGTAGAGCTGAACACAGACTTCACCATCAAGGAAGCCTGTGACACTGGACCCCCGGACTCGTATCCGGTTGTAGGTTCCAGTCCGCGCGCCTCCAAGCCCGCCGAATCTGGTTGGGCTCCGGTAATGGAGTTCACCGTCACGGATATCTTCCAGCACTCGCCCCTCGACGACATGCTGAACTCTTTAAAGTCCCTCTCTTTGTCAGGAGACTCTCAGCCGAACTATATCCGGCTCGAGTGGGAAGCAGGCGACGAAGGAATTTGTTGCCCTCCCACCACCCACTTCATTGCCACGGTCGATGATTTAACCGACGTGCTTGACTTCGACTCCGAAGACACCGATGGTATGGACGACGATGCAGGGGAAGAACAGGAACCACCGCTCATGGGACGGTGGACAGCTACCTCCTTATATGATATATATATTGTGGACACTTTGAAGGAAACCGACGGCGATGAGGCAACGGAGGATAACCCCTCAGGGAAGAAAGCAAAACATGGGCGTCGTCTGTGCCGCTCCAAGCCCCGCCGCAGCAATACCGGCACAGGAGACGAAAACAATCCGGATGGTACCGAAGATGAATACAACCCTGATCAGCCTGCCTTCGAACAGGCCAAGCAGGAAGACGGGCAGGTCAGCCAAGACGAACAGGCGACGGACGGATATCCTGAGGAGGACAACTACATGCCCCCTCTGAAGACGAGATTAGCCTCGGCGACGACGAGTTCGGCGTGCCTGAGGACCCCATGGAGCAGGAGCGCTTCAAGCGCCGGCTTATGGCCACTGCGAGAAACCTGAAAAAGAAGCAGCAGCAGCTCCAAGCCGATCAAGACCTGCTCACAGACAGATGGACTGAAGTCCTGGCAGCTGAGGAATACGGACTCGAGTGCAAGACTGCTGACCGGCCACCTCGTGGCCCGGATAAAACGGCATACCAGTCCGCACCCCCACGCCAATACACTACGACCCAGGGCAATAGGCAAGACCTGCAAGATATAATGAAAACAAAGCAGGACAGCCAAGATCGATCTACGGATCGTGGGGGCGCGCCCCAACACGCGACGATGATCGTCACGCCGGATACACTATGAACAAGTCCGACCGGGCCGAACACAGACACCCAGACTCATTCGAACTGCGTAGCCACATAGCCCGGCATAGAGGCGCCGCACACCCCCTCTGCTTCACTGACGAAGTGATGGATCATGAATTCCCAGAAGGGTTCAAACCCGTAAACATCGAATCATACAATGGCACAACGGACCCTGCAGTATGGATCGAAGATTTCCTTCTCCACATTCACATGGCCCGCGGAGACCATCTACACGCCATTAAATATCTTCCCCTTAAGCTCAAAGGACCTGCCCGACACTGGCTAAACAACCTTCCTGCAAATTCCATTGGCAGTTGGGAAAACCTGGAAGACGCATTCCTCGACAACTTCCAGGGCACATACGTCCGACCACCGGACGCCGATAACTTGAGCCACATTACTCAACAGCCCGGAGAGTCAGCAAGGAAATTCTGGACTCGGTTCCTAACCAAAAAGAACCAAATCGTCGACTGTCCGGACACCGAAGCCCTGGCGGCCTTTAAGCATAATATCCGTGACGAGTGGCTCGCCCGACACCTCGGCCAGGAAAAACCAAAGTCCATGGCGGCTCTAACGACACTCATGACCCGCTTTCGCGCGGGCGAGGATAGCTGGTTAGCTCGCAGTAGCACCACGCCTCATTCCAGCACCTCGGATGTCCGCGACAATAACGGCAAGCCACGGCGCAACAGACATAAGCGACGGAACAACGGTGATAACACTGAAGACACGGCAGTCAATGCCGGATTCAGTGGCTCAAAATTCGGTCAGCGGAAAAAGCCGCTCCAAAGAAACAATCAGGGACCATCCATTCTGGAACGCATACTTGAACGCTCGTGCCAAATTCATGGCACCCCGGATAAGCCAGCAAACCACACTAACAGAGACTGCTGGGTGTTCAAACAGGCCGGTAAAATAAACGCCGAGAACAAGGACAAGGGGCTGCACAACGACGATGACGAGGAGCCCCGGCGTCCGAACACGGGGGGACAGAAGAAATTTCCTCCCCAGGTGAAAACGGTCAACATGATCTAAGCCACCCACATTCCCAAACGGGAACGTAAGCGAGCACTACGGGACGTCTATGCGATGGAGCCAGTCGCCCCAAAGTTCAACCCATGGTCAGCCTGTCCGATCACCTTTGATAGTAGGGATCACCCTACCAGCATCCGTCACGGCGGTTCAGCCGCATTGGTCCTAGACCCAATCATCGACGGATTCCACCTCACGCGAGTCCTTATGGACGGCGGCATCAGCCTGAACCTGCTTTATCAGGACACAATGCGCCAAATGGGCATCGACCCCTCAAGGATCAAGCCCACCAAAACCACCTTTAAAGGTGTAATTCTAGGAGTAGAGGCCCGTTGCACGGGCTCTATAACATTGGAAGTGGTCTTCGGATCTCCGGATAACTTCCGAAGTGAAGAGTTAATCTTCGATATCGTCCCTTTACGTAGTGGTTACCACGCACTGCTTGGACGAATCGCATTCTCTAGATTCAATGCTGTACCATAGTATGCATACCTCAAGCTCAAGATGCCAGGACCGCGTGGGGTCATAACAGTCAACGGAAACATGGACCGCTCTCTCCGTACAGAAGAACATACTGCAGCCCTCGCGGCGGAAGTGCAATGCGGCCTTCTCCGACAAACCACCAATCCGGCGACGGCAACCTTGAACATCGTCAAGCGAGTCCGGAGCACCCCGCAACATGATCGCCAGGCATGCAAAGAGCGCGACTAGCAGTCCGGCCTCCGCTCAAGCCCTATCAAAGCAGCATTCGTGCCACACGTACACAATTACGCACTCTAAATACCATGGGCATAGGCGGAGGCGTAACAGTGACTCAGTCAACAACGCGGTATAGCCGCAACATACTTTAATAACCCCCCTTATCTTTCAGGCCACTGTGTTAGGGCAACCTCTTCAGAAGAGCCGGATTGTCGGACTTATACAGAAGAGAAAACGAAGGAGGCAACAGGCTTTGCGCACAAAGGAAATACCCAGGTGGAATCTGTTCACGATCGTTATACCTGTTTTACATACCTACATGCAGCCCCCCTTGGATAGGACATGTTAAATAGTCCTATTT
>LR880972.1:883918314-883956644 GCA_904067115.1 Aegilops sharonensis
TTTCAGGACACTGCTTTAGGGCAACCTCTTCAGAAGAGCCGGATTGTCGGACTTACACAGAAGAGAAAACCAAGGAGGCAACAGGCTTTGCGCACAAAGGAAATACCCAGGTGGAATCTGTTCACGATCGTTATACCTGTTTTACATACCTACATGCAGCCCCCCTTGGATAGGACATGTTAAATAGTCCTATTTTCTTCTGCTTAAATGCACTCATTGTAAACATATGCTTAAACGTATTATTCATCAAGGGGAGATAATACATAGCGTCAACTTATTATTCCTATTTGCACATTTTTTCCTATAAATGTTTATTTAATATTGCATCCGTACACCTTGGTACGTTCAGTTTGCCAGGGGCTTCTCATGGCGCCCCATAATACGGCAAGACAAGTCCGAACACTTTCAACAGTGCGGCACCCCGAACTTATATCACTATATGCATTAGCTCCGAATCATGTCTTGGGTCAATAGTTGGGTTTTCCCGGCTCGCTTGTTTTGGTACCTTACGTTCCGTTATATCGGCTAAGGTAGCGCAAGGAGAACTACTGCGATTGTGTCCCGGTTTTTCCGGACCAGCACCTCAGTAGAGAAAGCCGAAAACTGACCGACATGATGCGGCGAGAGCTGGTCGCTGTTCGAGAGGTCTTAAAATCCTTAAAGATTTTTTCCGCTTGAGGCGAGGAATCGGCTTCGTCCGATTTAGGTGTATATAGCGCCCCAATTCGGCTCTCCGAATTTTAGGGGCTTCGCCGAAATTTTAAATTGTAGACTTCTATGGCTAAGTGAAAGTTATAAAGCCGCATAGTCCGATTGCCTTGTTCGCTGTGCCAGACACCTCCTTAAGGGACCAACAATTTGGATAAAGAGTGTCCGCGTTTTTCCAGGAACACCCCGGTACTAGTTACATGGGGGCGGAAGCCGACAACTGGCCTACTTTCAGAATTTTATAAACAGCCGCACAGAAGGTAATATTCTAAATCAAAAAGCGTTATATAGCGCAAGTAGCTTCGTCTTTATATTACGACAAAAGTACATTTACTCAAGGATCGTGTCATTGGAACACTCATCGGCCACGAGGCGAGCGCCTTTCATAACGCCATCATAATATTTTTCGGGACATCGATGCGCCTTGCCCTCCGGCGGCCCGTCCTTCACCAGCTTCTCCGCATCCAACTTTCCCTAGTGCACCTTCGCACGGGCAAAGGCCCGGCGGGCACCCTGAATGCAAACAGATCGCTTGATCACCTCAAGCCGGGGACAGGCGTTCACCATCCGCTTTATCAAGCCGAAGTAGCAGGCAAGGGCTCACCAGGCCACATCCGGACTATGAAATCTTTCATAGCCACTTCGGCCGCCCTGTGAAGTTCAACCAACTGCTTCAGTTGGTCACTCAGAGGCACCGGGTGTTCGGCTCCAGCATACGGGACCAGAACAACTTCTCCATTGAGCTCCCCTCCTCGGCCAGGTAGAACTCCGCAGCATCAGATACGCTGCGTGGCAGATCTGCAAATGCCCCTGGAGAGCTCCGAATCTGGGTAAGTAAAAGAAATGTCTCGTCCACATGCTTGCTTTGCATAAAGAATGTCTTACCCTCCGCTATCTTCTTGGCTGCCTGGATTTCCTGCTGTGCCTTTTCGGCTTCGGCCTTGGCGTCTTTCACACTCGCAAGGGCCTTCGCAAGCTCAGTCTCTTTCTCCTTGAGATCACGCTCCAAGGACTCGAACTTCTTGCCGAGCTCCTGGAGCTCTTGCTGTACCTCGTCCACTCTAGCATCTTGCTTTTCGTGCTCCTTGCGCTCCAGGGCCGCCTTGTCTTCGGCCTTGGATAGCGCTTTCTTCAGGGACGCCACTTCGGTTGTGGCCCCTATTACAAAGTCACGACGCTTTGTCGTTAGAATCACCAATATTGTCTATTCTTTATGATATGAGAATGGGGTATCACTCACCTTTGTTCTCTTCAAGCTGCCTTTTCGTGAGGCCGAGCTCTCCCTGTGCCTACTCCAGGTCCCATTTAAGTCCGGCGACCTCGGCCGTGCGGGCAGCAGCGGCAAGAAGCACTGCTTGCTTGTTCACATGCACCCTACTATTAGACTCATGCGGATTATAATTGACCCTCCGTTTGGCTTTTCGTTCCGAACACCAAACAGAGTCTCATGGGCTACTACCTATCGGGTGATAATTTCACACATTTTTATTACTTACCTCAAAGCCTGTCAGGAGGCTGGTGCAGGCTTCGGTTAGTTCACTCTTGGCAGACAGAACCTTATGAATCACCACACTCATAAGAGTACGGTGCTCTTCATCCATGGAAGCACCGCGAAGCGCTTCCAGCAGACTATCCGACGCCTCTGGCGTAACGGAAGTCATCGGCACGGATGGCTCGCCCTCTCTAGTGAGGGGTCACCTGCCCGAATCCGGAACCATCAAAGGTTCTGGCACAGTATCCGGCTAAGAGCCCAGCTTGCTGCGGCTCTCATCGGCACGATCCGCGGGGATCTTATACCCCGTATGCCTGGCGTCTGGAATTCCACCTTGGGGCGCCTCCAGAGTCACCTCCCCCTGCTCTGGGAGCCTTTGGGACAACACCTCCGTGTCATCCGCAGGCCGAGGAGTAGTGGCCGTCGGGAGCGAGTTCATCGCTGAATCACTCAAAGACCCATCCGAAGATGATACCTCGGGATGGACTCTACGGACTGCATATATGTTCGCCGTTATGAAAAAACTATGAAGCGAAGTCGCACTAAAGTACAATAGAGTGCGGATACTTACGATCTTACTAGGGGCTTCCCCCTAGGCAGCCACTCCTCCTCGCTGTAGGCGGCAGTGGTGGAGTAATCCGGAAGGGACGCCTTTCCCTTCTTGGGCATCCTAGCCTCCCCCTATGGGGCAGCTTTCCTCTTCTTCTTCTCCCCAGTGCAGGGAGGCAGAGTTTCTTCGTGTTTCCCCCCGCCTCCCCCCCCCCCCCGGGGGGAGGGAGTTTTTTTGGTTGTGGGGGGGGCGGGGAGTTGGGCGTTTGCCGGGGGCGGACGCCGTGTCCCCTGCCCCGCCCGCCTTGTCCGCCCCGCCTCCCCCCCCCCCCCGGGGGGAGGGAGTTTTTTTGGTTGTGGGGGGGGCGGGGAGTTGGGCGTTTGCCGGGGGCGGACGCCGTGTCCCCTGCCCCGCCCGCCTTGTCCGCCCCGCCTCCCCCCCCCCCCCGGGGGGAGGGAGTTTTTTTGGTTGTGGGGGGGGCGGGGAGTTGGGCGTTTGCCGGGGGCGGACGCCGTGTCCCCTGCCCCGCCCGCCTTGTCCGCCCCGCCTCCCCCCCCCCCCCGCCTCTACGGGAGGAATATGCTTCGTCGTCTTCGGACGACGAATGTATGACGGCCTTGCACCGGGGACCCATCTCGGTCCCCTGGCCCGCCTTCTTAGGCCCCCCATCCTCTCCGGATGGGGCGGCCCCTTCCTCTTCTTCTTCCCCTTCGGGGGAGGAGTGTGCCTCGTCGTCTTCGGATGAGGCGTCCGGTACAACCTTAGGTCGGAGACCCTTCCTGGTCCCCGGTGCCTTCTTTTCGGCCTTCTTCTCCGGCGCCTTGTAGGGCGTCGGGACAGTCAATCCGCTCCGCGTGGGACTAACATCTCCGTCAGGAGAGCGTCTGCTGGACCTTCTGGCAGTGGAGCCGGACAGTCAATCCGCTCCGCCGTCTCCACATACTCCTGATCAAATACACACAATGACTTGAGATTCCCCCATGAGTACATTGGGAAAAACCGCATCCGGTTGTAGTCAAAAAACTCACCGGACGGGGGAGCGCGTGGCGTGAAGTCCGCGATCCTTGGATGTGGGAGGAGGTACTTCGGAGGCCTTGAACAGAGCCTTCCATGCGCCCTTGTGCGTCATGCCGTAGAGCTTTTGAAGCGTCTGGTGTTCGGCCGGGACGAACTCCCACATATTAAAGGCCCGTCTTTGGCACAGAAGGATCCGACGGATAAGCATGACTTGGACCACGTTGACAAGCTTGATTTTCTTGTCCTTCATATTCTTGATGCAGTTCCGGAGTCCGGTCAGCTCCGCAGGCTCGCCCCAGGCCATGCCCTTCTTTTCCCAGGAGGTGAGCCCCATGGGGATTCCGGATCAGAATGCGGGGGCCACCGCCCAGTTGGCGTCGCGCGGCTCGGTGATGTAGAACCACCCCGATTTCCACCCTTCCACGGTCTCCGCGAAAAAGCCGTCAAGCCAGGTGACGTTGGGCATCTTGCCCACCATGGCACCTCCGCACTCCGCTTGCTGGCCGCTCACGATCTTCAGCTTCACGCAGAAGATTTGTAGCCACAAGCCGACGTGAGGCTTGATGCGGAGGAAGGCCTCGCACACGACGATAAACGCCGAGATGTTGAGGACGAAATTTGGGGCTAGATCATGGAAATCTAGCCCGTAGTAGAACATGAGCCCGCGGACGAAGGGATGAAGTGGAAATCCCAGTCCACGGACGAAGTGGGCGAGAAACACGACCCTCTCGTGGGTTTCCGGAGTTGGAATGATCTGCCCTTCGTCCGGTAGCCAGTGCGCGATGTCTGCGGCCAAGTATCCGGCCGCCCGGAGCTTCGCAATATGATCCTCCTTCACGGTGGAGGCCACCCAATTGCCTCCTGCTCCGGACATGTTTGGCTGTGCGGAGAAAGCGTGAACTGGGGCGCTGGAGCTTGAGGGTGTGAGAATGGATAAGCAGAGGAGGAAAAAGGTGTGGGTGAAAATGGGGAATCCTTATCCCTTTATAGAGGCGACGATAACGGTGCTCCTCCCCACTTTCCTCTTGATAATCGCTTATTTTACAAGCTCCACGATTGATTGCGCGGTTGGGTTAGCCATACCCGTATTGATGGGAGTCCCGTGATAAGGGGACATGATCTCTGCTTTGACAAGACGTGCCGAGGAAACTGCCTCGCAATATGCGCTAGGGCTGTTGTGGAAAAACGATTTGAATAATGACTCGACCGTAGTATCATGTCGCTTTGTCTAAAGTTCTCAGCAGATTATATTTGTGAAATATCATTCTCTCTACAATGGTGTATGAGGATCATTTTGCAGATCCGGACACGGTCTAAGTGTTCCATAATTACTTTGGAGTATTCGGAGATGGAACCCATACCCGTATTGATGGGAGTCCCGTGATAAGGGGACATGATCTCTGCTTTGACAAGACGTGCCGAGGAAACCGCCTCGCAATATGCGCTGGGGCTGGTTGTGGAAAAATGGTTCGAATAATGACTCGACCGTAGTATCATGTCACTTTGTCTAAAGTTGTCAGCAGATTATATTTGTGAAATATCATTCTCTCTATGATGGTGTATGAGGATCATCTTGCAGATCCGGACACGGTCTAAGTATTCGATAATTACTATGGAGTATTCGGAGATGGAACACGCCTTGCAATGCCGAAGATAAAACTACGCGCCGGACTCATCGTCATTGAAGCCTGGTTCAGGGGCTACTAAGGGAGTCCTGGATTAGGGGGTATCCGGACAGCCGGACTATATACATTGGCCGGACTGATGCACCGTGAATATACAAGACTCAAGATTTCGTCCCGTGTCCGGATGGGACTCTCTTTGCGTGGAAGACAAGCTTGGCGATCCAGATATTATATTTCTTTCCTTGTAACCGACTCCATGTAAACCCTAGCCCTCTCCGGTGTCTATATAACCCGGAGAGTTTAGTCCTTAGAGGGACGATCACAATCATAAGCATCATAGGCTAGCTTCTAGGGTTTAGCCTCTACGATCTCGTCGTAGATCAACTCTTGTACTACTCATATCATCAATATCAATCAAGCAGGAAGTAGGGTTTTACCTCCATCGAGAGGGCCCGAACCTAGGTAAACATTGTGTCCCTTGCCTCCTGTTACCATTAGCCTAAGACGCACAGATCGGACCCCCTACCCGAGATCCGCCGGTTTTGACACCGACAGGATGTTAGTTGCCTTTGTGAGAAACCAGAGAAGCTCCCTTGTAAAAAAATACTCGCAAGATGATTATTTTGAAGTACTGATGCACCTTGCAATACACGTATCTGTTTTGTATTTATCCACTACGGATTATAACTATTTACTAGATGTTCCCGTTTATATATATATGAGTGTGTATTCTGAGTCAGGTTTTCTGACAACTACAGCCCGTGGGACATGATAGGGTATATTTCCTCTGCATTTGCAAAGGACCAAAATGTAGATTGATTAATGGTTTTTAGATTATTTATGTTTCTCTTCAATACTACATGTACTATCTCTACTGACTGATATTTTTCTTTTGCCATCAATAGTAGCATTGAAAATCAATGATATTCATCTCTTCGCATGTTCAGTTATCTTGGCTTGATTCCTGTTCACAGAATCTGTCTGTCCCTTTCCGTCTAGGGTTTCCTCTGCTCTATCATTTCTTTCTATTTCGTCATCCAAATTATGTTTAAATGACAGGCAACATTGTGAATTATGATCAGCTAGCTATGGTTTTATGGCTTTGTTATGGCTAAGGATGGAAATTTTACCCATGGACATGGATACCCATGGATATCCGACCCGAATGGATAGGGTTTGGATATGCTTTTGTTCCCATGGGCAATGCCCAAACCCGACCCGGTTGCTCATGGGTAGGGCATGGATATAATCGTGTACCCATGGATATACCCAAACCCGACCATATAGTATGCAATGGTGGGCAAAAATCTGCTATCCCTACCCCCACAGTCACATGTCCCACTTCAATTTTACACTTTGTTATGTAAAACATCAGAAATTGCACAAACCCCACGGTAACTTTTTTAGTTGACATTCAATCCCCACCAACATACTCCAGCGCCCCTTCCCTTATTTCTATCTCCTCGTTAAAATGACTATGATTTGCCATAAGTTGATGTTTACAATAAGTGAAGCCTAGCTTGCCACGAGATGAAGAATGGAAGATCTTATGTTACCATTGTCTTATGTCTATTTATATGTCTTGAGAGGACCCAATGTATATCCAATGGGTATGGATATCCACCGAGTTTGGATATGGCCACAACTTTTCACCCGTGGATTTTTTCATGGGCGGGCAAAGGCTGTCTTCATGGATATGGATATGGATTTGATATTGTTCGACCTGATCCAAACCCGACCCATTGCCATCCTTAGTTATGGCTCATTTCATTGACCAGTGTATGGTTTGTTGTTACCATCTTAAACCCATATTTTGAGACCTTGGAGAAAAGGAGGGCAACAAAGCTTTAGTTTTGGGCTGTTGATACCATATAGTTATAGCATACTAAGCCACAACTAGCTTCTTGCATGTTGTCGTAATGTGTAGGTGGATGTTAAGCTAATAACTTGATAGATGAAATTTAGTCGATCTTGCTATATAAATTCTAGCACGGTGCAGACCTCTAGCTGAAATTTAGTCTACCTTGCACTGTATATTCTGGCAAATGCAGTTGATCTTGCCGTATAAATTCTGGCACAGTGCAGACCAGTCTGCAGGACAAAATGACACTACTAGGGAAAAGCCTAGCAGCAGCGCGGGTTTTAGGCCTATCAGTAGCGCAGCCAGGAGCGCTACTGATAAGGTGCTACAGCTAAAGCTTAGCAGTAGCGTGCCTGGACCCGCGCTACTGCTAAATTGATCTAGTAGTAGCGCTTCTCCAGAGCAGCGCTGCTGGTAATTAGTAGTAGCGCTCCTCCATGCCCGTGCTACTAATATTATTTAGTATTTTATTTCTTTTTGATTTCATGTTGTATTTCATACACCTTTACACAAGTTTTCATACAACGGGAATTTAGAGATTGTTTTTACATCATAATGAGTTATTACATCACGGGGTGAAAGAACCGTGGACTAGTTTCAAGTGGATGGACATCCACTTGAAACTAATCCGCGGTTCTTTCACCCAATGATATAATAAATCATTGTCAGATAACACCTCCTCAAGATCATCGTTTTCATCAATGAGACATCACATAGCAAATTGGTCACTAGTCGTAATCACAAGTACTCCTCATCATCAACTCTAACACATTGTATCACATAATAAACATATTGTACCTCATAGGACCTTCTACATTCTCTTAGGACCTATTATATTCTCTAAGGTAAAATAGCAAAAAACAAGATAGCCCCTGACTCTCCATTATGGAGAATGGAGATTATCCTGTCTCCAATGCTTGCCTTTCACTTAATGTTACTTTCAAGAACCTCCTTGCGAATGTCCACACATTATTTCCATTCTTTGATTAGCATGTGTTCACCGGTTTTAGAAATCCGATATGCACAGGTGAGCTCCCTAGATTGACCTGGCTGTATGTTCAGAACTGCAAGGCGACCATTTTGATACATCAGATCAGACACACAATCCATCGGGATTTTCTGTTGAAAAACATAGTAATAACTTCGTAGTTAGCAATGATGTACTAGTTTTAGAAGTATGCAAAAGATGCACGGATGTCGTAATAGTAAAATATCTTACCAGTGTATCTCCATAGAAGTTATAGTGGTTCAACACGTGCACTAGTGGCACGTATTCACCATAATTTGAAGGAGTTCGATAATAGGTTTTGTAATTCTCAAGATAAGTACAATAAGCAATCAGATGACTTTTCTCCTTATAAGTTAATTCGGAGCCATCAGTGTAGTGGGTTTTGTCTACCATCTTCTACACATTCTTTGAAGATTCAAAATAAGCTGTCAATGGAAATAAGCTGTGAACTATTTTGAAATAAACAATATAAATTAGTTAATAACTATGTTTGAGAAACTCACATTGTGGTAGAATCGGAAGCGTATCAACAAGAACCCAAATGTCCATATTGTCTTGCTCGATGTCAGGATCACCAAGATCCATGGTGACAATCATACCCTCATAAAAACCATACATTTTGCAAAGTGCTTCCCAATTTTGGCAACCAAAATGGGTTACGCTCTGAGCATTGTACAAATTTACTTCAAAATCCATATCATGTTGGGCCCTTAGGTGTATTTTATTTGTTTCAAAATTTTCATGGTCTTCAAAACCCATCCTCTCCAAGACATAGCGTCTTGCATGGCATGGGATAAGCTAGTCGAATTGCAAAAGATGAAAATTAGACGTTGAAATAGTTGAAGTCATGCTTAATTACAAAAAAAAAACTCTTGTCGTTGTTGCGTACCGTTTCAACATCGAAGGTCTCCTCGAGCTTAATGCTGAAGCGCCGATCTTCGTCCAGCTCGACGAACCTGTCGCACATACCTCGATCGTCGTGGCACCAGCTGCACTCCCCCGGGAGACTGTCGTCGTCCGAGTACGACATTTTCTACGTTCATAATTCAAAGATTAAACTTGTACAATTAAATATATGTACTAAAAAAACCTAAATTAGATCATTATTTTTCGAGAAAATCCAGGCCACTCGATATTTCCTACATATTCTAGCACAAGTCATGCTAAAAAAGGCATGACCTTTGCTAAAAAAGGACATATCGAGCGCCTGAAATTTGTCGGAATGGAAATTAATCAACACTCCGGCAAAACATAGGCCACTCGGAGGTGTAAACTGAACATGAACGGCCACTTGAGCAACCACATATCCTATTTGAGCAACAAAAGATATACATGGATATTTGGATGGTCTCACCTCGATGTCGGAGGGGGTCGGTGATGGGGACGACGGCGGGGATGATGGAGGGGCTCCTTGATTTCTGCAAAAGCAAAAACCGTATAAGTTATCACTAATACATCCCGAATAATTGCTTAAACTAAAAAATAACAACAAATATGACATGTTCAACTAGTTTTATTAATTCAACTAGTTCTTACTAAATATAAACTTACTATAAATAGAAAAAAACTAGTTCTTTCTAAAAATAAAGTAGTTCAACTAGTTAAATTAATTATCTTACTAAAAATACATTAGTTCTATTAATTCAACTAGTTCAACTAGTTTATTAATTTGCTTACTAAACTAGTTCAACTACAACTAAAGTAGTTCAACTACAACTACTATTAATCATACTGCCCTAGTTAACTAGTACCATCACTACTAGTAATTAACATCTACTACTACTAAAAATCATTATCTATGAACCCTAAATTAACATCTACTACTACTAAACAACATCTAGTACTAACTAAGCAGAGAGAAAGGGGGTGGGGGGGCGACGGAGAGGTAGGGGCGGCGAGGGCGGGATCGGGAGGCGGCGGTGCTGGGTGGGCTCGGGTGGCGGCGGTGAGGTCGAGGGCGGTGGAAGGAGGGCTGCCGGCGGAGGAGGGAGGGGCGGCCGCAGGCCGAGGGAGGACGTGCGAGGAGGAGGGAGGAGGGACGGAAGGAGGGGAGCACCTCGGCGGCGGACGGACGAAGGCGACGGCGGTGACGCACGACGATGGTTATCGGCGCGCGGGCGAGAGTGAGAGTGTGAGTGAGAGAGAGGGTGGACGGTCGTGCGCGTGTAGGTGGGGATAAGGCAATGATAGTTGTAGCACGTTTACCAAAACACGCTACAGCTAATAGGACTAGCAGTAGCGCTGTGCATTGTTATACGCTACTACTAAGTTGGCCTACCAGAAGCGCTTTGCAGATAAAGCGCTACTGCTAAGTGTAAGTATACAAAAAATACGTCAATGCAAAAATACATTGGCCATCAATGATCTTTTTGTGTACAATCTGAATTGTCAATATGAGTCCTCTCTGGTAGGAAGTGGAGAGGACTCATATTGCGGCCACAAAATTTACACATAGAGTTCAGTGAAGACCAACTGGTTGTGATACTTTCAGAAGTAACATATTTAAGGTGGTAAACACCCTGTTCGCGGAGCGAGGTAGGACTAAACTTGTGGGCTGATCTTAGCAGTAGCGATTTTCTTAGAAGCGCGCTGCTGCTAACTTCTATAGCAGTAGCGCGGTTCAGTATAGGGCGCTACTGATATAACTAGCTGGGTGGCGAGGTCATGACAATTAGAGCAGTAGCGTGGTTTTGGGTGGACGCGCTACTGCTATTTTCCTTTCAGCAGCGCATTTTGCTATCACGCGCTGCTGCTAAATAGCAGTAGCGTCGTATTTTGAGGAGCGCTGCTGGTAAGATTCTGTGTATAGGCTTTTTCCTAGTAGTGTGACTTGCCATAATGACAGCATACAACACCATGACGATGGACACCATTATCTAAACAAATCTCAGCAGTGCTATCTTGCATTTGTACGAGCACCTGTGCATTAGGTAAACATCTTTTTTTATTTTTACTTGCCTTGCTTGATATGAGCATCACTAGATCGTTGTCTCCATGCCAAACCATGTGCTGCTACAAGCCGCTATCAAACTCTTAAGTTCTATTTGTAAATCTGCTAATCAAATTTTTATTCAATCTAAGTAAATGGAGTTCTTACAGATCGTATCATGTATTGGTTTGTAGGTTGGAAACTTCAAGTCTTAAGTTTGTTAATAAGAGCAATGCAAAATTCTAAAGGATCTGACATGGATGCGAAACAGGTGTGTATGTCTACCTGTCAGCTGGAAACCGTATTTAGTTGTTATATAGAAGCTCTAAATAATTGGTTTTTTCTTGCTTTGACGGTGCCATTTTATTTCAGGATTCGCTGAAGTAATCAAAATAATGTGGAGTGGTTGCTTATTCAAATTATAAATTCTTATTCATTACCCATCCCTATTAGTGTTGTACTACCTCTGTACATAAATGTAAGACTAACGTCCTACTTTTCTTTACAGAGGGAGTACTTTTCTGGGGGGTATTAATTTGTGTCATTCTGATGTATTGTCAATCTCATCTCACTTTCTTCGGTTACTATTCTTTATGATAATTACTGTTTGAATTAGATTTTTAAGTTATATCACGGACCTTTTCTTATGTCCAATTAGTTCTGATTTGTCAAATACCAAATTGCAAGTGTTGACAATTTACACTCTGTAATGTTGTTTACAGTAATTGTTGGACGTTAACTCGAGGTATTCTGCGTGCTTTGGACTTTGTGATGCTAATTATCCCTCATACTAGTTGATATGCCTTTAATAAAAAAATGTAATGCACATTTATTTTATTTGTGATACTTCACATCCCTTTATTTGGTGGTAGTCTGTAAAAGCACAAGCTTTATTGTTGCATGATTTATAAACATTGTAGCCTGTAAAAGCTCAAGCTTTATTTTTGCATGATTCATGTTTTTATAGTTCCATACATGGTTATCTAATATGCTAGCTAAAGTTAGGTCATGGTCTCACACTAGATGGTGTTATCCAGTTTATACATCTTTACCAATGCTGCTTAGCTAAAATTTCCTTATTGTTCAAGACTAACAGGTATTCAAGAAATATGACAAAGAATCTGATTTGTACAATCTATGGTAGAGAGCCTGGTTATTGGTACAATGCAACTTTACTTTGGACAAAATGTTCCTTGAAAGTTGGTGGCACTTCCTAGATATCGATACAATGCAGTTCTGCTGTATGGAAATTGCATACTAATCAGGTCTTTTTACTATATTGCATATATACAGTTAGTGACACTTCCTTGAAATTGAAGGAAATATCCTTTATATTGTAGCTTATGTTGATTTTGGTATGTGACAATACTTGCACTGTATGGCCTTTCTCTGATATATGTTTCTGTTTCAAGGTCACATATCAGACTGTCTTGCTTAACATCGATAATACTTCCTTTATAACGTAATATAAGATGTTTTTTGACACTGTCATGGACTGTAAAAACATCTTACAAAAAGTTACGGAGGGAGTAGAAGGATGCTACATTTGCTAATCCCCAGTATATTTATTCACATTACAATGATGCTATTGTATTATCCAGTCTTGTGTTATTTGCACACCCCTTCTCCATTCCTAGTACAATCAGTCACATTTTCAAGAAAATGAAGGAAATATGTTTTTAATTAGAACTCATGCCAATGGCTTGTACAGTCAAGTAGCAGAGGTTGGGTTAGTTTGAAAAGAAGTACCGTAATATTTGGAAGTTGTTCTTGCCATATTTTTTTATACACGCCTACTTGATTTGAAGGACCTGCTTTCTTAGGATACATATCACCATCCAGGGTAGGTTTATTTTCCATTATCTCCTCCCTAATAAATGAGGAGATGCATAAGTAGCTTGATGCTTCACATATTTAAGGAGCAACAATTGGTTTGATGGTGTGAAAAACAGAGTAAGGGTTGTCTCATTCCACGGAGATGACTCCGAATTGAATTCAACATGTACACAGGAGGTATCGCCAGATTTCATCAACGGCACACATCCAGCAAGCAGTTGAACAAGGATGTCATGACGTACCGAAGAATTTGCCCTTTTTCAACTCTTTTCATTCAATAAAGATTCCAGGATTCGTATCAATATGATTTTATACATACACCATAACATGAAAAATAACATAAAAAACAAAGTAAGCAAGCAAAAAACTGAATAATTAATCAAGTAATAAACATATAAAGTTCAATATTGTTTTTCATATGATGTATCAATAGGCGCGGCGTGTCGCCGCGCGGGCTAAGCTAGTAGGCTCTATACAGTGCAAAAACAAAGGATCTATAGGCCGCGCAACTGAAGTAGTATATGTATTAGAGCAATCCTCCCACTCGGGGGCTTAGCTGCAGTCTAGTACTCGCATAAGTTTGTAAAATCCTACTGAGTAGTGAGCAATCCTCCCACTCGGGGGCTTAGCTGCAGTCCAGTACTCGCCTAAGATTGTAAAATCCTACCGAGTGGTGAGCAACCCTCTCACTCGGGGACTTAGCTGCAGTCCAGTACTCGCCTAAGATTGAAAAATCCTACCGAGTGGTGAGCAACCCTCTCACTCGGAGGCTTAGCTGCAGTCCAGTACTCGCCTAAGTTTGTAAAATCCTACTGAGTGGTGAACAACCCTCTCACTTGGAGGCTTAGCTGCAGTCCAGTACTCGCCTAAGTGTAAAACATGTTCCGAGTGAGAACTGGTCTTCTCGCTCGGGGACTTGGCCACACGCTCCGTTCCGATCCGCAAGGATGACGAGGTGTAGGTCGACTGCGACCTTCTCCTTAGAGCTGAGCCATAAATACAATGTGCGCTCCGTTTTGATCCGCAAGGACGACGAGGTGTAGGTCGACTGCCACCTTCTCTTCGAAGCCGTGCCACAAGTATAACGTACGCTCCATCCCTATCCACAAGGACGACGAAGTGCAGGTCGACTGACACCTCCTCCTTGAAGCTGCGCCACCCACTCAAAGATTATTCCGAGTGAAGAAATAAGTACCACTCGAAGACAAACACAAGCATATTCAGAGATAAACCAAGTTCGGATAAATCCTAAGGTTCCAGTCCACGGATTAAAGTACTCGAGCATCAAGCCCGAAGGAGTTTAACGATTACACAATCACTCGGCATTCCGAGGCAAATAAAGGTGAAGCATAAAGTTTTTTGGATCACTCGGCAGGAGAAGGACTGGCTGGATCGCAGAAGCTGTCAAGATCTATGATGTCTGCAATGCGAGTGGCGGCGTCAAGGAAAGTATCCATGAAGGACTAGAAAGTGTGCCTTTTGGTGTTGGCGACCTTGAGCATCGCCAGCTTGTCCTCGTTGACATGCTTGCAGTGCACTCGAACCAATGACAGGGCGACATCAGCACTGCAGCGACCAGATGATTTCTTCCATTCTTGCACTCAGTCAGGTATTGGATTCAGTCGAGCCATAAGAGACTCGAGATCTTGAGACAGTTCCGCTTGAGGCCAGAGTTCAGCATCAACCCGAGTCATTGATACGTCCATTTTGCATCATGCTTTTATATCAATATTTATTGCATTATGGGCTGCTATTACACATTATATCTCAATACTTATGGCTATTCTCTCTTATTTTATAAGGTTTACCATGAAGAGGGGGAATGCCGGCAGCTGGAATTCTGGCTGGAAAATAAGCAAACATTGGAAACCTATTCTGCACTGTTCCAAAAATCCTGAAACTCCACGAAACATGTTTTTGGAATTTATAAGAATTATTGAGCGAAAGAAATACATCAGGGGGCCCACACCTTGGCAAGGAGAGTGGGGGGCGCGCCCCCCTACTGGGCGCGCCCCTGTCTCCTGGGCCCCTTGGTAGGCCTCCGGTGTCCATCTTCTGCTATATGAGAGCTTTCACCCTGGAAAAAATCGTGGGCAAGCTTACGGGACGAAACTCCGGCGCCACGAGGCGGAACCTTGGCGGAACTAATCTAGGGCTCTGGCGGAGCTGTTCTGTCGGGGACACTTCCCTCCGGGACGGGGAAATCATCACCAACGTCATCACCAATGATCCTCTCATCGGGAGGGGGTCAATCTCCATCAACATCTGTTGACGCTCAAAAGTGGCACGATTATAAAGAGTGGCTTGAAGCTTTTTCAAGATTAATTCAAACTTACTATTGAAAGTCACTGAGGGAGTCTGGATTAGGGGGTGTCCAGATAGCCGGACTATGACCATTGGCCGGACTCCTGGACTATGAAGATACAAGATTGAAGACTTCGTCCCGTGTCTGGATGGGACTTTCATTGGCGTGGAAGGCAAGCTTGGCGATACGGATATGTAGATCTCCTACCATTGTAACCGACTCTGTGTAACCCTAACCCTCTTCGGTGCCTATATAAACCGGAGGGTTTTGTCTGTAGGACGAACAAAAATCATACCATAGGCTAGCTTCTAGGATTTAGCCTCTCTGATCTTGTGGTAGATCTACTCTTGTACTACCCATATAATCAATATTAAACAAGCAGGAGTAGGGTTTTATCTCCATCGAGAGGGCCCGAACCTGGGTAAAAACATCGTGTCCCTTGTCTCCTGTTACCATCCGCCTAGACGCACAGTTCGGGACCCCCTACCCGAGATCCGCCGGTTTTGACACCGACAATGTTGTTGCTAGATTATCTAATGAGCATAATGTATCGGCTAGCCCTAGCTTTATCAATCATGCATCTAATTATGTGCAAGGGCCGATGCAACAAAATCTCCATGATTCTACTTCATATAATTTTAGCAACATAGAACATATGTATCCAAACTCTCATGCATCGGCAACCCCACAAATTCATATGCCGATGACAACATGATGGGTTTGGTTAATCAATTTAAAACACCTCATGTTAAAATTTCCAATAGCATGCAAGAAAGTTTTTCACCTTTTTATTCATCGGCAACTAATTTGCAATATGTGAATCCAACCTTGCCGATGGATGGGAGAATTTGCCATGCTACTACTAGCTATTCGGCCAGTTACTCTCAACCATCATATGCTACACCTCATGTTAGTAATTTTTCAGCACCGTATGCAACTGTAGATGTTCATAATTCGGCCCCACATCTTCATGATCATAGCCGAATAAGTGAAAATTTTACAGGAACACATGTGCCGTCATCAAATACTGTAGGATATAATGCATACTCTACGCAATTCAAGAATTTCGCCAACACTCACGCATTGCCGAAAGAATCTGAAAGTATTGTGGAGCAATCCCTTCCAGAAGCGGTTGTGGCTGCATTAAAAAATAGCTTGGCACAAAACAACAGGATTAGTGCTCTTTGCCTTGAACAATATGCAAAGGGGTTGTTTCCTGATTATGCTGCAATAAAGGCTAGAGTTTTGCAAGAAGATGAAACTTCATCAATTGATAGAATTGGCGAGAGAGCATATTGTTATACACCAATGCATACACCTCCACCTAGTGCCGCATCATATTATACACCCTCTACACAGTTGCAGAATTTCGGCAACACTAACAGTTCATTGCCGAAAGATCCTAAAAACATTGGGGGGCAAACTAATCTAGAGCGGGATGAAATTGAGAGGGGAATTAAATCTTTGCGCGATAGGGTGCAAGTACTTCGCCAAGAGAGAATTGATAGGGAATTAGCTCAAAGAAAATAAGCCTTGCCAATTGATATAACCGGTGAAAAGAATGATGATTCGGAAACTAAAAGTGCTTTGGTTGAAAAAGCCGAATCAAGTAGTATATATTCGGAATCCATCAAATCCAAAGAGGAAAACATTGTTGAGAAAGGGCATGGAAAGTATAGCAAGACAACCATACTTGATTTTTCTGAAGTTAATGGAACCTACTTCCTGCCCTATGAGTTTCGTGCCATATAAATTGATGATCTTCAAGAACAAGAACAAGTGGCCGAAGAAAGTTTGGTGGACGAAGTTCTTCAAACTAATGATGCACGAAATCAAGAAAAAGATGATGACAAGGCGTTGGGAAGCTATCCGAAGGCGGAGCAAGATATTCTTCAAGTCACACCACCATCATGCTCTCCCAACATATTTGAAGAGGTATGTATAGCAATTAATTTACCTATTTTCATATTTGGTCATGACTTAGTTGTTGATGCATATATTAGTAAAATCTTGATAAGAAATATTGAGAGACCAATGAAGAAGGGTAATTTATTTGCTAGCAATCAGATTGTCACAAAGCATATCGGTCAACACATTGCACCATTCAGAAAGACCGATAGCGAAAAATTATTGCAGCCAAGGATTTCCCCATTGCTTTATCTAAAGCTCATATCTAATTGGGTAGCTTTGCTTATTTCTTACTTGGCTTACACTTGGTCTCAATTGAGACATGTATGTTCTAACTATTTTCGTTTCAGAAATTTAAAGCTAAGGTTAAAATCTTCTGAGTAAACTGATGCCAGTATAGTTTCTTATCCAAAGACATCGGAGATAGAGTGCAAAATACATGCATAGCCGAATGGGGTGATGCAAAATCTGAACCATTCGTTTGCTTAACTCCAAAGCCATTCTCACAACAAGATCGGCTAGAGAATAAAAAGTTTACCTTCAATTAAAGCATGTGTGATCAAATATTTGATTTGTTGTTGAGAAATAATTATATTAGAATTCTTGATCACCATGTTGAGCCATCTGTCCAGGGACGAATGTATTGTAAGTTGCATGGTTCGTCCAAGCATAATTTTGAGGATTGCAACATGTTTCATCAAATAGTTAAATCGGCCATTGATAAAGGACGATTGAAATTTGTTGAGACACCAAGAGATGACCAGTCTATTCCGATTGGTCCCGATGGCAGAAAGTTTTTGCATCGGCTACTTCA
This sequence comes from Aegilops sharonensis, assembly GCA_904067115.1. Lineage (NCBI taxonomy): Eukaryota > Viridiplantae > Streptophyta > Magnoliopsida > Poales > Poaceae > Aegilops > Aegilops sharonensis. The sequence goes on from LR880972.1 coordinate 883,936,369, forward strand.
AGCCGATCCATTTAAAGAGAAGGTAAAAACTGTAGGTGTTAGGATCAAGCTTTCAAGAAAAGAAGTTGTTCGAAAGCATGATGAAAATATTCTTCAGGGAGAAAATTCTATCAAAGTTGCAATGAAGACGCCAAGTACTGGGGGGCAACAAGAGAATCCAAAGATCGATGCAAACAAAGGCCGAGGTAAGCACAAAGTTAAAAAGCCGAAAGTCACTTTTGTGCAACTATTCGAAAAATATCATAAGATAAGTGAGGATAAAATTGCTTATCGGCGAAGTAATGCAAAAACATCAAGATCACCCCCTAGGCGCAAATCAAAGGACCGGTATTGGCAGGAAGAGAATTTGAATGTAGCACATTTGTATCCATATTTCGGGCCGCCAATGCCAATGCCATGGATACCTCCCGATGATCATGTAAATCCATATCCATCATGGGACATGTATGCTATAGGGGCACATTCTCCATCTTATTTTGGACCATCTCACCAATATTATGCAGCTCCGAGAAGATCAACATTTGAACAATCACATGTCAAAGAACGTTTCAATTATAAGGAATCGGTCCGGAGCTCAAGGAAGAAGAAAGAGGTGGTTGAGCAAGTCTACCGCGTCAAAAGAGATGGTCGTAAGAGTGCCACTTCAGATATGATCTCAAATGAAAAAGAGCCAATTAAAGTGTTGACATTGGCTACTAAAGGCAACGAGACGAATCAACCAATTATTGATAGTCAAAGTGCCAAATATGAAGAAAAGAAGTTGAGAGTGCACAAGGTAAAACAAGAATTGCCATTTCTTCAGACAAAATCGTAGCCGGGGTGCTCACTCGGCTTATCATATTGGCAAAAGATGAAATTACAAAAACTTAGTGCGCACGAACTTGAAGAAAGAAACATGGCATGGGTTCCCAAAGGAAGTTCTCAAAATAAGAATTATGTGCAAGCTTCAATTACAAGAAGTGCGTCAAAGGTGAGGAAGGAAAAGAGTGAAAACTATGAAGAACCAAGCCGAAGGTTTCAGCATCTTTGGTCTACACATTATCCATATTCTTCAACTATGCCATTAACGCCTATGCCATGGAATTCGTCATCAGGTATGATTGGTAACCCTCAATGGGCTTATTTTAATCCATGGATGCCATATAATTTCTTATATCAGGAAAGGGTATTACCAAGTCACTATGCATTGGACTAGCTACAAGTTTGTTGCTGATCCAAAGGGCCGAAATACTTGATTTGTCATTTCATTTGTTTATTTCGGCTATATGTGCTTTGAATGATGTTTACATGGTAATGGCCGATATTTATCTATCGTCCCAAGAGTATGTCAATGCATGGCCGGTGTAGTATTCTGACATCGTTCTTAGTTGGAGTAGAGATTGAGATAAGTGCTTGCAAAGGAATTTGTCGAATTGATTCCATTGAAGATATTATGCATAGACCAATTCATCAAAATTGCAAAGTGAACTTATGTTTTGATTTATTGTGCTTTGGCTTATTAGTTTTCATAATATACGTAAGGCCAAATCATGGTTGATTTTATTATTGAGCGTCATATTGACATCATGCCTAATATTAATTTTAGCTTGATCTCTCTAGTACCATGGAGATTATATACTGATGGTTAAATTTGTAGCAATGGCCAAGGTTTTGGTGTTGTTTATTTATCTCCATATGGAGCTATTTTGTGAAGCCTCATGCCGCTTAAAATATTTTTGCACAATGATCAAAGCCGAATAGGCATTGTTATTCGGATTGGAGCTTTGCCTTGATATAGGTGCTATACATATTGAGGCTTCCGGTGATTCATTATTAGTAGTGAAACAAATATCCAAGGGTTATCAATGTTTTGACGAATCACTTATAGTTTATCTTTTGGTATGTCTAGATGTAAGATTTACCTTGGGTTGCTTTAAAATTGTCCATATATCTAGACATGACAATTCGAAAAAGTTGGCACAGCAAGCATCCGGCTACTTTGTTAATCATGCTATATTGCATTTCTCTCAATAGCTGATGCTTAGTCTCGTCAACATAGGTAAGGCCGAACCGAAGTCCACAGCTTCGGCCACTAATGAATTTTTTTTATGCAGGCGAAAGTAAGGATTGGAGAAAGTTTATTGTTGATTATCTACAAAATCCTAGCAAAAAGGTGAACAATATGGTTCGGAGGATGACCTTGAGATAATTATCTATGGAACTTTATCACCGGATTGTTAATGAAGCTGAAAAGGTTTCACCCAAATTTGCATCAAAAAGTTCATGGCCGATATATACTTATCGTCCTAAGAACATATAAATGGCCGATGGAGTGTTGACATCGTCCTTAGAACAAACTTTGTACAAGTTATTTTTCGGCACGCTAGCTTTGCCAAAAAACAGGGGGCATGTGTCGACGCTCAAAAGTGGCACGATTATAAAGAGTGGCTTGAAGCTTTGTCAAGATTAATTCAAACTTACTATTGAAAGTCACCATGAGATGGCTCTATTCGAGAAGATCAAGATGAATATGAATATGGTCTAAAACGGAACTCGGATGTAAAAGTTATGACAAGTTCAGAGATGCTCATGTCGACATCAGATTAAGAATTGGTTGAAACCAAATTAATATGGCCTCAAATGGAGAAAGTTTAAACACGAAAGTTGTGCGTCTCGTCGAAGCGATCGATTTTGATACAAAGATTGTCCCAATCGGAGGTCATATGCAAAAGTTAAAGCCAGTACAAGACGCTGCTGCACTGGATGGCTGGACACTCCGGGGACAACCATTCGGGTTTTGATTTTCTCTGTGGATGGCCGGACACTCCGGTTATGTTAGTCCGGGTTTTGAATTTCGCTTCTGCAGACTTCGGAAAACAGCCGAAAACCCCCTCGAGATAGCCCCAGATCGAAAAACGTTCAACATGAAAGTTGTTCGTCTCGTCGAAACCTTCAAGATTTCCTTTGGGCTCGTTTCCATCCGGGGTCGTTTACTTCCCCAAACATGGCCTGCAAGGTGCAGCCAGATTTTACCGAACAGTTTTGGAAAGTTCGGACAAAACAAATCCAAATTGGACTAGGGTTTTGGACGTGAATTGAAGTCTTTTCCTTGCACGGGAAGTCCAGCCGCCTCTTATATACTTAAGGGGTGACGGCCATTGAACAACACACAATCGAACAAATCATCTACCACTTTTTATCTTTTATCTATTCTCCTTAACCCTAGTTCTTCTTCTTCTCGTTCTTTGTTCGTTCTTCTCCATTGCAGGGCGGTGAACCTCGAGGCCCTAGGGGCGATCAGGTCGACCTAGGGCAGACCATAGCCGCTGCGCGTCCAGACGGGGTCCCTCCCGGGCGTGTGGGATTTCGGGTCTACAAAAAAGCGCCCACCGGATTGCTTGTGTACCGCGCTTCCGGGCGGGTTTCCTTCGACGCGAGCTGCGGTGCATCACCTCCGGCGTCGAGGGTACACGGTGACATGTTCATGTGTGAACTACATCTTCACCAGCACCATCTCCTCTCAAAACCCTAGTTCATCTCTTGTATCCAATCTTGTATCAAAACCACAAATTGGTACCTATGGGTTGCTAGTAGTGTTGATTACTCCTTGTAGTTGATGCTAATTGGTTTACTTGGTGGAAGATCATATGTTCAGATTCTTTATGCATATTATTACCCCTCTGATTATGAACATGAATATACTTTGTGAGTAGTTACGTTTGTTCCTGAGGACATGGGTGAAGTCTTGCTATCAGTAGTCATGTGAATTTGGTATTCGTTCGATATTTTGATGAGATGTATGTTGTCTTTACCTCTAGTGCTGTTATGTGAACGTCGACTACATGACACTTCACCATTATTTGGGCCTAGAGGAAGGTATAGGGAAGTAATAAGTAGATGATGGGTTGCTAGAGTGACAGAAGCTTAAACCCTAGTTTATGCGTTGCTTCGTTAGGGGCTGATTTGGATCCATATGTTTAATGTTGTGGTTAGGTTTACCTTAATACTTCTTTTGTAGTTGCGGATGCTTGCAATAGGGGTTAATCATAAGTGGGATGCTTGTCCAAGTAAGGGCAGTACCCAAGCACCGGTCCACCCATATATCAAATTATCAAAGTACAGAACGCGAATCATATGAACGTGATGAAAACTAGATTGACGATAATTCCCATGTGTCCTCGGGAGCTACTTTCTCATTATTAGAAATTGTCCAGGCTTATCCTTTGCTACATAAAGGATTGGGCCACCTTGCTGCAGTTTATTTACTTTATTTATTTTACTCGTTACTATTTATCTTATCACAAAACTATCTATTACCTACAATTTCAGTGTCTGCAGAGAAAACCTTACTGAAAACCGCTTATCATTTCCTTCTTCTCCTCGTTGGGTTCGACACTCTTACTTATCGAAAGGACTATGATTGATCCCCTACACTTGCGGGTCATCAAGACTCTTTTCTGGCGCCGTTGCCAGGGAGTGTAGCACTTTTGCTGAGTGGAACTTGGTAAGGAAACATTTATATAGTGTGCTGAAATTTTCTGTTACTTGTCACTATGGAAACTAATCCTTTGAGGGGCTTGTTCGGGGTATCTTCACCCTGACCAGAAGAGCAAAGAGTTGCTCCTCAACCTACTAAACTTTATGAAAATATTTACTTTGAGATTCCTTCAGGTATGATAGAGAAATTGCTAGCTAATCCATTTGCAGGAGATGGAACATTACATCCCAATTTACACCTTATCTTTGTGGATGAAGTTTGTGGATTATTTAAGCTTGCAGGTATTCCCGATGATGTTGTCAAAAGGAAGGTCTTCCCTTTATCTTTGAAGGGAGATACATTGACATGGTATAGGCTATGTGATGATACGAGATCTTGGAATTATAAGCGATTGAAGTTGGAATTTCACCAGAAGTTCTATCCTATGCATCTTGTTCATCATGATCGTAATTACATATATAATTTCTGGCCTCGCAAAGGAGAAAGCATCGATCAAGCTTGGGGGAGGCTTAAGTCAATGTTATATTCATGCCCCAATCATGAGCTCTCCCGGGAAATGATTATTCAAAACTTTTATGCTCGGCTTTCTCTTGATAACCGCAACCTGCTCGATACGTCCTGTGCTGGTTCTTATATGCTGAAGACTATTGATTTCAAATGGGACTTATTGGAAAGAATTAAACGCAACTCTGAAGATTGGGGTTCCAACGATGGTAAGGAGTCAGGTATGACACCTAAGTTCGTTTGTGTTAAGTATTTTATGGATACCGATGTTTTTCGTGGATTTAGCGCTAAGTATGGACTTGACTCTGAGATAGTAGCTTCTTTCTGTGAATCTTTTGCTACTCATGTTGATCTCCCTAAAGAGAGGCGGTTTAAGTATAATCCTCCTATTGAAGTGAAAGTAGTTGCACCTATTACAGTTGAAGAAAAGACTATAACCTATAGTGATCCTATTATTCCTACTACTTATGTTCAGAAACCTCCTTTCCCTGTTAGGATAAAAGATCATGCTAAAGCTTCGACTGTTGTTCGTAAGAGTAATACTAGGACTTATACACCTCCTGAGCAAATTAATGTTGAACCTAGTATTGCTATGGTTAAAGATCTCTTGGATGATGATTTAGATGGGCATGTTATTTATTTCTGTGGCGAGACTACTAATATTGCTAGACCAGATACTAAGATGCATAGACCTGTCGTAGGCATGCCTGTTATTTCTGTTAAAATAGGAGATCATTGTTATCATGGCTTATGTGATATGGGTGCTAGTGCTAGTGCAATACCTTATACCTTATATCAAGAAATTATGCACGACATTGCACCCATTGAATTAGAAGACATTGATGTTACTATTAAGCTTGCTAATAGGGATACCATTAAACCTATTGGGATTGTTAGAGATGTTGAAGTTTCGTGTGGGAAGGTTAAATACCCTGCTGATTTTCTTGTTGTCGTTTCCACACAAGATGATTTTTGTCCCATTATTTTTGGTAGACCCTTCTTGAATACAGCTAGTTCTAAGATTGATAGTGAAAAAGATACTGTCACCATGGGCATAGATGGTATGTCTCATGAGTTTAATTTTGCTAGGTTCCATAGACAACCTCGTGATAGGGAACCACCTAGTAAGGATGAAATTATTGATCTTGCTTCCATTGCTGTGCCTCCTACTGATCCGTTAGAACAATATTTGCTAGACCATGAAAACAGTATGTTTATGAAGGAAAGAAGGGAAATAGATGAAGTGTTCCTTAAACAGGAACCTATGCTGAAACATAACCTTCCCGTTGAAATTCTTGGGGATCCCCCTCCACCCAAGGGTGATCCCGTGTTTGAACTCAAACCTTTACCTGATGATCTTAAGTATGCTTATCTTGATGAGAACAAAATATATCCTGTTATTATTAGTGCTAACCTTTTAGAGCAAGAAGAAGAAAGATTATTGAAAACTCTGAAGAAGCACCAACCAGCTATTGGATATACTCTGGATGATCTCAAGGGCATTAGTCCCATGTTATGCCAACATAAAATTAATTTGGAGGCCGACTAAATCTTATGGATGATCCTCAAAGACGACTAAATCCCAAGATGAAAGAAGTGGTAAGAAAGGAGATACTAAAGCTCCTTGAGGCAGGTATTATTTATCCCGTTGCTGATAGTGAATGTGTAAGCCCTATCCATTGCGTTCCTAAAAAGGGAGGTATTACTGTTTTTCCTAATGATAAAGATGAATTGATCCCGCAAAGAATTATTACAAGTTATAGGATGGTAATTGATTTCCGTAAGTTAAATAAAGCTACTAAGAAAGATCATTACCCTTTACCTTTTATTGATCAAATGCTAGAAAGACTATCCAAACACACACATTTCTGCTTTCTAGATGGTTATTCTGGCTTCTCTCAAATACCCGTGTCAGCGAAGGATCAATCTAAAACTACTTTTACTTGCCCTTTTAGTACTTTTTCTTATAGATGTATGCCTTTTGGTTTATGTAATGCACCTGCTACCTTTAAAAGATGCATGATGGCTATATTCTCTCATTTTTGTGAAAAGATTTGTGAGGAATTCATGGATGATTTCTCCGTTTATGGATCCTCTTTTGATGATTGTTTGAGCAACCTTGATTGAGTTTTGCAGAGATGCGAAGACACTAGTCTTGTCTTGAATTGGGAAAAGTGTCACTTTATGGTTAACGAAGGCATTGTTTTGGGGCATAAGATCTCCGAGAGAGGTATTGAAGTTGATAAAGCCAAAGTTGATGCTATTGAAAATATGCCATGTCCCAAGGACATAAAAGGTATAAGAAGTTTCCTTGGTCATGCCAGTTTTTATAGAAGGTTCATTAAGGACTTCTCTAAAATCTCTAGGCCTCTGACCAATTTATTGCAAAAAGATATTCCTTTTGTTGATAATGATTGTGTAGAAGCATTTGAAATACTCAAGAAAGCTTTGATCACTACACCTATTGTTCAGCCACCTGATTGGAATTTACCTTTTGAAATTACGTGTGATGCTAGTGATTATGCTATAGGTGCTGTTCTAGGGAAAAGAGTTGATAAGAAATTGAATGTTATCCAGTATGCTAGTAAGACTCTTGATACTTCTCAAAGAAATTATGCTACTACTGAAAAAGAGTTCTTAGCAGTCGTGTTTGCATGTGATAAGTTTAGATCTTATATTGTTGATTCCAAAGTTACTATTCACATTGATCATGCTGCTATTAAATATCTTATGGAAAAGAAAGATGCTAAGCCTAGACTCATTAGATGGGTTCTCTTGCTCCAAGAATTTGAATTGCATATTATTGATAGAAAGGGAGCTAAGAACCCCGTTGCAGACAACTTGTCTAGGTTAGAGAATGTTCTTGATGACCCACTACCTATTGATGATAGTTTTCCTAATGAAAAATTAGCGATCATTAATGCTTCTCGTACTTCTCCTTAGTATGCTGATTATGCTAATTACATTGTTGCTAAATTCATACCTCCTAGTTTCACATACCAGCAAAAGAAAAAGTTCTTTTATGATTTAAGACATTATTTTTGGGATGACCCACACCACTATAAAGAAGGAGTAGATGGTGTTATTAGATGTTGTGTATCTGAGCATGAACAGGAACAGATTCTACGTAAGTGTCACTCTGAATCTTATGGAGGACACCACGCTGGAGATAGAACTGCACACAAGGTACTACAATCTGGTATTTATTGGCCTACTCTCTTCAAAGATGCTCGTAAGTTTGTCTTATCTTGTGATGAATGCCAAAGAGTAGGTAACATTAGTAGACGTCAAGAAATGCCTATGAATTATTCTCTTGTTATTGAACCATTTGATGTTTGGGGCTTTGATTATATGGGGCCTTTTCCTGCCTCTAATGGTTATACACATATTTTAGTTGCTGTTGATTACGTTACTAAGTGGGTAGAAGCTATTCCAACTAGTAGTGCTGATCATAACACTTCTATTAAAATGCTTAAAGAAGTTATTTTTCTGAGGTTTGGAGTCCCTAGATATCTTATGACTGATGGTGGTTCACATTTTATTCATGGTGCTTTCCGTAAGATGCTTGCTAAGTATGATGTCAATCATAGAATCACATCTCCTTATCATCCGCAGTCTAGTGGTCAAGTAGAGTTGAGCAATAGAGAGCTCAAATTAATTTTGCAAAAGACTGAATAGATCTAGGAAGAATTGGCCCAAAAAACTTGATGATGCATTATGGGCCTATAGAACTGCATACAAAAATCCTATGGGTATGTCTCCATATAAGATGGTTTATGGAAAAGCGTGTCATTTACCTCTTGAACTTGAACATAAGGCATATTGGGCTATTAAAGAGCTCAATTATGACTTCAAACTTGCTGGTGAGAAGAGGTTGTTCGATATTAGCTCACTTGATGAATGGAAAACCCAAGCATATGAGAATGCCAAGCTATTCAAAGAAAAAGTCAAACGCTGGCATGATAAGAGGATACAAAAGCGTGAGTTTAAAGTAGGAGATTATGTGTTATTATTCAACTCTCGTTTAAGATTTTTTGCAGGAAAACTTCTCTCAAAATGGGAAGGTCCCTACGTTATCGAGGAGGTCTACCGTTTTGGTGCCATAAAAATCAACAACTTCGAAGGCACAAGTCGAGGGTGGTAAACGGTCAAAGAATTAAACATTATATTTCAGGTAATCCTATCAATGTTGAAACTAATATTGTTGAAACCGTAACCCCGGAGGAATACATAAGGGACACTTTCTAGAACGTTCCAGACTCCGAAAAGGAATAGGTATGTGGTACAGTAAGTAAACTGACTCCAAAACAACTCCAATGGCAATTTTTATCAGTTTTGGAATATTTAAGAATTTCCGAAAGAAAGAAGTAGTCCGAAAGAGACACGAGGCCCCCACAAGAGTGGAGGGCGCAGCCCCCCCCCCCTACTGGGCGCGCCCCCCTGTCTCGTGGGCACCTCGTGTGCGTCCCGGACTCCGTTTTCTTGCACATTACGTATTTTGGTCGGCAAAAATTCATTGTATATACTCCCGAAGGTTTTGACCACCGTATCACGCAAATATCCTCTGTTTTCGTTTCGAGCTGCTTCTATTGCAGATTTAGAGCATTATGTCATCTCAAGACTCGGAAGGAGAAAGCTATGTAGCTGATTACCTTGCAAACCCTAAGGTCTACGGGGACCTGAAACATGATGGCTGGACCTCTGAAGAAGAAGAAGACTATGAGCCTAAGGGGGAGTAGGAGACGAGTTCAGATGAGGACAAAATGCCATTACCCCAAGCTAGGGATATGCACGTGGAGTTTGAGAAGTCAAGTCTTCCTGATAGAGCAAAGAAGCCAAAGATCGATTTTATCCCTTTTCGTCTCTTGCAGGAAAATAAACATGAATTGTGCAAAAGAGTATTAATCCTTGAGCAGGAGATTGAGGACCTAAAGGAGCAAAATACTATACTCAAGCGTAAATTAAGGAATAAGCCTACATCATCATCACCACCTTCATCACCTCCGAGGACATAATCACATGGGTATGGGCACTCCCCTTGGCAACTGCCAAGCTTGGGGGAGGTGCCCCGGTATCGTATCACCATCACACTCCTATCTTTACCGTTTTATTTAGTTCGATCCTTTTAGTAGTATCTTTATCTAGTAGATTGAAGCTTTGATATCAAGTAGTTTGAGTTTTGCTTTGTGATCTCTTTTTGTAATCGAGTCCGTGAGCTATCTATAATAAAGATTAGTGTTGAGTCAAGGGCTTTGCTATGTTGCTATGATCTTGAGAAAGTAGAAAGAATAAAAGAGTTCATATTGATCTTATGAATAGTGATGACTTCACACATAGAAAGTATGAGGCATAAAAATTGTTGAGAGCTGATGAACGTAGTTTTGGTCATCGTTGCAATTAATAGGAAGTGATAAGGAAAGAGGGGTTCACATATAAATATATTATCTTGGACACCTTTTATAATTGGGAACACTCATTAGGTATGACATGCTAAAAGAGTTGACGTTCGACAAGGAAGACAATGTAATGGTTTATGTTTTCGCACATCTCAGTTAAAGTATATTGTCATTGACCTTCAAAACATGTTGAGCTTGCCTTTCCCCCTCATGCTAGCCAAATTCCATGCACCAAGTGGAGATACTACTTGTGCTTCCAAATATCCTTAAACCCAGTTTTGCTATGAGAGTCCACCATACCTACCTACGGATTGAGTAAAATCCTTCAAGTAAGTTGTCATGTTGCAGGCAATAAAAATTTCTATCTAAATATGTATGACTTATTAGTGCAGAGAAAATAAGCTTTGTACGATCTTGTTGTGGAAGTAATAAAAGCGACAGACTGCATAATAAAGGTCCACATACAAGGGGCAATATAAAGTGACGTTCTTTTGCATTAAGATTTTGTGCATCAACCCTAAACACACATGACAACCTCTGCTTCCCTCTCCGAAGGGCCTATCTTTTACTTTATGTTTTAACTTTATGCTTGAGTCAAGGTGATCCTCACCTTTCCCTTTTTCATTTTATCCTTTGGCAAGCTCCTTGTGTTTGAAAGATCATGATATATATATCCAATTGGATGTAAGTTAGCATAGGCTATTATTGTTGACATCACCTAAAGGTGATTACGTTGGGAGGCAACTTAATAAGCCCCTATCTTTCTCAGTGTCCAGCTGAAACTCCATAACCACAAGTATTGCGTGAGTGTTCGCAATTATAGAAGACTACAAGATAGTTGAGTATGTGAGCTTGCTAAAAAGCTCTATTGTTGACTCTTTCTGATGTTATGATAAATTGCAATTGCTTCAATGACTAAGATTTTAGTTTGTAAGTTCTCAATGAAGTCTTTGAACCATACTTGACATTGTGAATTGATTGTTACTTGAGCATAAGAAATCATATGACAAAATCTATTTATGTTGTTGTTATAAGAATGATCATGATGCCCTCATGTCTGTATTTTATTTTTATCGACACCTCTATCTCTAAACACGTGGACATATTTTTCGGTTTCGGCTTCCGCTTGAGGACAAGCGAGGTCTAAGCTTGGGGGAGTTGATACGTCCATTTTGCATCATGCCTTTATATCAATATTTATTGGATTATGGGCTGCTATTACACATTATATCTCAATACTTATGGCTATTCTCTCTTATTTTACAAGGTTTACCATGAAGAGGGGGAATGCCGGCAGCTGGAATTCTGGCTGGAAAAGAAGCAAACATTGGAAACCTATTCTACACTGTTCCAAAAATCCTGAAACTCCACGAAACATGTTTTGGGAATTTATAAGAATTATTGAGCGAAAGAAATACATCAGGGGGCCCACACCTTGGCCAGGAGAGTGGGGGGCGCCCCCCCCTACTGGGCGCGCCCCTGTCTCCTGGGCCCCCTGGTGGGCCTCCGGTGTCCATCTTCTGCTATATGAGAGCTTTCAGCCTGGAAAAAATCGTGGGCAAGCTTACGAGGCGGAACCTTGGCGGAACCAATCTAGGGCTCTGGCGGAGCTGTTCTGCCGGGGACACTTCCCTCCGGGAGGGGGAAATCATCACCAACGATCCTCTCATCGCGAGGGGGTCAATCACCATCAACATCTTCACCAGCACCATCTCCTCTTAAAAACCCTAGTTCATCTCTTGTATCCAGTCTTGTATCAAAACCACAAATTGGTACCTGTGGGTTGCTATTAGTGTTGATTACTCCTTGTAGTTGATGCTAATTGGTTTACTTGGTGGAAGATCATATGTTCATATCCTTTATGCATATTATTACCCCTCTGATTATGGACATGAATATGCTTTGTGAGTAGTTACGTTTGTTCCTGAGGACATGGGTGAAGTCTTGCTATCAGTAGTCTTGTGAATTTGGTATTCATTCGATATTTTGCTGAGATGTATGTTATCTTTTCCTCTAGTGGTGTTAAGTGAACGTCGACTACATGACACTTCACCATTATTAGGGCCTAGAGGAAGGCATAGGGAAGTAATAAGTAGATGATGGGTTGCTAGAGTGACAGAAGATTAAACCCTAGTTTATACGTTGCTTCGTTAGGGGCTGATTTGGATCCATATGTTTAATGTTGTGGTTAGGTTTACCTTAATACTTCTTTTGTAGTTGCAGATGCTTGAAATAGGGGTTAATCATAAGTGGGATGCTTGTCCAAGTAAGGGCAGTACCCAAGCACCGGTTCACCCATATATCAAATTATCAAAGTACCGAACGCGAATCATATGAACGTAATGAAAACTAGCTTGACGATAATTCCCATGTGTCCTCAGGAGCTCCTTTCTCATTATTAGAAATTGTCCCGGCTTATCCATTGCTACATAAAGGATTGGGCCACCTTGCTGCACTTTATTTACTTTATTTACTTTTTACTCATTACTATTTATCTTATCACAAAACTATCTATTAGCTACAATTTCAGTGCCTGCAGAGAAAACCTTACTGAAAACCGCTTATCATTTCCTTCTGCTCCTCGTTGGGTTCGACACTCTTACTTATAGAAAGGACTATAATTGATCCCGTACACTTGTGGGTCATCAGTCATCGCCGCCTTCAGACGAGCAAGATAAGCGACTGCACTGTCAACCCGAGATTCCAACCGTAGCACGTTCTTTCCGACATCATCCTTGACTGGACAATTTGTGGGATCGAGACCGTCTCGACCCGTCCAGTTTCTTCTTCAAAGTCCTGGCAAAGTTCTGCACAGTCGAGTGAATAGTGAGCCAAAAGTATGGTAAAGCTTATCAGTCGACAAGAACAAGTCAATCAAACAACAATACCTTCAAGCTTTAAGACCAGTTTTGCGGCAAGCTGGCCCAAATAAGATTCTAACTCGCCCTTCTTGGCCTTGAGGCTTCCAATCTAGTCAGTCAGCTTGTCCTTGTCTTTCTTCAGTTGCTCGACTTCCCGGTTGGCATCAGAGACAGCGGTCTTGAGTTTGGAATTCTCTTCTTCTAACTTACCGACTGAAGCCAGCTTCTTGTCAGCAAGCACCGTTTTCTCTCGCGCCTCCTTCTGGGCAGCAGCAAGATCCAGATCCTTCTTCTCCAGAGCCTGCTTCATTTTCTCTAAAGAAACAACATTCTTCAGACGAGCTTGAAGTTGACGGTTTTCACTACACACATCTGTTCGACTGAAGTCACTCGGTTCAAAGTGACTAAAAAAACACATGGAAAAGTGCGAGTCGTCAGATGGACAGTTGATGATTCGTTACCTCCCATGGCAGTTACTTCTTCACGAGCGGTCTTGAGGTTTTTCTGGGCCAACTATAGGTCAAGATTGAGGCTGATTTGCTGCTTGTTCAGTGCAGAAAGCTGAGCCCCAAGATCACAAGATTTCTGCAGCCAGCATACAAGTTATATCAGTCGATAGAAACAAAAGAGCATCACAATGAAAGTTACCCTAAGACTACCGCTGAATCAAACATTCAACGGCAGTCTCGGGGACTACACCCAGTGGGTGCACTTAGCGTGCCCCCACTAGTTTGATTCAACACTCGGCATGGTCTGCCCAGCTTGAGTATAAAAAAAGTTGTTCTCGGACCATAGTCGACTGCCCGCAGTCGACCACGGTCTCGGGGACTACACCCAGTGGGTGCACTTAGCGTGCCCCCACTGGTTTGGGTTCCACTCGACTTGGTCCGGCCAGGTCGAGTGAGAAAATTCAAATTCTCAGACCACAGTCGACTGCCCGTAGTCAACTATGGTCTCGGGGACTACACCCAGTGGGTGCACTCAACGTGCCCCCACTGGTTCAAGAGCTACAACCCGGTGGGTGAATGTTGTATGCAAGGTGCAAACTAGAGATAGATGCACATAAAGTTCCAAAATGCTCATCCACGGGCATCTTACGAATAATAAAGCAGTTTTTTCAAAGACTCAATCGACTCAATCCTAGTCCGCTTAAGTGGACCTATACAACTTTATGACAGACACACCCAGTGTTGGGGAACGTAGAAGAAATTCAAAATTTTCCTACGTGCCACCAAGATCTATCTATGGAGAAACTAGCAACGAGGGGAAGGAGAGTGCATCTACGTACCCTTGTAGATCGCTAAGTGGAAGCGTTCAAGAGAACGGGGTTGAAGGAGTCGTACTCATCGTGATCCAAATCACCTGAGATCCTAGTGCCGAACGGACGGCACCTCCGCGTGCAACACACGTACAGCCCGGTGACGTATCCCATGCCTTGATCCAGCAAGGAGAGAGGGAGAGGTTGGGGAAGACTCCATCCAGCAGCAGCACGACGGTTTGGTGGTGATGGAGGAGCGTGGCAATTCTGCAGGGCTTCGCCAAGCACCGCGGGAGAGGAGGAGGACTTGGGAGAGGGGGAGGGCTGCGCCAGGGGCAAGGGTGTACCTCCCATGTGCCTCCCCACTATATATAGGGGTGGAGGGGGATTATTTCTTGCCCTCCAAGTCCATTGGGGCGTTGGCAAAGGTGGGAGGAAAGAAATCCCATCCTTTCCTTTCCCCAGAGTTTGTTATCCCCCCTTTTTAGGGATCTTGATCTTATCCCTTCAGGATATGATCTTATTCCTTCTAAGGAGGGATCTTGGTGCGCCTTGACCAGGGGTGTGGGGCCTTGCACCCCACTACCCACGTTCATGTGGGTCCCCCCATGCAGGTGGGCCCCACTCCGGAACCTTCTAGAACCTTCCCGGTACAATACCGGAAAATCCCGAACATTTTTCGGTGGCCAAAATAGGAATTCCCATATATAAATATTTACCTCTGGACCATTCCGGAACTCCTCGTGACGTCCGGGATCTCATCCGGGACTCCGAACAACATTAAGTAACCACGTATATCTATTCCCTATAACCCTAGCGTCATCGAACCTTAAGTGTGTAGACCCTACGGGTTCGGGAACCATGCAGACATGACCGAGACTTTCTCCGGTCAATAACCAACAGCGGGATCTGGATACCCATGTTGGCTCCCACATGTTCCACGATGATCTCATCGGATGAACCACGATGTCAAGGACTCAATCAATCCCATATACAATTCCCTTTGTCTAGCGGTATTGAACTTGCCCGAGATTCGATCGTCGGTATGCCGATACCTTGTTCAATCTCGTTACCGGCAAGTCTCTTTACTCGTTCCTTAACACATCATCCCGTGATCAACCCCTTGGTCACATTGTGCACATTATGATGATGTCCTACCGAGTGGGCCCAGATATACCTCTCCGTTACACGGAGTGACAAATCCCAGTCTCGATTCGTGCCAACCCAACAGACACTTTCGGAGATACCTGTAGTGCACCTTTATAGCCACCCAGTTACGTTGTCACATTTGGTACACCCAAAGAATTCCTACGGCATCCGGGAGTTGCACCATCTCATGGTCTAAGGAAATGATACTTGACATTAGAAAAGCTTTAGCATACGAACTACGATCTTTGTGCTAGGCTTAGGATTGGGTCTTGTCCATCACATCATTCTCCAAATGATGTGATCCCGTTATCAACGACATCCAATGTCCATGGTCAGGAAACCGTAACCATCTGTTGATCAACGAGCTAGTCAACTAGAGGCTTACTAGGGACATGGTGTTGTTTATGTACCCACACATGTATCTGAGTTTCCTATCAATACAATTATAGCATGGGTAATAAACGATTATCATGAACAAGGAAATATTATAATAACTAATTTATTATTGCCTCTAGGGCATATTTCCAACAGTCTCCCACTTGCACTAGAGTCAATAATCTAGTTCACATCGCCATGTGATTAACACTCACAGGTCACATCGCCATGTGACTAACATCCAAAGAGTTTACTAGTGTCACTAAACTAGTTCACATCATCATGTGATTAAGACGCAATGAGTTCTGGGGTTTGATCATATTTTGCTTGTGAGAGAGGTTTTAGTCAACGGGTCTGCAACATTCAGATCCGTATGTACTTCGCAAATCTCTAGGTCATATTGTAAATGCTGCTTCCATGCTCCACTTGGAGCTATTCCAAATGGTTGCTCCACTATACGTATCCGGTTTGCTACTCAGAGTCATTCGGATAGGTGTTAAAGCTTGCATCGACGTAACCCTTTACGCCGAACTCTTTATCACCTCCATAATCGAGAAA
This sequence comes from Aegilops sharonensis, assembly GCA_904067115.1. NCBI lineage: Eukaryota > Viridiplantae > Streptophyta > Magnoliopsida > Poales > Poaceae > Aegilops > Aegilops sharonensis. Next base: position 883,952,947 of record LR880972.1, read on the forward strand.
CATGTCCTTATTTACTCCAAGGAAAATTTTGACCGCTGTCCAATGATCCATTCCTGGATCATTCTTGTACCCCTTGACTGACTCATGGCAGGCACACTTCCGGTGTGGTACACAACATAGCATACTATAGAGCCTACGTCTGAAGCATAGGGGACGACCTTCGTCCTTTCTCTCTCTTCTGCCGTGGTTGAGCTTTAAGTCTTAACTTCATACCTTACAACTCAGGCAAGAACTCCTTCTTTGACTGATCCATCTTGAACACCTTCAAGATCATGTCAAGGTATATGCTCATTTGAAAGTACCATTAAGCGTTTTTTGATCTATCCTCATAGATCTTGGTGCTCAATGTTCAAGTAGCTTAATCCAGGTTTTCTATTAAAAAACACCTTTCAAATAACCCTATATGCTTTCTAGAAATTGTACATCATTTCTGATCAACAATATGTCAACAACATATACTCATCAGAAATTCTATAGTGCTCCCACTCACTTCTTTGGAAATACAAGTTTCTCATGAACTTTGTATAAACCCAAAATCTTTGATCATCTCATCAAAGCGCACATTCCAACTCCCAGATGCTTACTCCAGTCCTTAGAAGGATCGCTGGGGCCAGCATACCTTTTAGCATCCTTAGGATCGACAAAAACTTTCTGATTGTATCACATACAACCTTTCCTTACGAAAACTGGTAAGGAAACTCATTTTGACATCCATCTGCCAGATTTCATAAATGTAGCTAATGCTAACATGATTCCGACGGACTTAAGCATCACTACAGATGGGAAAATCTCATTGTAGTCAAGTCCTTGAACTTGTGAAAAACTCTTCGCCGCAAGTCGAGCTTCATAGACGGTGACATTACCGTCCACGTCCGTCTTCTTCTCAAAGATCCATTTATCTCAATGGCTTGCCGATCATCGGGCAAGTCCAACAAAGTCCATGCTTTGTTCTGATACATGGATCCTATCTCGGATTTCATGGCTTCTAACCATTTGTCGGAATTTGGGCCCACCATCGCTTCTCCATAGCTCGTAGGTTCATTGTTGTCTAGAAACATGACCTTCAAGACAGGATTATTGTACCACTCTGAAGTAGTACGCATCCTTGTCACCCTACGAGGTATGGTAGTGACTTGATCCGAAACTTCATGATCACTATCATAAGCTTCTACTTCAATTGGTGTAGGCGCCACAGGAACAACTTCCTGTGCCCTGCTACACACTTGTTGAAGTGACGGTTCAATAACCTCATCAAGTCTCCACCATCCTTCCACTCAATTCTTTCGAGAGATACTTTTCCTCGGGAAAGGACCTAATTCTAGAAACAATCCTTTTTGCTTCCGGAACTGAGGCTGGAGGTATACCCAACTGTTTTGGTGTCCTATGAAGATGCATTTTATCCGCTTTTGGTTCGAGCTTATCAACCTGAAACTTTTTCACATAAGCGTCGCAGCCCCAAACTTTTAAGAATCGACAATTTAGGTTTCTCCAAACCATAGTTCAAACGGTGTCGTCTCGACGGAATTACATGGTGCCCTATTAAAGTGAGTGTGGTTGTCTCTAATGCCTAACCCATGAACGATAGTGGTAATTCGATAAGAGACATCATGGTACGCATCATATCCAATAGGGTGCAACTATGATGTTTGGACACATCATCACACTATGGTGTTCCAGGCGGTATTTATTGTGAAACAATTTCCACAATGTCTTAATTGCGTGCCAATCGTAACTCAGATACTCATCTCTATGATCATATCATAGACATTTTATCCTCTTGTCACGATGATCTTCAACTTCACTCTGAAATTACTTGAACCATTCAATAATTCAGACTTGTGTTTCATCAAGTAAATACACTCAGTATCTACTCAAATCATCCGTGAAGTAAGAACATAACGATATTCACTGCATGCCTCAGCACTCATTGGACAACACACATCAAAATGTGTTACTTCCAACAAGTTGCTATCTTGTTCCGTCTAACTGAAACCGAGGCTTTTCAGTCATTTTGCCCATGTGGTATGATTTGCATATCTAAGTGATTCAAAATCAAGTGAGTCCAAACGATCCATCTGCATGGAGTTTCTTCATGCGTATACACCAATAGACATGGTTCGCATGTCTCAAACTATTAAAAAATGAGTGAGTCCAAAGATCCATCAACATGGAGCTTCTTCATGCGTTTTATACCAATATGACTTACATGGCAGTGCCACAAGTAAGTGGTACCATCATTACTATCTTATATCTTTTGGCATGAAAATGTGTATTACTATGATCGAGATTCAATAAACCATTCCTTTAGGTGCAAGACCATTGAAGGTATTATTCAAATAAATAGAGTAACCATTATTCTCCTTAAATGAATAACCGTATTGCGATAGACATAATCCAATCATGTCTATGCTCAACGCAAACACCAAATGGCAATTATTCTGGTTTAATACTAATCTTGATGGTAGAGGGATCATGCGATGTTTGATCACATCAAACTTGGAAACACTTCCAACACATATCGTCAGCTCACCTTTAGCTAGTCTCCGTTTATACCGTATCTTTTATTTCGAGTTACTAACACTTAGCAACTGAACTGGTATCTAATACCCTGGTGCTGCTAGGAGTACTAGTAAAGTACACATTAACATAATGTATATCCAATATACTTCTATCGACCTTGCCAGCCTTCTCATCTACCAAGTATCTAGGGTAATCCTGCTTCAGTGTCCGTTCCTCTCATTACAGAAGCACTTAGTCTCGGGTTTGGGTTCAACCCTGGGTTTCTTCACTGGAGCAGCAACTGATTTGCCGTTTCATGAAGTACCACTTCTTGCCCTTGCCCTTCTTGAAACTAGTGGTTTCAATAACCATCAACAATTGATGCTCCTTCTTGATTTCTACTCGCGGTGTCGAACATTGTGAATAGCTCAAGGATCATCATATCTATCCCTGATATGTTATAGTTCATCATGAATCTTCTAGCAGCTTGGTGGCAATGACTTTCGAGAAACATCACTATCTCATCAGGAAGATCAACTCCCACTCGATTCAAGTGATTGTTGCACTCAGACAATCTGAGCACAAGCTCAACGATTGAGCTTTTCTCCCTTAGTTTGCAGGCTAAGAAAATCGTCAGAGGTCTTATGCCTCTTGACGTGGGCACGAGCTTAAAATCCCAATTTCAGGCCTCGAAACATCTCATATGTTCCGCGACGTTTCGAAATCGTCTTTGGTGCCTCAAATCTAAACCGTTTAACTGAACTATCACGTTGTTATCAAGACGTGTATGTCAGATGTTCGCAACATCCATAGACGACGTTCGAGGTTCAGCACACGGAGCGGTGCATTAAGGACATAAGCATTCTACTGTCCGCATAATTGCTACTGTCAACTTTCAACTATATTTTCTCTAGGAACATATCTAAACAGTGGAACTGAAGCGCGAGCTTACGACATAATTTGCAAAGATCTTTTGACTATGTTCAGGATAATTAAGTTCATCTCATGAACTCCCACTCAGATAGACATCCCTCTAGTCATCTAAGTGATTACATGATCCGAGTCAACTAGGCCGTGTCCGATCATCACGTGAGACGGACTAGTCATCATCGGTGAACATCTTCATGTTGATCGTATCCTCCATATGACTCATGCTCGACCTTTCGGTCTCTTGTGTTCCGAGGCCATGTCTGTACATG
>LR880972.1:883956863-883982405 GCA_904067115.1 Aegilops sharonensis
TTCTCTAGGAACATATCTAAACAGTGGAACTGAAGCGCGAGCTTACGACATAATTTGCAAAGATCTTTTGACTATGTTCAGGATAATTAAGTTCATCTCATGAACTCCCACTCAGATAGACATCCCTCTAGTCATCTAAGTGATTACATGATCCGAGTCAACTAGGCCGTGTCCGATCATCACGTGAGACGGACTAGTCATCATCGGTGAACATCTTCATGTTGATCGTATCCTCCATATGACTCATGCTCGACCTTTCGGTCTCTTGTGTTCCGAGACCATGTCTGTACATTATAGGCTCGTCAAGTTAACCTAAGTGTTTCGCATGTGTAAATCTGGCTTACACCCGTTGTATGTGAATGTAAGAATGTATCACACCCGATCATCATGTGGTGCTTCGAAACGACGAACTTTCGCAACGGTGCATAGTTAGGGGGAACACTTTCTTGAAATTTTAATGAGGGATCATCTTATTTACTACCGTCGTTCTAAGCAAATAAGATGCATAAACATGATAAACATCACATGCAATCAAATAGTGACATGATATGGCCAATATCATTTTGCTCCTTTTGATCTCCATCTTCGGGGCTCCATGATCATCATCGTCACCGGCATGACACCATGATCTCCATCGTGATGATCTCCATCATCGTGTCTCCATGAAGTTGTCTCGCCAACTTATTACTTCTACTACTATGGCTACCGGTTAGCAATAAAGTAAAGTAATTACATGGCGTTTGTTCAATGACACGCAGGTCATACAATAAATTAAGACAACTCCTATGGCTCCTGCCGTTTGTCATACTCATCGACATGCAAGTCGTGATTCCTGTTACAAGAACATGATCAATCTCATACATCACATATCATTCATCACATTCTTCTTGGCCATATCACATCACATAGCATACCCTACAAAAACAAGTTAGACGTCATCTAATTGTTGTTTGCATGTTTTACGTGGCTGCTATGGGTTTCTAGCAAAAACGTTTCTTACCTACGCAAAACCACAACGTGATATGCCAATTGCTATTTACCCTTCATAAGGACCCTTTTTATCGAATCCGTTCCGACTAAAGTGGGAGAGACTGGCACCCGCTAGCCATCTTATGCACCAAGTGCATGTCAGTTGGTGGAACCTGCCTCACGTAAGTGTACGTGTAGGGTCGGTCCGGGCCGCTTTATCCCACAATACCGTCGAAACAAGATTGGACTAGTAACGGTAAGAATATTGAACAAAATCAACGCCCACAACTACTTTGTGTTCTACTCGTGCAAAGAATCTACGCAATAGACCTAGCTCTGATACCACTGTTGGGGAACGTAGCAGAAATTCAAAATTTTCCTACGTGTCACCAAGATCTATTTAAGGAGAAACCAGCAACGAGGGGAAGGAGAGTGCATCTACATACCCTTGTAGATCACTAAGCGGAAGCGTTCAAGAGAACGGGGTTGAAGGAGTCGTACTCGTCGTGATCCAAATCACCGGAGATCCTAGTGCCGAACGGACGGCACCTCCGCGTTCAAAACACGTACAGCCCGGTGACGTCTCCCATGCCTTGATCCAGCAAGGAGAGAGGGAGAGGTTGGGGAAGACTCCATCCAGCAGCAGCACGACGGTGTGGTGGTGATGGAGGAGTGTGGCAATTCTACAGGGCTTCGCCAAGCACCGCGGGAGAGGAGGAGGACTTGGGAGAGGGGGAGGGTTGCGCCAGGGGCAAGGGTGTAGCTCCCATGCGCCTCCCCACTATATATAGGGGTGGAGGGGGATTATTTATTGCCCTCCAAGTCCATTGGGGCGTTGGCAAAGGTGGGAGGAAAGAAATCCCATCCTTTCCTTTCCCCACCGATTGTTATCCCCCCTTTTTAGGGATCTTGATCTTGTCCCTTCGGGATATGATCTTATTCCTTCTAACGAGGGATCTTGGTGCGCCTTGACCAGGGGTGCGGGGCCTTGCCCCCACTACCCACGTTCATGTGGGTCCCCCCATGCAGGTAGGCCCCACTCCAGAACCTTCTAGAACCTTCCCGGTACAATACCGAAAAATCCCGAACATTTTCCGGTGGCCAAAATAGGACTTCCCATATATAAATATTTACCTCCGGACCATTCTGGAACTCCTCGTGACGTCCGTGATCTCATCCGGGACTCCGAACAACATTCGGTAACCACGTATATCTATTCCCTATAACCCTAGCGTCATCGAACCTTAAGTGTGTAGACCCTACGGGTTCGGGAACCATGCAGACATGACCGAGACATTCTCCAGTCAATAACCAACAGCGGGATCTGGATACGCATGTTGGCTCCCACATGTTCCACGATGATCTCATCGGATGAACCATGATGTCAAGGACTCAATCAATCCCATATACAATTCCCTTTGTCTAGCGGTATTGTACTTGCCCGAGATTCGATCGTCGGTATGCCGATACCTTGTTCAATCTCGTTACCGGCAAGTCTCTTTACTCGTTCCTTAACACATCATCCCGTGATCAACCCCTTGGTCACATTGTGCACATTATGATGATGTCCTACCGAGTGGGCCCAGAGATACCTCTCCGTTACACTGAGTGACAAATCCCAGTCTCGATTCGTGCCAACCCAACAGACACTTTCGGAGATACCTGTAGTGCACCTTTATAGCCACCCAGTTACGTTGTGACGTTTGGTACACCCAAAGCATTCCTACGGCATCCGGGAGTTGCACAATCTCATGGTCTAAGGAAATGATACTTGACATTAGAAAAGCTTTAGCATACGAACTACGATCTTTGTGCTAGGCTTAGGATTGGGTCTTGTCCATCACATCATTCTCCAAATGATGTGATCCCGTTATCAACGATATCCAATGTCCATGGTCAGGAAACCGTAACCATCTGTTGATCAACGAGCTAATCAACTAGAGGCTTACTAGGGACATGGTGTTGTTTATGTACCCACACATGTATCTGAGTTTCCTATCAATACAATTATAGCATGGGTAATAAACGATTATCATGAACAAGGAAATATAATAATAACTAATTTATTATTGCCTCTAGGGCATATTTCCAACACCCAGTGGGTGATCAGACGTCGGACGAGAAATAAGATCATTCAAAAATCAACGAACCTGGACATTGGTCTGCAGAGTAGTGCTAGTGTTGTAGGCCACCTGATTGGCTTCGTGCACCACTTTCATCTGCCCCATCACAAGATTCAGCTGAAGAAGAGCCTCCTTGGCAGCACTCGGCGGGTCGTCTGGAGTTTGATACACAGTAAAAAGTGATGATGGCAGAGCGATCGAAGCAGCCATTGGGTCGGATGCAGAGAGTTGCACTGGAGCAGCAGGAGCCGGATCAGTCGACCTCGACGGGCGATCAGTTGGTCCGAACCGGATCTCCGGATCGCTCGACCACCGCCTCAAACACCGGCGTCGACTGAGGGACTTGAACTTCAAGCACCCTCTTGCTCGAGCCTTTGCTTTTCCTCCTCCTCTCCTTCGGAGGCATTTCTTCTTCATCATCATCTGGAAGCACTACGATGTCATGTGGAGCTGCAACGAACAGGAAAAATCAGATACAATCGATGTACAATCCAATCGACAGAATAAATTCGAGTCGAGTGGACTTACTAGCTTTGGAGGTGGCTGTGTCATCGATCTCCTCGTCGTCCGGGCCCTTGTCAATGTCCATATCCGTCGCGGTAGAGGCAGGGCTGGACAAGTTTGTGATCCATTCGGTCAGAACGGAGGAATCAATCGGTGCAAGAAAAGCACAGAAAGAACATTTAACCAGAGGCGACAGGAACATCCATCTTAATCTTTGGCAAAGTCTTCCGAGCCTTTGAGGGGTTGATCTTGGGTTGCTTGGTGACTTTCTCCGCCAGCTCCGGAGTTGAAGACCGAGCGTGCTTATGCGTTTGAGCGCTTGAGGCCACAGCATTACCGCGCCCGCCCGCTGGATCATGGTGCTGCTTGGATCGATGTTCTGAATGAGGCGGCGAGTTGGCTTCCTCCTCGTCGACTGATTCGTCGCTCTCGTCTTCATCATCGTCGTCCGGTGACTCCCATTCACCAGTCTCCTCCGTGCTGTCCTCGCCCTCATGGTCCTGCTCCGGAGCTTGTTCACCATTGGGCATCGAGTACATCTCGATATAAACCTACAAAACAAGGAGTCAAGTGAAAGTCAGTCGGGCTCAAGCACAGTCGGAATGTGAATTCAAAAATGGTCGGAACGAAGGCCATACCTTGTCAAGCTGGTTGTCATCACTGAAGGGGATGACTCTCCTGTCTCCTCTGGGGTTGTCCATGTTGCCCGTAATGCTCCTCAACCACATGGCCACTGTCTTGGCCGGTACCTCTTCAGGATGAACCCGAGCAGTGTCACCAGGCCCAGTGTACATCCACATGGGGTGGTCTCGATACTGAAGAGGCTGGATGCGTCGACTGAGGAATACTTCCAGCAAGTCCATGCCAGTGACGCCCTGATTGATCAGCTGGACTACCCTCTCAACTAGCATATTCGTCTCCACGCTCTCAGCAGCAGTCACTTTCAACGAAGAAGGAGTCTGAGCACGGTCAAAAGTGAAGTTGGGGGAGTCCGGTCGACTGACCTGGAGTTGCGAGGTCCTGGCAGTAGAACCAGGTCGACTGCCAGCCCTTAACCGATTTAGGAAGGGTCATGGAAGGGAAAGAGCTCCTCTTCCTCTTCTGGATACCTAAACCCCCACACATCTAAATGACATGCGTTTTCTCATCACTTGTGTTCTCTTTCTTCACGGACCGAGAATGGATGGTGAAAATATGCTTGAATAGACCCCAATGCGGTCAACACCCCAGAAAGTTTTCAAACATGGATACGAATGCAGCGAGGTACGTGATGGTATTGGGAGAAAAATGGTGGAGTTGGGCACCAAAGAAGTTCAAGAAGCCCCTAAAGAAGGGGTGCAGAGGAAGCGAGAAACCCCGGTCGACATGGCTGACGAGTAATACACACTCACCAAGCTGGGGCTACGGCTCCGTCTCCCTCCCCTGCAGCCTCGCTGCGTCCTTGGCAATCAGCCCAGACTCCGCCAGCTCTTCCAGATCTTCCTGCCGGAGCGAAGACCGGATCCAATTGCCTTGGATCCAACCTGGCAGAAGCGTCAAGCGCGACAACGACCCGCGATTCTACTTCTTGCCCTTCACCGCCCCCTTCGCCTTCTTCACGCGTTCCAGCGCCGCCGTCTTGTCCTTCACCATGGTGGCGGGGCGGCGGCGTCGAGAGCGGAGGAGCCGGAGACCGTGATGAAGCAGAGGAGGAAGAGAGAAAACAGACACGCACAGTACCAATGCCTCGGCTCCGTCGCCTTATAAAGGGCCGCTCCCGAGTGGCTGACTGAAAGTGCAACTATCCCTAGGTGGTTTTCGTAATTCCTAACAACATATAGCTCATTGAGCTAACATCATTACAAGATGAATATTTCAGGAAAAGCTCAATGAATGGCATGGCATGGAAGAGAAAAGTGGATCCCTCAAAATGCTAAGGATAAAAGCATTGGCCCAAGCTCAAAAGCTCAAGACTCTACATTTTATATTTTAGTGATCCAAGATCACATTGAGTCTATAGGAAAAGCCAATACTATCAAGAAGGGATGAGGTGTTGCTTAATGAGTTTCTTGCTCCACAGTGCTTAGTGATATGCTCCAAAACCCTCAACTACTTTCTCATATCCACATATGACCTAAACCAAAAGTCAAACTCGGCCCTACCGATTCTTTCTACCCGGCGCCACCGACTTCAGATGTCATAGCCACTGCCACAAACCCTAGGCAAATCGGTCTCACTGATAGGGATCTCGGTCTCAGCGAGATGGGATTGTAATCTCTCTGTTTCCCTTCGTAACATTTCGGTCCCACCGAGATGAGCGATCGGTCCCACCGAGATTGCAATGTAAACTCTCTGTTTCCCTTTCGTAACATTTCTGTCCCACCGAAATGAGCGAACCGGTCCCACCGAGTTTACCTGACCAACTCTCTGGTTAGCTTATTACCAAAATCGGAATCACCGAGTTTGTGTAATCGGTCTCACCGAGATTACGTTATGCCCTAACCCTAACCATATCAGTCCTACCGAGTTGCATGTCCGTCCCACCGAAAATCCTAACGGTCACTAGATTTGCTGAATCGATCCGACCGAGTTTCTCAATTCGGTCCCATCGAGATTGGTAAATTGTGTGTAATGGTTAGTTTTTGTGTGGAGGCTATATATACCCCTCCACCTCCTTTTTATTCATGGAGAGAGCCATCAGAACGAACCTACACTTCCAATACACATTTTCTGAGAGAGAACCACCTACTCATGTGTTGAGACCAAGATATTCCATTCCTACCATATGAATCTTGATCTCTAGCCTTCCCCAAGTTGCTTTCCACTCAAATCTTCTTTCCACCGAATCCAAATCATGTGAGAGAGAGTTGAGTGTTGGGGAGACTATCATTTGAAGCACAAGAGCAAGGAGTTCATCATCAACACACCATTTGTTACTTCTTGGAGAGTGGTGTCTCCTAGATTGGCTAGGTGTCACTTGGGAGCCTCCGACAAGATTGTGGAGTTGAACCAAGGAGTTTGTAAGGGCAAGGAAATCGCCTACTTCGTGAAGATCTGCCGCTAGTGAGGCAAGTCCTTCGTGGGCGACGGCCATGGTGGGATAGACAAGGTTGCTTCTTCATGGACCCTTCGTGGGTGGAGCCCTCCGTGGACTCGCGCAACCGTTACCCTTCGTGGGTTGAAGTCTCCATCAACGTGGATGTACGATAGCACCACCTATCGGAACCACGACAAAAACATCTGTGTCTCCAATTGCGTTTGAATTCTCCAAACCCTTCCCTTTATATTCTTGCAAGTTGCATGCTTTACTTTCCGCTGCTCATATACTCTTTGCATGCTTGCTTGAATTGTGTTAAGATTGCTTGACTTGTGCTAAGATAGCTAAAATCTGCCAAAGACTAAAATTGGGAAAAGGATAAGTTTTTATTTGGTCAAGTAGTCTAATCACCTCCCTCTAGACATACTTTCGATCCTACAAGTGGTATCAGAGCTTTGGTCTCCATTTGCTTTGATTTCCATAGCTTTTGGTGGTCATAGCCTTGGTTTCACAACCTAGTAGAGTATGGCGTCTAGTGAGGGAAATTATCACCATAGAGGTCCTTACTTTGATGGTACTAATTTTGCTAGTTGGAAGCATAAGATGAAAATGCATATTCTTGGACATAACCCCGCCGTTTGGGCTATTGTGTGTATTGGCTTGCAAGGTGAATTCTTTGATGGGAGAGAACCAAACCGTGAAGCTAGCGCGGAAGAGTTGAAGATGCTGCAATACGACGCTCAACCTTGTGATATCCTCTTCAACTGATTGTGCCCCGAAGAATTCAACAAAATCAGCCGTCTAGAGAATGCAAAGGAAATTTGGGATACTTTGCTTGATATGCATGAAGGTATCGACTCCGTCAAGGAATCCAAGTTGGATGTGCTCCAAAGTCAACTTGACAAGTTCAAAATGAAGGATGGTGAAGGTGTCGCTGAAATGTACTCTAGGCTTGCTCTTATCACAAATGAGATTGCGGGCTTAGGAAGTGAAGAGATGACCGACAGATTCATCATCAAGAAGATCCTAAGAGCCCTGGATGCAAAATATGATACCGTGTGCAAATTGATCCAAATGATGCCCAATTACAAAGATCTCAAGCCAATGGAAGTCATTGGAAGAATTGTTGCTCATGAGATGTCACTCAAGGATAAGGAGGAACTTCACAACAAGTCAAGTGGTGCTTACAAAGCCTCATGTGAAGCCCCTAAATCATCAAGTGAGAAACAAACCTTCAATGATGAATTGAGCTTAATGGTGAAGAACTTCAACAAATTCTACAAGAGTAGAAGCAAAGAGAGAAGCTCCAAGTCAAGGTCCTACAATGACAAAAGATCTTCTAGTCGACAGCGCAATTGCTACAATTGTGGGAGACCCGGACACTATTCCAATGAGTGTACGGCACCTCACAAAAGAAGAGAAGAATCACCCAAGAGGAGAAGTAGAAGAGAAGAATCACCACCAAGAGAGAGGAGGAGTAGAGATGATCGTTATGAATGAAGAACATCCCGGAGAAGCAAGGATTCGGAAACGAAGGACAAGTCATCAAGGAGCTACACAAAACAAAGACATCAAGCTCATGTTGGTGAATGGGTATCCGGCTCCGACTCCGACAATCACTCCGACTTGGAATATACTCAAGATGAAAGTGTTGCCGGTCTAGCACTTGTGTCAACCAACTCCTACGACATATTTGATTCACCAAATGAAGGACTTGGAAGATGCTTCATGGCTAAAGGCCCAAAGGTAACACACCCCGAGTATGTTGATTTCAATAGTGATGAAGATGACTTGCTAGGTGATGATGATTTACTTGTTGACAACTCTAGTGATGAATACTATGATGAAACGTCAATTAATCATGCTAATCAAGATAAAACGAATGACAATGATAAGGAGAAGATTGAGCTTCTAACCAAAGAACTAAACACTCTTAAGTTAGCTCATGAAACTATCTTAGAAGATCATCGAGAACTATTAAGGACTCATGGGAAGTTACGCTTTAAAAAGCTCAACCTTGAGCAAGAGCATGAGTTCTTAAAAGCAATCAATGATGATCTTCGTAAGAAAAGTTCTTATTACATTGCCAAGCATTTACTCTTATCTACTTACATGCCTCAAGTCAAGTCCATTAACAGGAACAAAAAGGATTCTTCCTCTAGTAGTAACAATAATCATGCTAAATCCAATGTTGTTGCTTCTAGTAGTTCTCTTGATTCCACTAATGATTCTCTTAGCCAAGTTACACTTGATCAAGAAAATAGCTTATTGAAGGGAATTATAGAGAAGGGTGTTTACAAAAGCCTTGCCGGGAGTAAGCAATTTGAGGAAATTGTACGCAAGCAAGGAAGGCACCGGAAGAACCAAGGTGTTGGTTTTGAACGAAAATTCAATGCCAATGGAGTTGAGTGGGAAGAAGATCAATACCCCAAGACGAAGTTTGTTCCTAAGCAAGAGAAGTATGATCCTACTTCCTTCAAAGGGACACAAGCTCAAGATGATCTTCGACCACAAGACCACAAGCAAAAAGGCAAGGATAAGCTTCAAGAGGAGATTGATGCATTTGAAGAAGCTCCAAAGGCCTTGGTCAAGTGGGTTCCCAAGACTACATCAAGCTCTACTTCATCAAGCACGACTACAACTCCAAGGATTCCCATCAAGATGATGTGGATTCCGAAGAAGAATAACTAGAGAGTTCTTGAGGGTGACTCCGCCAACATATTTCACTCATATCATTTTGGCAACAAAAAGTGCAATCAACTTCCACATCTTGCACTAGTTCAAGGAGTCACAAACCCTCTTGTTGCTAAGACAAGGGACAAGGTAACCTAATGCTTTCATAGACATCATCTTGGGTGTGCATCACTCTATGTCTATGGATATCCTTGTTTGTTCCTTGTGGGACTAACCCGTGTAGGTATTGAAAGTGCAACTCACTCCAAGGGATTGCTCCAAATGATCTTCATCAACATTGAGCATCCACATCTTCAACACCTACATGAAGTCATCATCGACAAAACCCAAGGTTAGTTCATCACTCTAAGGGGGGATCTCACATCTAGGGGGAGCTTAACTCTAAGAATTGAGTCAAAGCAACTCTAATGGTGTGAACACAACAATGCATTATAAAAAAGTGGTAACCCACTTGAGCTTAAACGATGAGTATGACCTATGATCAAATGTTCTCATTTGACTCCTAAGTCAATATACTCATATATAGATGACCTAGTCATCGCCAATTGTTTGATAGATGCTAGAATTGTGTATGCATGCTTTGCCACATATTTCATTTGCTATTTTATTGTGTGAGCATGTTGGTTGCATATTTTACTCATTCGAGGACATCCACTTGTTGTTTTGATTGATTGGTTTCTTTTTCGTTGGCCAAGTGGATGGACAAGAATGCCTAAGAACCTTCTCTAGCTATCTATGCTCTTCTCGTCTCAAACTCTATTCATGCTGCATCACAAAATTTGATCAAGTCACATTCGAACCATTCTGTGTGAGGAGCACTCGGAGTCCCCGATTTGTCATAGACTTAAACTTCCAAAACTTCTTTGCGCGTTTCGGTCTGACCGGTTCCTCCATTTCGGTCATACCAAGATCACTAAGTCGATCTAGGTTTTCAATCTCGGTGCAACCGATTTGAACACTTCAGTCACACCGAGTTGCTGTAACTGTCAACAGTTATGCATCTCGGTGCCACCGAGTTGTTCCACTCGGTCACACCGACAGGGTCGGGCTATATATTCTCATGGGAAATTTTTTGGAAACTTTCTCCAAACTCCTTCGCCCGCGCATAGCTCGCTCTGCCTCCAGGGTCTCCGGACCGTCTTCCTCGTCGCCAGCCGCCTCCAGTCGCTGGTCTCCGCCGCCGTCAACGGAATTCATCCCCGCCGTTGCCGCTGTAGCGAGTTCATCACCGAACTAGGGTATGGACTCAATCACAGTGCTATCCCCGTCCGATTCCTAGCACATTGTGTTCATCATGATTCTTGCCACGATTGAAACTGTTCTATCCAGTCAAAACAATCCATAGATTAGAGGTGAATTGAAAATTTAGGGTTAGGTTTCCGCCGAAACCATCTCGGACCCACCGGGTTGTAGAACTCGGTTCCACCGATTCGGCTAAGGCCATTGCACATGTGGTTCTCGGTCTGACCGAGAATTGCAAACCGGTGTGACCAAGTTCAGGACTTTGTGAAACCCTAGCAGTCTCGGTGCCACCGAACTGTGACTCGGTCTGACCGAGTTCACTAGTTTAGGTTCCACAAGCTGCTTCGGTATCACCGAGTTTGCAAATCGGTTGATCTGAAATGCTTTTTGTGGAAAACTAAAACTAAGTTTTTGAATCATTCTTTTGCAAAAACCTCTGTATTTTGTGATGCTCATCCACTCTATCTCATCTATATCTATTCACAGGGTCAGCAGTCAGTGTGTGCAACATGTCTGATCAAAGTGACAGCCAGAACAGGTCAGAGGAGCAGGTTCAAATGAGTGAGGGCACTAGTCCCTCTAGCAGCTCAGATGAGGGTAGCAGGAGCACCCCAAGCAACTTACCTAAAGCTGCCACCAGGACCAGAAAGAAGAAAACCTCAGAATCTGAGGATGAAGACTATGTGGCAGTTGAGGATGAGGCCACTTCCAAGAAGAAAGTGCTCAAAAAGGAGTATGGCACAGCTGCTTCCACTAAGCCTGGTATGAAAACCAAAGTACTTGCCAAGAGGATTCCCATGTCTAAAGCCAGAGCCTCTACTCAAGCATCATCGGAATCTGAACTCAAAGAGGCTGCTGCAGAAGGGAAGAAAAGGAAGGAAAAGGTCAAGAAGACCATGGCCAGAGTTATTGGAAAGCCTTCCATGATGGAAGAGAAAGAGGAAGAAGGGATTGCTGCACCAGCACCCAAGGCTCAGAAGCTTATGGGTGATGCTATTAGGTCAGGGGCTGCATCATCAAAGCCCAAAGAAGCACCCAAAGCTGCCTCCAAACCAAAGATTGCACCAAAGAGGAATACCAGAAACATATCTGCTGCTGAGAAGAACAAGGCCCCAGTGCCTGAAACTGCTGCTGAAGAAGAAGAAGATGAAGAGCATGTCCTGAGAAAGTTGAAGCCAAAGATTCCAGACCACAATGATGCTCATCCTGTGGCTGAGAGCATGAAGCTGAGGAAGGATGCAGGACTCAGACAGTGGAGGTTGTCTGATCCATATGCTATCAGGATAAGGACTGCTGTTGACTACAGGTTCCATACTAAGGAACAGCAGGATTTCTATGAGACAGTGTTGTTGGACAAGAAGCCTATAGTTTGTGACATGAGGTGGGTGTACTGGACCTACATGAAGAAAAATGAGGAACACTATCCTGGTGTGTATGACAGTTTCAGTGCTTGTGGAGTTGCAGACTTTGTTGGGCAGAAGCTCACAAAGTGGAATGATGAGCTCATAATGCAATTCTTCTCCACAGCACATTTCTATCCAGATGGCAGGATAGTGTGGATGTCTGAAGGTACAAGGTACCAATCAACTATTGAGGAATGGGCTAATCTGATCAATGCACCTAAGCAGGAAGAAGATGACTTGGATGTCTATGCCAAGAAGAAGATGGATCACAACTCTATGGCACATATGTACAAAGAGATCCTAGATGCTGCTATAGAATCACACAAGTTTGGATCAGTACACTATCTTCTGTCAGGACTACCAACCATCAACTGGATCCTCAGGCACACTCTCTTGCCCAAGTCAGGTGACCACAACATGATCAGAGGCCATGCAACAAATTTGCTACACTTATTTGATGTGCCACAGAAATTCAAGGTCATGAGCCTTATAGTTGAGACTATCAAGAGGACAGCAGCTGACCAGAAAAGAAGTTGTGGGTATGCCCCACAGATCCAGGAGCTGATTAACTCCAAGATGGGCACAGACACATACTTGCTGGACAAGGAACACATGCCTATCTATCCAGACTTTGAGGACAACCAAGTGGTTATGGATGAAGATGAACCATCTTCTGTGCATGCTCAAGCAAAGAAGGAGAAGGCAAGGACTGAGAATGCTGCCAAGATGCCAACGATGGAAGAGGCATCTCAGTACTATTTGAAGAGCAACCAGGATCAGCTTGGCTACTTGATTGCATCCACTCTGAGGATTGAGAAGGGGCTGGCCACCTTGACTCGAAACCAGGAGAGCTTGGAAAGGATCATGGAGCAGAAGTTCTATGACTTGGATGTGAAGGTAATTGAGATCCAGACTGTTGTTGAGCAGCTTCAGGATGATATGCAGGAGAGGAAGGGCAAGTAAACCACTAAGGCATTTGCCAGAGTGCCTAGAGCTCAGAGATCAGCTGCAGTTTCAGTGACAGACACCAGAGCCACTTCATCGGCACCAGCTACAGCTCCTACAGCACCAGCTCCAGCACCTACACCTCCAGCTCCATCTACATCTACTGAAGTCTTCGTCTAAGGAGCCATCTCTACACCACCACCTGAAGATCAAGCCTGAGAGTCTATCTAGTGCTATGCATTTTCTATGAACTTTTTGGTAACTTGTTGCCAAAGGGGGAGAAAAATGTATAGATCATAGGCTTCGAGAGAGAGTGTTGCTTTTTATTCTCTCTTGCTTTGGTGGTTAAACTTTATTTGCTTGATTGAGATACTTTTTGTCTGTGGGATACCTGGATGATCATGTGTTTGATCTTATGCTTGTTGGATGACATTATCCCACTTATCTCTATATGATCATTCACTTTGCTTGGTGATGAGTGCATGTATTCAATTATTATCATTTTGAGCGCTCCACCAAGATGTATGTGACATGGAAGAGTAACCCTTAAGCCTAAATCTTTGTGCATTTGCAGTCCAAAGAAAATCTTAAACTATGCACAAATTTAGGGGGAGCTCTTGCTTATCACATACTTCTCAAAGCGACAATATTTTACACTCTTATTATCATTTGACGAAGCTTTGATCTATATGTTGTCATCAATTACCAAAAAGGGGGAGATTGAAAGTGCAACTATCCCTAGGTGGTTTTGGTAATTCCTAACAACATATAGCTTATTGAGCTAACATCATTCCAAGATGAATATTTCAGGAAAAACTCAATGAATGGCATGGCATGGATGAGAAAAGTGGATCCTTCAAAATGCTAAGGATAAAAGCATTGGCCCAAGCTCAAAAGCTCAAGACTCTACATTTTATATTTTAGTGATCCAAGATCACATTGAGTCTATAGGAAAAGCCAATACTATCAACAAGGGATGAGGTGTTGCTTAATGAGTTTCTTGCTCCACAGTGCTTAGTGATATACTCCAAAACCCTCAACTACTTTCTCATATCCACATATGACCTAAACCAAAAGTCAAACTCCGCCCTACAGATTCTTTCTACCCGGCGCCACCGAGTTCAGATGGCATAGCCACTGCCACAAACCCTAGGCAAATCGGTCTCACCGATAGGGATCTCGGTCTCACCGAGATGGGATTGTAATCTCTCTGTTTCCCTTCGTAACGTTTCGGTCCCACCGAGATGAGCGATCGGTCCCACCGAGATTGCAACATAAACTCTCTGTTTCCCTTTCGTAACATTTCGGTCCCACCGAAATGAGCGAACCGGTCCCACCGAGTTTACCTGACCAACTCTCTGGTTAGCTTATTACAAAAATCAGTCTCACCAAGTTTGTGTAATCGGTCTCACCGAGATTACGTTATGCCCTAACCCTAACCATATAAGTCCTACCGAGTGGCATGTCGGTCCCATCGAAAATCCTAACGGTCACTAGATTTGTTGAATCGGTCCGACCGAGTTTCTCAATTCGGTCCCACCGAGATTGGTAAATTGTGTGTAACGGTTAGTTTTTGTGTGGAGGCTATATATACCCGTCCACCTCCTCTTTATTCGTGGATAGAGCCATCAGAACGAACCTACACTTCCAATACACATTTTCTGAGAGAGAACCACCTACTCATGTGTTGAGACCAAGATATTCCATTCCTACCATATGAATCCTGATCTCCAGCCTTCCCCAAGTTGCTTTCCACTTAAATCTTCTTTCCACCAAATCCAAATCCTGTGAAAGAGAGTTGAGTGTTGGGGAGACTATCATTTCAAGCACAAGAGCAAGGAGTTCATCATCAACACACCATTTGTTACTTCTTGGAGAGTGGTGTCTCCTAGATTGGCTAGGTGTCACTTGGTAGCCTCCGACAAGATTGTGGAGTTGAACCAAGGAGTTTGTAAGGGCAAGGAGATCGCCTACTTCGTGAAGATCTACCGCTAGTGAGGCAAGTCCTTCGAGGGCGACAACCATGGTGGGATAGACAAGGTTGCTTCTTCGTGGACCCTTCGTGGGAGGAACCCTCCGTGGACTCGCGCAACCGTTACCCTTCATGGGTTGAAGTCTCTATCAACGTGGATGTACGATAGCACCACCTATCGGAACCACGACAAAACCATCTGTGTCTCCAATTGCGTTTGAATTCTCCAAACCCTTCCCTTTATATTCTTGCAAGTTGCATGCTTTACTTTCCGCTGCTCATATACTCTTTGCATGCTTGCTTGAATTGTGTTAAGATTGCTTGACTTGTGCTAAGATAGATAAAATCTGTCAAAGACTAAAATTGGGAAAATGATAAGTTTTTATTTGGTCAAGTAGTCTAATCACCCCCCCTCTAGACATACTTTCGATCCTACACTGACGCGTGGGTCCAGGCGATCCTGTCAAATCCCGCAACAGTCGCGCGCGACGTACGTGGCGAAAAAGGTGGCGCGGGGATCGAGGCGCTCCTGTTTATCCACCCCGCTTACTTCGGCACGCCCCGTCCCGCGCGCTTCCCCGAAATTTCGAATCCCGTGAAATCCGGGATACACTGCAATCAATCGCGTCAAAGGTTCCGCACACTGAAGCAACACTTGGCAGATGATGTTACAAATCCAATCGACAACTTCTAAATTGATCAAGGCGACCGAAACAAAGCCAAAGTTCCAACATTAGCCTCTGTACAAGCATGGATAGCTGTGAAACACAAGAGTCGAAGCGAGATCAACTTCAACCTTCTTTCACTCGGACCTCAATCCATTCAGGGGCTAATGATGATGACATAGACCTGGGGTAGGGTCATAGGCCTGACCTATAAGCCCTGTCCAGGGCCATTATCCTAAAAGACAACAGGAAGGGCCCAATCAAGGCGTCGAGTGCAATCCACTCGACCGATCAATCACTCGGAGATCCATCCTTCCTGGAGTCATTCGACAAATCAACCACTCGACCATACAAGGAACCACTCGACCTACTAAAGACCAGGAGTCGTCCAGCACTGCAACGGTCAGGCGTTCACTCCGTAGTCTTTAAGGTCATTTATAGCATTTATGGCTGGCGTTACCAGTAACGCCCTATCTTTATGTACATTGAATCCCTGTAACGGAGGGGAGCTGGGGTCCTGGCGCACTCTATATAAGCCACCCCCTCCTTGGGGACAAGGGTTCGCACACCCTGTAACATTCACACGCATAATCCAGTCGACCGCCTCCGGGCTGCGAGACGTAGGGCTATTACTTCCTCCGCGAAGGGCCTGAACTCGTAAAACTCGCGTGTACAACTTCGCCATAGCTAGGACCTTGCCTCCTCATACCTACCCTCCATTCTACTGTTAGTCTTAGAACCACGACAGTTGGTCCTGATACGTTATGTAGATGGATTGGCGACGACACCGATCTTAGATATGGGAGTGAGAGCACTCCACATTATCGAGTTTATAGGTGTGAGTGGTGGTTTCAGATGGATTAATGTATGTTTTTGTCAGACCTTTGTGGAAAAATTAATAAAGATGGCTGCATGCATCGATTGATGCAGAGGCCGGGGGTTTAACCTCCTTTTCCAAAAAAGAAACAAAATTGGAGTTGAGGAACCAATTTTATACTTGCGAAAGAGATGAGGGACGAAAAATATGTTTTTCCTTTTTCTATCAAAGGTATGGCAGATTTTTTTTAGAGTATCAGAGTTGGAAAAAAGAAGCCATCTATATAATCACTTCGTAAAAAGCCATGAGAAGTACATTTTGCAATCATATGGCGTGTCGTTCAAGAAAATGATTCTCGGAATATTAATAGTTGGGACAATGTTGCTGCATATATACTGCATATCCGAGACAGAATTCAAATGACGGCAAAAAAAAAAAAAGGATTTCTGAATCCGACGACAAGTGTCAAGTATACCGCTGTTATCTACTTCAGTATATGCTAGGTATCTCTGCTGTGTAAGAAGACCCTGGGGCAGTGTAACCTGAAACGAAAGATCCTCTTCTATGCTGAAGAGACCGAGTGCGCAGATCCGGTGGCCCGAGTATCGTTTTTGCACAATCTCCGTTTCATCACCTTCTTGATCTCCTCCTCCTTCGTGTCCGCATACTCTATAAGTTCCTTGAAGCTGCCAACGCTTCTCTGGCCGTATTTCAGCAATGGTTGCAGCGATGACGGCAGCAACGTCGCTTGGCTCGCCGGGAGGTTCGGAGCTGGAGTACCTGCTATACTGTCAATAGATTCTTGTGAAGTAAACCATGAGAGCAAAGACATATATCAAAGCACAGTAGCACACAGCAGCAAAAGATCCCAGAAGCTTCCGAGGCCAAGCCTGACTGCGCCCAACCGGCTGTCATCATCGCCACAGGTCCGATCTGTGAGCCATGTGTCGTGATTTCTTTGGAGCTGGCCACTCTCTGAAAGTTGAAGCATGGCGGTTGATACGTCTGCAGCAAGGGGTGTTTACCATCCCTCCGGAATGTCTGTAAAGTAGGGGTGAGAAAGGAGCTGACACAATTCTCTCATTTATAAGAGGACCACAAAAATTGAAATAAAAATATATAATGATTTAACGGATGCAAAACATACAAATCCCCATCCCTCCTTCGTGAACTCCTGTCCGACTATTCTGAAGTTGCATCGGGTTGACAGGAAGATCTCAACACATGGCATCTCATCAACAGCTGCACCAAAACCACCATCTTTTGTCCCACGAAGTAACCCGTGGCACCCCAGTAGCCCCGATCGACAATGATGGATGCTTCTGCTAACGAGTATTTTCAGCTGTTCGGAGGGTGTGGCTCAGGCGTTTTGATCCCAAAGTTTATTGAAAACTCCGAAATCACACTTAAAAGTGTCAAATAATTATGAAAGCAATTTCACATGTATGTATAGATGTACTCTACATAGTAGGAAATTTCATTAGTAGACATTTTAACATATATTGTATTTGAGACTTAGAAGCAGATCGAGGAAAAGAAATCATTGCTTTACATGTCACTACTGGAATCGCGTTATACGCCGAGTGCCACGGACACTCGGCGAAGTGCCAAAACCCGCCGGCAACGCCTTTACGATCTATCTAGTCAGAAAGCTCTTGAAAGTGCCTCTCTTTTACTTTGTATTTAAGCAACTTAAGATACTGCTTACGGTAAAATATGTTCCATTAATTTTAATTTTCCAAGAGGATGCTTGGACTTGTAAGCAATGTATGTAACATCCCTGGGGAATCCTACATACAGGTTATTTGCTGCCACTGGGTAAAGTTCAACACTAGCGCATGTGCCATCCAGGGCGAGTTGCCATCGCATGGATTGTTTGCATGAGGGAGTGATGACGACAAGTGTAGAGAGAAATACAACATCGAACCAGAGTCCAGAAAGCAACTATGAGCTAATAGAAGCACAGCCTAAGAACGAACCGTCAGTTCACATGAGCATGCTGTTTCTTTTAGTAGAACCTCCGTAGACAAAAGCCCATCTACCCTTCTGTTCTCCAAGCCAAGTCCGAGTGTGCAAGCCTGCACATCTTTTTGTCCCCATGTCTCCTAAGCCGAAATAATGGATAAGGCAGTGAGCTAGCAAATGATAACATCACTCATCATTTCTGTTGTCGATCAAACTAGTCTCTATAGGTGGAGCAACTGAAGTATCCGAAATAGAACTGCATGTGGCTAAAGACGAGGGAAGGAGGAGGAGACTTGTATTAAATAAGAAGAGCAATTGGAGGGTAGGCAAATAAAGATGGATAGTTAATTCATAGTACTTCATGCTAGCATAAGACCCTAAAGCGAGTAAAAAGTGACGTGAACGCTGGGATTTGTGATGGCTACTCGGCAGCACTAGCACATGACACATGACCCATATCCTTTGGATCATAACTTAGGGGTCAAGTCCGATATCGAGTCGTCATGGTATTATCAGTTACCAGTCAAGCAATGTAAGAATATCTTATAAATCAGAGTAAAATGCACAGAACCACCACTTTAGCTCATAACTCTCCGAAAACCACCACCCGGCAAAATGTGACACTTCGCATTGAACTGGAAATTTGACTGTAGCAAAAAAACACTGATTAAAATGCTAAGTGTTTTAATGATGTCACTAATCGGCCAGGCCCGTTTGTCGGGCTCAGTTGGCAGAAAAAAATGCCACGCAGGCAAGTTAACTTGGTCTTCTTTCTCTTTCTCATCCCCTCTCTCTTTGGCATTTTATCAAACATTTTGTTTGCGGGGCGCCTCGGGCGTGGCCAGGCTTGCAAGCTCCGGCCTCGCGTTGCCGGTGCAGGTCGCGTCAGCGCAGAACGTTCCCAACAAGTTCCTCCTCTGCCTCCCCCGTGGCGGGTCCCCCTGCAACACCGACTTAGCTATCTTCGGCGGCGGACCGCTCCAGCTCTCCACACAGCCAGGGAGGGACTTCATGCAGGAGCTCATCTACACGCCGCTCGTCAACAAAAAAAGCATGCCCGCGCACTTCGTGTCGGCCGAGTCCATCGTCGTGGAGAACACCCGCGTGGCCGGCACCGGCGGTGCGGTGGTGTGCACGAAGGCACCCTTCACCTTGCTCCACCCCGACTTGTACCGCCCGTTCGTGGACGCGTTCGCCAAGGCCCTGGCGCCGCAGGGTGGTCCCGTGGCACGCCCGGTGAAGCCCGTGCCGCACTTCGAGTGCCGTTGAGGCCGCTCCGTTGGTCGTGCCCCGCGTGCCCGGTGAGAACCCTGGCGAGCTACGCATGCTCATGCCCCTCTCATGTTCTCCCTCTCCTCTCCTTCCACTGTTTCTTCTCGTTGACCTTGCTTCTCCCTATAGCTCCTCTCTCTCTCTCTCTATCTCTCTCTCTCTCTCTCTCTCTCTCTCTCTCTCTCATTTGCACAGGGAGACCGCCATGGCCATTAGCTTCAAGCTTCGCCGCCAGATCCGGCCACGCAGGCACCTCCTCGTCCGGATCCGCTCCTTCTCGCAGTTGCACGCCTTCCCCGGCTCGAGATCGAGCACATCGCCCCCATGGACCTCTTGTTCGTCAGTAGCACGAGGGAGATGATGCCCCGCCTCGACCACGCGCCTGGGCCGCTTCCCCTTCGCCGGATGTGTGTGTGAGAGGGGGGTGAGAAAGAAGAAGAAGACCAACTCAATTTTGCGTATGTGCAAAAAAAATCTGCCAACTTAGCCCGACAAACAGGCTGATGTCATCAAAACACTTAGCATTTTGAATCATTGTTTTTTGTCACTGTCAAATTTTCGATGCGGTGCAAAGTGTCATGTTTTGTAAATTGGTAGTTTTCCGAGAACTACGACGCTAAAGTGGTGGTTCTGTGCATTTTACTCTATGAATTAAGAAATAAAGATCAAACTGTGACTGATATTCCGAGGTGGGGAAAGTAAATTTTCAATATGTTGATCTCCACGTCTTCTCCAACCTATGTTCTGGTCGCAAATCTTATTCCCGTTCAGCTATCTTCGTAGCAATAGACTGTTACGAAGTTTGTTCTGGTCCTTCCTTGTGATCCCAGAAAGAAGAGGCAGAGCATTTTGCTATTCAGCATTGATCCCATTAATCAGTTTACTATAGCACTAGCAATCTGTTTCTGGGAGTAGGAGCCATATTTTATTTTTAGTAGCCTTTTTTGTACAGGACCAGAAAGGCGAGAATCAGTTATGGGTCTTGCGCCCATGCATGACTGTCCGGATCAGGATACGGCGTACCAGAGACAGAATTAAAATCACTGTGCAAAATGGATTTCTGAATCCTACTATAAGGCTGGTCATAGTGGGAGTAACATAAGTAGTAACATAGATGTCACATAAGCAAAAGTGATGATGTGTCAAGTAGTTAATGAGGAGAGAGACAAATAGAATAACATAATATGTTACCATCACCTAGCGGTTCCCAATGCTAAATGAGTCTATGAAGTAATAAATGAAGTGATGCATGACACTACATATATGTTACTACCCACTATAGAGGTAGTAACATAGCCTAGTAACATATACATGTTACTAGTCTAAGTTACTCCCCACTATGACCAGCCTAAGTGTCAAGTATACCACTGTTATCTACTTCAGTAATTGATACGTATGTATCTTGATTGTGTAAGAAAGATCTTCTTCAATGTTGAAGAGACCGAATGTGCAGATCCGATGGCCTGAGAATCTTTTTTGCCCGATCTCCGTTTCATCACCTTTTTGATCTCTTCCTATTTCGTGTCGACAAACTGTATTTGTTCTTTGAAGCTTTTTTTTTTGGAAATGGAGGAACCCCGGCCTCTGTATCATGATGATGCATGCAGCCATCTTATTAAAAATCCACAAAATATCGTCATAAAAGTCTTACAGCTCGCAAACAGAGCAGAGCAAAGTAAAAAAAGGAATATTACATGCAGACAAAGGCAACCGATACGGTAATAAGAAGGATAAGCTCCCTAGACTCCTATCCTGTTATGCGAGCGCCATCCGAAGCGGTTGAAGATAACCCGAGATACCATCTACCATTGGTTGCACCCAGTAACCAAAGGCTCCCTGAAGTCCATAGGAGTTAGTAAGGACCACGTATGGATCCAAGCTGTAGCTCTGAAGATGACCTGCAAGAAAGTTAAAGTGTGTTGTCTGTTAAAAATCATATCATTCCTGCAGTTCCATATAGCCCATAATAGCGCACATATTCCAATCCGAATATGAGCCGTAGTAATCTGTTCAACCCCAGCTAACCACGTCCCAAACAATGACGCAATATCGACTGGAGGATTAATGTTGAAAGCTATATGAATCGTTCTCCAAAGTAGCTTGGCAAGTGGGCATTTAAGAAATAAGTGTTGTATTGTTTCATCATGATCACAAAAACCGCACCGCGAACTTCCTACCCATCGCCTTTTAATTAAGTTGTCCTTTGTGAGTATCACTTGCTTGTGGACAAATCACATAAAGATTTTAATACGGAAAGGAACCTTAACCTTTCAAATGTGCAACGACCTTGAGAGGGGGCCATAATTAATCAAATCCATATAGAATGATTTCACCGTAAAAATCTGCAATGGCTTCTCTGGACGTATTGCAGCAATGGTTGCAGCGGCGACGGCAGCAGCAACGTCACTTGGGTCACGGGAAGGTTCGGAGGTGGAGTGCCTGCTGTACTGCCAGCAGATTCTTGCGAAGTAAACCGTGATAGCGAAGACGCATATCAGAGCGCACAGCAGGAAAATACCCCAGAATCTTCCAAGGCCGAGCCGGACTGGTCCCTGCTCATTGTCATCTGTGCTGCAGGTCTGATCCGTGAGCCACTCACTCATCGTGGATCCTCTGGAGCTGGCCACCCTCCGGAAGTTGAAGCATGGCGGTTCCTAGGTTTGCAACAAGGGGGGAATATTTCTGGAATGCCTGTAAAGAAGGTGAGGAGAAAGGTGCAGATATTCTCTCATTATAAGAGGCCCAAAAAATTGAAATCAAAAATATATAATGATCAAACTAACGCTCTTTCCTACGCCTGCAACGCCCATTTCTTGTCTCTCTTTGGCCATTCTTTCCACCTCCAGTAACCGAGTATGTCATATATGCGCTAGCCTCGCGGAGAGGGCTTACTTTCCATGGGATACATCACGGCCCCTTGATAATGGCAAAGGCGATGGTGAATCACCCGTGGTTTTGCCGGCATGAGCAATGTAGATGGCAATGGTAGCTGGGGATGGGGCAGGGTCGCGGCCGTCGCAAGCGATAAATGAAGCATGGAAGTGCCACGTTCTACAATGCTAGGTGGATTTGAAAAACCCCGGGAATTTACTTGGGTCAGAAGAGTGGTTTTGGCTAGTTAGCTAGTACTTGCACGTCCATTAAGCATGCAACGCAAGGCATGGTCAGTATGCACGCGTTCAGACATAGATCGTGAATTATGTAACTAGACGTGATATATCGTCTTGATCATGCCAAATTATCTGGTTACGTGCAGCAAAAGCAAATAAAACAGTGGTTACTGAACACCTTTTGTGAAATCACTTTATTCAAAAGCATGTGCATGTTCGGGCAGCTTTGCCGACTTCACGGAGAAGTCTGTCCAGCTCAATATCAAGCATTTGGCTGCTTTAATATTCAAGAAAGATTTATGCATTCAGGTGTGCAATGTCAAACTGCCATAAACGTATAGTTAAAAAACCACCACATATAAAACAAATGAATATTCTGAAAGGCAGCCACGGTTGCTCTAAAAGGCAGTAACAAAATGACACCAATGAAGGTTATTAAGAGCATCTCCAACGGACGCGCTTAATAAGCCGCACGCTGGAAAAGACGACTATTTGGTGTGCGGGAGACAAAAAACAACGCTCCAGCAGAAGCTGTAAAATAGAGTGCGCAAAAAACGAAACTGTAACATTAGCGCACGTGGGCTGCGGGGCTGCAAATTTGGGACGCCGGCTTGTGCGCGGGCTGCTGCATGTGGGGCCGCCGAGTTGTGCGTCGTGTTTTTGTGCGTATGATAAACCTTCCGTGTGCAAAAACATTATTTCAGTGTTGTAAAAAAAAATTAGCGCGCCACGCTACCACGGAGCTGGAGATGCTCTAAGAATTGTCGAGGACGCAAGACCCATGAGCAAGCGACTTTTCTAGGTCTGACCTCCAGCAACAATAGTCTCTGTTGCCTTTTGTTTTCCAAGCTAAGACGGACTTTGCACAGTCGCACGTATGTTTGTCCGCACGTCTCCCAACCCAAACTGATGGACAATGCAAAGAACTAACAAATGATAACACCACTCTATTCATTTTGGTTTTAAATCTAACTAGACTCTATAGGCTGAGTAACTGATGTATCTGTACTACCATGTGATTAAAGATTAGAGAATGAGAACAAGGAGACTTGTATAAATTTCCTGCAAAAAAAAGACTTGTATAAATAAGATGGAGGTAATATCATCGGGAATCATAGAACTTGTGTCGCATGTTCAGTTTGATGCCATAACTTCAAAAATCTTGCAGATACGATCACAGTACGCGTATGCGGGCGTATCCAAGTGTCTCATCGCACCTGTTAGTCAGTGTGTGATGTATTTTTACACAAAACACCTTCATATTTTTATTTGTGGAAGAAAAATCCGACCAGCACTGCACTGCACATATATGCAAAAATTAACAACATAACAAAAAAAGGGCCCCGCCAGGAGTCAAACACGTGACAGTGTTCACAACAAAAATCCTTCGGCCACTACACAATCTAGTTCGGGATGTTTACTATAGATAAGGACTTCATATTTACTCGAAGAAAGCCCATGTGGAGCTTAAATGGGTTGCGGGTACCGCAGTCCATTTTGGGCACGCTATTATTTGCAAGATATTTCTAAAATGTAAGTAATAAAGTTATGTTAAAATATTTCTGTGTTAAAAATATTATACATATATGATGGTTAGTAAATTAAAACATTTAAATATAAACATGTGTATTATATATGAGCAATAAAAACATTTAAGATATTTCTAAAACATAGGTAATAAAATTATGTTCAAATATTTGTGTGTTAAAAATACTATATATACGATGATGATTAGTAAATAAAATATTTCTATATAAATATTTGCATTATATAAAAATATTTACTTAATACAAATATTGAAATTGTTTATTAAATAAATATATTTAATGGATCCAAAAAAGATATACATTTGTGTCTTATTCTTAATTTATAGAAAATGATGAATACAAACATTTACTAAATGCTTATTAATATTTACTTGTGTGTAATTTTTACTCATGGCTTATATTCAATATATATATATTTTATTAGCCATGATTGAATTAACAGATTGAATTTTAAATTATGAATATTTTTAATTATACAAATATTCAACTATACAAATGTGTGCATACACTAGTAGAAAATAAGGCTTTGGTTGAGGCCTGGGTAAGGGCATTAATCCCGGTTCACTCGCGAACCGGGACCAAAGGGGGCATCAGTCCCGGTTCGTGAGGCCGGGGCGCCGGGCGGGCCTCGGGGGCCATTGGTCCCAGTTTGTCTAACCCCTCTAGTTCCGGTTCCAGACACGAACCGGGACCAATGGGTCTCGCTCCTGGCCCACAACCTTTAGTCCTGGTTGGTGGCTGGAACCGGGACCAAAGGTTGTCCTTTAGTCCCGGTTTTGGCCACAAACCGGGACTAAAGAGTGGCCTATATATACCCCCGCCCCTGCCCGTGAGCAGAGCCACTGCTCTATTTTTTTGGCCAGCCGTGGGAGATCTTTGTGGTGTTCTAGCTCACCTCCTATGCACATGAGGTGTTCGATGAAATGCCCGAGCCACACTTAAGCTTTCTCCTCTCGAAGCTCCTTGTCCAAACTCCATTTTCCTCAAGATTTGTCTAGGTTTGGCGGTCCGTCCTATCCCGTCCCCGTCCTCACCGTCATCGATCGCGCGCCGATCTCGTCGCTGGCGCCACCGTGGTGGGCCTCTTGTTTTATCTTCTTTCTAAAAAAAATTCTTACTTGTATGATTTAGATAGATACTTGTATAATTTTCTTACTTGTATTATTGTTTGTTATTATATAGTGCGATGGCATGGGCGGAGCTACAGGGTGGACAGGCACTAGTGCAGAACCGGGCTTTAGCGCCGGTTCCTAATGGCCTTTAGTACCGGTTCGGCAACCGACACTAAAGAGTGGGGA
>LR880972.1:883986127-884009904 GCA_904067115.1 Aegilops sharonensis
TAAACTTGATCATTTTGTGCTAACATAAGTTATTTTGGAGCTAACCTATAGGAAACTAAGCATATAAGCTCTAAGTTAGCATATTAGAGCCAACTTAGGTAAAAATGAAGCTAACCTATAGGAAACTAAGCATATTAGAGATAACATAGGTAACTAAGTATATATATATCATTTTGGATAACTAACCTATAGGAGATCTGACATACCTGACAAAGTTTGGGACAATGAGTGATGTAGCAAACAACAGATATCATAATGAGATGGGTGAAGGGGAGATCTCTCGTTTTATATACCTGCGTCATGGATGATACTGAAGTCTCAAGTATGATAGTGAAGAACTCGAAAGCATCCAACTCGTACTGCGGTGTCGCAGAGCGGCGGTGGCTGCTTCCCGCCATCTCTGATAAGCAGCAGAAGAGACCAATTAGTACCCTTACAACAGATCATAAAACATGCATGATAACAGGCATTAGTCGCAAGTACCCCATATGTCCTATTTTTAGCAAAGCCATGCTAAAATTCACGGAAAAATTCAGCATTACCTTTGCTGAAAATATGACATATGGAGTACCCGAATTTGCCGGAACGGAAGTTAATCGACATTCCGGCAAACTCAAGGGCCTCTCGGGGTACCTGCAAAATCATCACGACACAATGGTCGGAGACAAAACCCAGCCACAGACCATATGGTCCTCTGCTTTCATATGGACAAAAATCAGCTCAACTTATGTGAGCTTCCATTCCAGATACAAACACAGAAAGACTAGAAAGTTTGTTGCCTATTCAAACACAGAAACAAAACACTACTTGAAACTTCTGCTAAATTTGGATCATGGCATTGTTTTTACTATATGCACCATGGCAAATTTCTTTTCTTTTTGCAACATGGCAAATTTCTGGATCATGATTCAACAAAAATATAGTCTACGCATTTTTTTAATATCTGGATCATGATCCAACAAAATTGCCATCTCCCATGGCAAATATAGCCCATGGATCGTGGAATTTATACTGTATGGATCATGGCATTTTTTTGTCTATGGATCATGATCTATAGAACATTTTAGTCCATGTCATTTTCTGAAACATATTTTTGCCATGGCAATTTTGAAGGCCGACAAGGACCAGAAGCTAACAAAGGCAATGCATGTGTCAGGTAAGCCAGTTATCATTATACACTTAAATAACCATGTCCTCGGAGCTCTTCCTTCAACTCAAATATAACTTCAGTTATTCACCACTCATCAGAATGGAACACATTGAACATTCAATTTTGTCCAACTAGTCAGTGACAAAATGCCTTATTTGAGCTGAGGATAGATTCAATATGATCACCTTGTCCTTGGTCGAGAACAAATATCTGATCTTGCAGGAGAATGTAGCTCTGATGTCTCACAACAGTAAAAGAGCTAGTAAAGAGAAAACAAACTCATTCAATTCTATGGAATTACATGGAAACAAGATAAGCTACTAAGACTCAATGGATTGGACATGGTTTAGAAAGGAGCAACAATCTGCCTTTTCATACAGCCTAGATAACCAGATAGTACCAGAATATCATGTCAAACAACAGTATTATTCCTTGGTCACAAACTTGTGATAAAAGATTATAATATGGGAACAGATGCTTTCAGCAATCAGAATGTTGTTGAATAACAGAAAACAGTCATGCCGTTTATAATTGGAACCACATGAACTTGTTGGATGACTACAGTAAAACCATCCACAAAAAAAGATCTCTTGAGGTGCAAATAAACGGTAGTGTTTTCAAAATGTCACTTAACTTGTATGAGAACCCAAAGTGTCAGACTTCATAGACCCCACTGAAAATCCAGTTTCAATTTTAAACTGCTGCTGTAAGAGATGAGAATAAAATGCTTCAAGATGAACTAGTCTTGAATAACCCTGAAAATTAACCCTTGCAACAACCCCTGAATTGTCTTTTAACATGCTAAAAGCCCAAGACAGCTGGTACATATTATCACAACCCAGAAGATGCTAATTGCCAAGGTCTGATATTATCACAAGCCAGAAGATGACAACTGCACCAAATGTTTAAGCAATGACTAGGTCATAAGAATGTTAAAAGTCATAGCAAGAAGAAAAATTCGGATGCAACATATAGCCTCATTTTTTACCAACACGACTTCCAAAAAATATGAACACAAACATGATTGTCTACGCTGGACTGAATCTATCAGAATAACGTATCTTGCTGGCTTACAATTCTGTACAACCTATAGCTCAACGAAAAGAACCAACGGATATAACTCAATTCCGTATACGATTGCGACGATTTCCCAGTTCTCTCAGTAAACAAAATATCAACTGTCATATCCCCCAAAACTTACAACTAGAGCAATGACATTGGGCTCAACAGTACCTAACTTATGTTCAGCAAACCAGCCTCTGACTATTACTAGTACATCAAGGCAATAACCGCAAGCCTAAGGACTACACATCAACATTTCAGTGCAGACACGTACAATCCAATCGCCCACGGATCAAATAACCACATCNACTAGAGCAATGACATTGGGCTCAACAGTACCTAACTTATGTTCAGCAAACCAGCCTCTGACTATTACTAGTACATCAAGGCAATAACCGCAAGCCTAAGGACTACACATCAACATTTCAGTGCAGACACGTACAATCCAATCGCCCACGGATCAAATAACCACATCATATGGTACTCAATTACGTATTCAGGGGGGGGGAACGGGGCGGCGGCGGCGAGCTCCTGCTCCTAACCCTAGGTCGCCGCCCCGTGGGGGCATGGGGATGAGCGGGGGAGAGAGGGAGGGAGGGACAGAGACTAACCGCGCGGGGAGGCTCGCGCCGCCGTCGAGGAGCGCATCTGACGAGGCTAGCCGCCGTCCGTCCATCCGTCGAGGAGCGCGGGGAGGCTCGCGCCGCCGTCCGTCCGAGGAGGTCGCGGGCTCGAGGGGGAGGAAGGGGAGAGGGAGGCGGCTGGGGCGCGTGGGCGGCTGCGGCGCAGTGGGTCGGGGCAACGGCGGCGGCGGCGCGGTGGATCGAGGGAGAGGGAACTGGCGAGGGGGAGAGGGAAGGGGGGATCGGGCGAAGGGGTATCCATATAGACACTATAGCAATGGCGCACCACTTTGTGGTGCGCCATTAGTAGTTTTTTTATTATATTAATGGAGCACAAGTTATATTGCACCTAACCCAATCCACATCAGAACCTGCCCACTAGCCCGACTGGTCAGCATGCAGCACACACACCAGGAGGTCCTGGGTTCGATTCCTAGGCTCCGCAATATTTTTTTTGCATTTTAAATGATGTTTGATATTTATTTGTGTTTAAATATGTTCAAACTTATTTAAATCATAACAGTAATTTTTTTATAAAAACAGTAATAATTTTTAAAAAAATATGTTCAAATTTGTTATTTGAAAATATCATCGGCGGCGGTGGTGGAGCGGGGGAGGGTGCGGGGGGCCGGGTGCTCGTCGGCGGCGGTGGAGCGGGGGAGGGTTGCGGTGGGTCGTCGGCGGCGGTGGAGCTAGCGGGGGAGGGTGCGGGTGGGATCGAGATGGAGGGGGGTCGAGATCAAGATGGAGGGGGAATCGAGATCGACCACGTCTGTCCTCTTTGATTATATCTCCGTCCGTCCTCTGTTGGCCTCGGTCATTGTACGTCTTCTCAATAAAGGTTTTGTGCTCTACCACCCAAGGATCGACCACGTCTATGTGTTGTAGCGCGACTAGGTTTGCTCTTTCAAAGTCGGCGAGTCAACCCTCGAAGTCGACATGCATTTCGCAGCGACCCTCATGGTGAGCCCATCCAGCGAGCCTGCCGAGGTGCCTGTTGACGGGCAGACCAACGGGGTTCTCGATGCCTAGATAATTCGTGCAGTAGGAGATGCACTCTTCGGTCAGAAAGCGACAGTCTACCTTGTCAATTTTTTTAAATATCATCAAATTTGTTTTTTTATTTTTAATTGAAAATATCATCAAATTTTTTATTTGAAGATATCATTAAATTTCTTATTTGAAAATATCATCAAATTTGTTATTTAAAAATATCTTCAAAAAGTGGGGGAGGGTGCGGGTGTCGGCGGCGGCGGTGGAGCGGGCCGGGGGAGGGTGCGGGGTGTCGGCGGCGGCGGTGGAGCGGGGGAGGGTGCGGGGGGTCGTCGGCAGCGGTGGAGCGGGGGGAGGTTGCGAGGGGTGCTCGGCGGTGAGGGGGATCTGGCAAGGGGGATTGCTATCGAGAGGGAGGGGGATCGAGATCAAGTGCCATTAGTAGTTTTGCAAAAAAAGAAACATACAGTAATGGCGCACTCCTAGACTGGTGCGCCATTACTAGTTAGAACTAGTAATGGCGCACCAGTCTAGGAGTGCGCCATTAGTATGTATGTAAAAATGAAGAAAAAAATTATCACTAGTGGCGCACCATTTGTCTGGAGCGCCATTAGTGTCTTCCACACTAATGGCGCATCACAAACCGGTGCACCATTAGTATATAGTAGTGGCGCACTGCTTCCATGGTGCGCCATTAGTGTCAATCCTATCTATAGACCTTTTCCTAGTAGTGTAACCATGCTCAGTTTTCAGATAAACTCTTTTTACCTCCATAGTTTCCATAGCATTGAAACCTATCTTATCCAAGACAAAAATTCTTGCATAGCAGGGATGCGCTAGTAGAATAGTGAAAATTATAAATTATAAGTTGAAGCAAATGAAGCATATATAAGTCATGCTTAATTACGAAAAAAGACTTGTCATTAAAATATTCTGTTAGAATCAACTGAAACAAAACTATAATATTCTTCAATATAAAAAAGAATCAACTAAAAAGCTTATATAAAACTCTCATAGCAAAAGGAATCAACTAAAAAGATTTCATAAACTTCTAGTATTTTTTTAAATAAAATTATATAAAATTTATGCAACTAAAATTATCAAAGTATTTTTTGTTCAAAAAATTAATAGCAAAAAGAATTATCATAAAGAATTTTTTTTGTTAGAAACTTCAATAGCAAACTAAAATAACAAAATTTGTTTTTGATTAAAACAGACATTTAAAATAACCTAAAAATTACCAAATTCTATATAATGATAAAACAAAGTAATATTAAATAGAAGGAAAAACAATCACTCAAAAATCTATTTTTATAGTAAAGTTATTCACAAACTAGTCATTCACACAAATTTCTAAGAATTCAAATTGAAACTATTCAAATTTCAAAACTAATGGCACTAACAGAAAGTTTATAATTTTTGTGACCTAAAAGCAAAAAAAAATCACTGAAAAACTGTAAGTATTTAGTTGTAAGTAGAAACAAAAGAAAATAAATAAAGAAGAAAACAAAACAAAAAAACTGGAAAAAAATAAAAAAATGCTGCCTACTGGGCCACCACAGCCTGAATAGACTAGAAACCCAACCAGCTAGTTGGGCCAGGATTTAGGCCCGTAGAAGGCCCATTAGGCCCCCAGGCAGATACAGATTGTTTAGGCCCGTAAGCCTTCATTAGAGAGGAGCTCGACAGGGAAGGCGCAGGCGCGCTTATAAACAAGTCTCGACGCCTCGCAGCTAGCGAGGTGGGACTAATCATCCACCGCACCGTGGCTGTGCCAGCCACACGCTATTGGTCCCTCTTGGTGTCTCGAACTGGGACCAATGCCCACCTTTGTTCCCAGTTGGTGGCACCAACCAGGAGCAATGCCCACCTTTGGTCCCAGTTGGTGGCACCAAAGGGGAGCAAAGGTCTCTGCTTCCCACCCTTTGGGCTGCTGAAAACTGACCTTTGGTCCCGGTTTGTGGCATGAACCAGGACTAAAGGGGAGTATTGGTCCCGGTTTGTGGCACGAACCGGGACTAAAGGGGTGTCTTAGTACCGGTTTGTGCCACAAACTGGGATTAAAAGCTTTCCTATATAAGTGGCACTTAGCAATTTTTCCACATTCTCCCCTGACGCCAACGCCCCTGCGCCTCAACGCTGCCAAGCTGCTCTTCGTCAATGTCGCCGCCACCGCGCCCTGCCCTGTTGCCACCCGCTCCTCGTCGTCGTCGCCGTTACCGACGCCTCCCTGACCTCGCCGTCGCCTCCCCGCGCCCCTGCCCTGCCCCGCGCCTCTGCTTCAGCCCCAACCTAGACATCACCGCTCGCTCCTCGTCGCCGACACCGCCCCCAGTAAGCACCCCGCCTTCCCCCGCCCCCCCCGCCCCCCCCCCCCCCCCCCCCCCCCCCCCCGCCCCCCCCCCCCGCCCCCGCCCCCCCCCCCCCCCCCCCCCCCCCCCCCTCCCCCCCCCCCCCCAACCCCCCCCTCCCCCCCCCCCGCCCCCCCCCCCCCCCGCACGCCCCCCCCCCCCCCCCGCCCCCCCCCCCCGCCCCCGCCCCCCCCCCCCCCCCCCCCCCCCCCCCCTCCCCCCCCCCCCCCAACCCCCCCCTCCCCCCCCCCCGCCCCCCCCCCCCCCCGCACGCCCCCCCCCCCCCCCCGCCCCCCCCCCCCGCCCCCGCCCCCCCCCCCCCCCCCCCCCCCCCCCCCTCCCCCCCCCCCCCCAACCCCCCCCTCCCCCCCCCCCGCCCCCCCCCCCCCCCGCACGCCCCCCCCCCCCCCCCGCCCCCCCCCCCCGCCCCCGCCCCCCCCCCCCCCCCCCCCCCCCCCCCCTCGCCCCCCCCCCCCCCCCCCCCCCCGCCATCGCCGACGTCGTCGACGCCCTCTGCATTTTTTTGTTCATATAAATGTTTAGTAAATGGATATGTATGCATATTGTTTTCCGAAATATATGGATTTATGTTGATATATGGATGTATGTTGATGTATGCATTTTTTTCATAATTTTTTTGTTCATATATATCATGATTTATTGTTCATAGATGATCATATTGTTGGGGAACGTAATATTTCAAAAAAATTCCTACGATCACGCAAGATCTATCTAGGAGAAGCATAGCAACAAGCTGGGAGAGTGTGTTCACGTACCCTCATAGACCGAAAGCGTAAGCGTTTAGTAACGCGGTTGATGTAGTCGAACGTCTTCGCGATCCAACCGATCCAAGCACCGAACGTACGGCACCTCCGCATTCAGCACACGTTCAGCTCGATGACATCCCTCGAGCTCTTGATCCAGTTGAGGTCGAGGGAGATTTTCGTCAGCACGACGACGTGGCGACGGTGATGATGAAGTTACCAGCGTAGGGCTTCGCATAAGCACTACGACGATATGACCGGGTGTGTAACTCTGGACGGGGCCACCGCACACGGCTAAGAGAAGACTTGGTGTGTCTTTGGGGTTCCCCTCTCCCACGTACATAAAGGGGGGAGGAAAGGTGGCCAGCCCAAAGGGGGCGCGCCAGGTGTCGAGAGGTCCTACTAGGACTCCCTAGTCCAAGTAGGATTCCCCTCTCCTTTTTCCTTTTTCGGAATAGCAAAGAGGGAAAGAGAGGAGGAGTAGGAGAAGGAAAGGGGGGCGCCGCCCCCACCCCTTGTCCAATTCGGATTGGCAGGGGGGGTGCGCGCCACCTCACTGGCCGGCCCTCTCTCCTCCACTAAGGCCCATGTGTGGCCCATTAACTTCCCCGGGAGGGTTTCGGTAACCCCCGGTACTCCGAAACTTATCCGATACTTGCCGAAACGATTCCGGTGTCCGAATATAACCTTCCAATATATGAATCTTCACCTCTTGACTATTTCGAGACTCCTCGTCATGTCCGTGATCTCATCCGGGACTCCGAACAAACTTCGGTCATGAAATCACATAACTCATAATACAAATTGTCATCGAACATTAAGCCTGCGGACCCTACGGGTTCGAGAACTGTGTAGACATGACCGAGACACATCTCCGGTCAATAACCAATAGCGGAACCTCGATGCTCATATTGGTTCCTACATATTCTACGAAGATATCTATCGGTCAAACCGCATAACAACATACGTTGTTCCCTTTGTCATCGGTATATTACTTGCCCGAGATTCGATCATCGGTATCCTAATACCTAGTTCAATCTCGTTACCGGCAAGTCTCTTTACTCGTTCCATAACGCATCATCCCGCAATTAACTCATTAGTCACATCGCTCGCAAGGGTTATAATGATGTGCATTACCGAGAGGGCCCAGAGATACCTCTTTGATACATGGAGTGACAAATCCTAATCTTGATCTATGCCAACCCAACAAACACCTTCGGAGACACCTGTAGAGCATCTTTATAATCACCCAGTTACGTTGTGATGTTTGATAGCACACAAGGTGTTCCTCCGGTATTCGGGAGTTGCATAATCTCATAGTCAGAGGAACATGTATAAGTCATGAATAAAGCAATATCAATAAACTAAACGATCATAATGCTAAGCTAATGGATGGGTCTTGTCCATCACATCATTCTCTAATGATGTGATCTCGTTAATCAAATGACAACACATGTCTATGGCTAGGAAACTTAACCATCTTTGATTCAACGAGCTAGTCAAGTAGAGGCATACTAGTGGCACTTTGTTTGTCCATGTATTCACACATGTACTAAGTTTTCGGTTAATACAATTCTAGCATGAATAATAACCATCTTTGATGATTAACGAGCTAGTCAAGTAGAGGCATACTAGGGACAATCTGTTTTGTCTATGTATTCACACATGTACTAAGTTTCCAGTTAATGCAATTCTATCATGAATAATAAACATTTATCATGATATAAGGAAATATAAATAACAACTTTATTATTGCCTCTAGGGCATATTTCCTTCAGTCTCCCACTTGCATTAGAGTCAATAATCTAGTTCACATCGTCATGTGATTTAACACCAATAGTTCACAACTTTATGTGATTCAGTTCACATCGCCATGCGACTAACACCAAAAGGGTTTACTAGAGTCAATAATCTAGTTCACATCGCTATGTGATTAACACCCAAAGAGTACTAAGTTGTGATCATGTTTTGCTTGTGAGAGAAGTTTAGTCAACGGGTCTGTCACATTCAGAGTCGTATGTATTTTGCAAATTTTCTATGTCTACAATGCTCTGCGTGGAGCTACTCTAGCAAATTGCTCCCAATTTCAATATGTATCCAGATTTAGACTCAGAGTCATCCGGATCGGTGTCAAAGCTTGCATCCATGTAGCCCTTTACGACAAACCTTTTGTCCTCCATAATGAAGAAACATTTCCTTATTCCACTAAGGATAATTTTGACCGTTTTCCAGTGATCTACTCCTGGATCACTATTGTACCCTCTTGCCAAATTCATGGTGAGGTACACAATTAGTCTGGTACACAGCGTAGCATACTTTATAGAATCTATGACTGAGGCATAGGGAATTACTTTTCATTCTCTTTCTATTTTCTGCCGTGGTCGGGTTTTGAGTCTTTACTCAACTTCACACTTTGCAACACATGCAAGAACTCCATCTTTGATCGTTCCATTTTGAACTTCTTCAAAATCTTGTCAAGTTATGTACTCATTGAAAAAACTTATCAAGCTTCTCTATCTCTATAGATCTTGATGCTCAATATGTAAGCAGCTTCACCGTTGAAAAACTCTTTTCAAGCACTCCTTTATGCTTTCCAGAAAATTCTTCATCATTTCCGATCAACAATATGTCATTCACATATACTTATCAAAAAGGCTGTAGTGCTCCCGTCACTTTCTTGTAAATACAGGCTTTACCGTAAGTCTGTATAAAACTATATGCTTTGATCAACTCATCAAAATCGTATATTCCAACTCTGAGATGCTTGCACCCGTCCATAGATGGATCGCTGGAGCTTGCACATTTTGTTCGCATCTTTAGGATTGACAAAACCTACTGGTTGCATCATATACAACTCTTCTTTAATAAATCCATTAAGGAATGTAGTTTTGATATCCATTTGCCAGATTTCATAAAATGTGGCAATTGCTAACATGATTCGGATAGACTTCAACATCGCTACGAGTGAGAAAATCTCATCGTAGTCAACACCTTGAACTTGTCAAAAACCTTTTTCCGACAAGTCTAGCTTTGTAGATAGTGACACTACTATCAGTGTCCGTCTTCCTCTTCAAGATCCATTTATTCTCTATGGCTTTCCGATCATTGGACAAGTCCACCATAGTCCATACTTTGTTCTCATACATGGATCCCATCTCAGATTTCATGGTATCGAGCCATTTCGCGGAATTTGGGCTCATCATCGCTTCCTCATAGTTCGTAGGTTCGTCATGGTCTAGTAACATGACTTCCAGAATAGGATTCCCGTACTACTCTAGTGCGGAACGTACTCTGGTTGACCTACGAGGTTCGGTAGCAACTTGATCTGAAGTTTCATGATCATCATCATTAACTTCCTCACTAATTGGTGTAGGCATCACTGGAACTGATTTCTGTGATGAACTACTTTCCAGTTGGGGAGAAAGTACAATTACCTCATCAAGTTCTACTTTCCTCCCATTCACTTCTTTCGAGATAAACTCCTCTAGAAAGGATCCATTCTTAGCAATGAATATCTTGCCTTCTGATCTGTGATAGAAGGTGTACCCAACAGTCTCTTTTGGGTATCCTATGAAGACGCATTTCTCCGATTTGGGTTTGATCTTATCAGGTTGAAGCTTTTTCACATAAGCATCGCAGCCCCAAACTTTAAGAAATGACAGCTTAGGTTTCTTGCTAAACCACAGTTCATACGGTGTCGTCTCAACAGATTTAGATGGTGCCCTATTTAACGTGAATGCAGCAGTCTCTAATGCATAATCCCAAAACAATAGTGGTTAATCAGTAAGAGACATCATAGATCACACAACATCCAATAAAGTACGGTTACAACGTTCGGACACACCATTACGCTATGGTGTTCCAGGTGGCGTGAGTTGTGAAACTATTCCACATTGTTTCAAATGAAGACTAAACTCATAACTCAAATATTCACCTCCACGATCAGATCGTAGAAACTTTATTTTCCTGTTACGATGATTTTCCACTTCACTCTGAAATTCTTTGAACTTTTCAAATGTTTCAAACTTATATTTCATCAAGTAGATATACCCATATCTCCTCAAATAATCTGTGAAGGTCAGAAAATAACGATACCCGCCATGAGACTCAACACTCGTCGGACCGCATACGTCAGTATGTATTATTTCCAAAAAGTCAGTTGCTCGCTCCATTTTTCCGGAGAACGGAGTTTTAGTCATCTTGCCCATGAGGCATGGTTCGCGAGCATCAAGTGATTCATAATAAAGTGATTCCAAAAGCCCATCAGTATGGAGTTTCTTCATGCGCTTTACACCAATATGACCTAAACGGTAGTGCCACAAATAAGTTGCACTATCATTATTAACCTTGCATCTTTTGGCTTCAATATTATGAATATGTGTATCACTACGATCGAGATTCAATAAACCATTTATATTAAGTGTATGACCATAGAAGGTTTTATTCATGTAAACAAAACAACAATTATTCTTTGACTTAAATGAATAACCGTATCGCAATAAGCATGATCCGATCATATTCATGCTCAACGCAAAAACCAAATAACATTTATTTTAGGTTCAAGACTAATCCCGAAGGTAAAAGGAGTGTGCGATGGTGATCTTATCAACCTTGGAATCATTTCCAATGCACATCGTCACTTCGTCCTTAACTAGTCTCTGTTTATCTTACAACTCCTGTTTTCGTGTTACTATTCTTAGCAACTGAACCAGTATCAAATACAGAGGGGTTGCTATAAACACTAGTAAAGTACACATCAATAACATGTATATCAAATATAGCTTTGTTCACTTTGCCATCCTTTTTATCCACCAAGTATGTAGGGTAGTTCCACTTCCAGTGACCATTTCCTTTGCAGTAGAAGCACTCAGTTTCACGCTTGGGTCTAGCTTTGGGTTTCTTCATGGGAGTGGCAACTTGCTCGCCATTCTTCTTGAAGTTCCCTTTCTTTTCCTGTGACCTTTTACTTGAAACTAGTGGTCTTGTCAACCATCAACACTTGATTCTTTTTCTTGATTTCTACCTTCGCCGATTTCAGCATCGTGAAGAGCTCGGGAATCGTTTTTGTCATCTCTTGCATATTATAGTTCATCATGAAGTTCTAGTAGCTTGGTGATAGTGACTAGAGAACACTATCAATCACTATATTATCTTGACCCAAACAATCTGAGCACATGCTCACTGGTTGAGCTATTCTCCTCCATCTTGTAGGAAAAGTATTGTCAGAGGTCTCATACCTCTCGACACGGGCATGAGTCTGAAATAGTAATTTCAACTCTTGGAACATCTCATATGCTCCATGACGTTCAAAATGTTTTTGAAGTCCCGGTTTTAAGCTGTAAAGCATGGTGCACTAATATATAAGGTAGTCATCATATCAAGCTTGCCAAACATTCATAACGTTTGCATATACTCCTCCAATAGGTATGTCACCTAGCGGTGCATCAAGGACATAATTCTTCTATGCAGCAATGAGGATAACCCTCAGATCACGGACCTAGTCCGCATCATTCCTACTATCATCTTTCAACTTAGTTTTCTCTAGGAATATATCAAAAATAAAACAGGGGAGCTATACGCGAGATATTGATCTACAACATAGATATGCAAATATTATCAGGACTAAGTTCATGATAAATTAAGTTCAATTAATCATATTACTTAAGAACTCCCACTTAGATAGACATCCCTCGAGTCCTCTAAATGATCACGTGATCCAAATCAACTAAACCATGTCCGATCATCACGTGAGTTGGAGTAGTTTTCAATGGTGAACATCTCTATGCTGATCATATCTACTATATGATTCACGTTTGACCTTTTGGTCTCAGTGTTCCGAGGCCATATCTGCATATGCTAGGCTCCTCAAGTTTAACCCGAGTATTCTGCATGTGCAAAACTGGCTTGCACCCGTTGTATGTGAACGTAGAGCTTATCACACCCGATCCTAACATGGTGTCTCGGCACGACGAACTGTAGCAACGGTACATACTTAGGGAGAACACTTATACCTTGAAATTTAGTGAGGGGTCATCTTATAATGCTACCGCCGTACTAAGCAAAATAAGATGCATAAAAGATCAACATTACATGCAATCAAAATATGTGACATGATATGGCTATCATCATCTTGTGCCTTTGATCTCCATCTCCAAAGCACCGTCATGATCTCCATCGTCACCGGTTTGACACCTTGATCTCCATCATAGCATCGTTGTCATCTCGCCAACTATTGCTTCGACGACTATCGCTACCACTTAGTGAGAAAGTAAAGCAATTACATGGCGATTGCATTTCATACAATAAAAACGACAACTATAAGGCTCCTGCCAGTTGCTGATAACGGTTACAAAACATGATCATCCCATACAACAATTTATATCTTATCACGTCTTGACCATATCACATCACAACATGCCCTACAAAAACAAGTTACACGTCCTCTACTTTGTTGTTGCAAGTTTTACGTGGCAGCTACGGGCTTCTAGCAAGAACCGTTCTTACCTACGCATCAAAACCTCAACGATTTTTTGTCAAGTGTGTTGTTTTAACCTTCAACAAGGACCGGCCGTATTCAAACTCGATTCAACTAAAGTTGGAGAAACAGACACCCGCTAACCACCTGTGTGCGGAGCACGTCGGTAGAACCAGTCTCATGAACGCGGTCATGTAATGTCGGTCTGGGCGAATTCATCCAACAATACCTCCGAATCAAAGTAAGATGTTGGTGGTAAGAAGTATGACTATCGTCGCCGACAACTCTTTGTGTTCTACTCATACATATAACATCTACGCATAGACCTGGCTCGGATGCCACTGTTGGGGAATGTAGTATTTCAAAAAAATTCCTACGACCACGCAAGATCTATCTAGGAGTAGCATAGCAACGAGCAGGGAGAGTGTGTCCATGTACCCTCGTAGACCGAAAGCGGAAGCGTTTCGTAATGTGGCTGATGTAGTCGAACGTCTTCGCGATCCAATCGATCCAAGCACCGAACGTACGACACCTCCGCGTTCAGCACACGTTTAGCTCGATGACGTCCCTCGAGCTCTTGATCCAATTGATGTCGAGGGAGAGTTTCGTCAGCACAACGGCGTGGCGATGGTGATGATGAAGTTACCGGTGTAGGGCTTCGCCTAAGCACTACGACGATATGACCGAGGTGTGTAACTGTGGAGGGGGGCACCACACACGACTAAGAGAAGACTTGGTGTGTCTTTGGGGTGCCCCCCCTCCCACGTATATAAAGGGGGGAGGAGAGATGGCCGACCCAATGGGGCGCGCCAGGTGTGGGGAGTCCTACTAGGACTCCCTGG
The DNA here is from genome assembly GCA_904067115.1 of Aegilops sharonensis. Taxonomy (NCBI): domain Eukaryota; kingdom Viridiplantae; phylum Streptophyta; class Magnoliopsida; order Poales; family Poaceae; genus Aegilops; species Aegilops sharonensis. The sequence goes on from LR880972.1 coordinate 884,000,388, forward strand.
TCCAAGTAGGAATCTCCTCTCCTTCTTTCTTTTTTGGAATAGCAAAGAGGGAAAGAGAGGAGGAGTAGGAGAGGGAAAGGCAGTACAAAAAAAGACACATCCGTGACATTTTGGGCCAAACAAAAAAAAATTGTCATACTTATGACACTTCTATGATGATAATTGTGACAAAAACCCGGTATCATCATAGATGTGGTGGGCTCCTACTTCTATGACAAAAAATCATGACAGAAAATGGGCTTTTCGTCCTGGGCGGGCCGGAGACGCAGCTGCATGACATTCTTTGGGCCGTCCATGACGGAAAAAACCATGGTAGAAGCAAGGGCGAGGAAAATATCAGGGTGTTCCCGATTAGGGTGGGTGATCGGGGCTGAGCAATGCATATTTCTCTCATACACGCACGCGCGTGGGTGCGAGGCGTTGGGCTCTAACTGAACCCGAGCAAGGCGTTGGGCTCTAACTGAACCCGATCGATTGCACTACAGGCTACGGGTTACTGAACCCAAGCGACCGATCGATGGCTGTTAACTAAACCCGATCGAGCGATTCCTTCGCTACTACTGCTAACTGAAGCCGATCGATGCTGCCTCTGGATGAACAGTGAGCGTTGCTGGGGGGTTTGGATGAACAGTTCCCGGTGGGGGTGGATGAACAGGACCCCGTGGTGTTGCCTCTGGATGAACAGGACCCCGATCGATCGAGCCGGTTGGGGCTTGATGAACAGGACCCCGTGGAGGGTAGGATGAACAGGACCACCCCGTGCAGGGCAGGATGAATAGTAGACGGTGGAGGGCTGGATGAACAGCAGCCCGTGGAGGGGTGGTTGAACAGGAGCCCGTGGAGAGGGCTGGTTGAACAGTAGCCGGTGGAGTAGCGCGCGGTGGAGGCTGGATGAACAGGAGCCCGTGGATGAACAGTCACAGGTGGAGGCTGGAGGAGGTCGACGGTAGATGAACAGTAGCCCTTGGAGGCTGGAGGGGGTCGAAGGTGGAGATGAACAGTATCCCATGGAGTCCCGTTTTGTGGTACGCCACACCCCTCCCGATGAACAGGACCCCCGTTTTGACCGTAGCACTCCAACACAAGTCTGTTTCCTCTGTTTTGCGGTACGCCACACCCCTCCCGATCAACAGGACCCTCGTTTCGACCGTAGGAGGTCCGTTTCCTCTGTTTTGCGGTACGCCAGACCCCTCCCGGTGAACAAGATCCCGTTTCGAACATGGCCGGTCGAACACAAGGCTGTTTCCTCCGTTCTGGGGTACACCAGGCCTCATTTCCATCGGCTGTTCTATCCAAGCCCTCCCGATGAACACGACGACGCATTTTGTTCCGACGCAGCCGGTTGGCTCCCCATGAACACGACGACGACACAGTTTCTCTGTTCTGACCCAGCCATGTACACGAGCCCTGGCCGTACGTATGCACGAGTAGGCGTTCGAGACCCTGCTCGTATGTACGTACGTGGCCGTATTTTCTTTCTTGCACATTGGCCGCTGTACGTACGTGTACATGCTACGTGCGCGCCTCTATTACGACACGTGCGCGCCTCTACATTGACCAGTATGTACGTACACGTTCGCGGCCAGAATGACAACGCTACGTATGCTTCCACCAGGTGGGTCTCGACTGTCAGGAACTTCCTTGCGTGCAAAGATGTAGCTGGTGGGTCCCAGCAGTCAGGGGGCGAATCGTTTTTCTTGCCCGGACGCACTTCCTTGCGTGCGAAGATGTAGCTGGTGGGTCCCAGCAGTCAGGGGGAAATGTTTTTTTTTGTGAAATACGGTGGCCCGTCCGGTGTGTCCTCGCTGTTAGGTGAAGGAATAATTATTTTGCGCGTAATAAGGAGGCACTTCCTTGCTGCGGCCGTGGACCCAGCTGTCAGCCTCTCCACGTACAGTCCACATCCGATGGAAGCTGTTCCTTGACCACGTTGACCACGCTGCGCCGAGAGCACCAGGGCGGTGGACGACGGCGAGGCCTAGGAAGGGGACGATGCGGAGCCGGGGAAGACGCAGAAGTGGAAGCCCGCGCGGAGAGGAGTACGAGGGTTCATTGGTTCGGCTGCGATGTGAGGCTGTCGTCGCCGCAGGGCCTGGCCAGCAGTGGGAATAGTAGGGGGCGGTGAGGCCTCCGCGGCAGCACAGCCGGCCACGGGAGGCAGGAGCATGCGACACGACCGGCGCTGCTTTGGGAGGCTGGAGCAACAAGAGCAGAGGTTGAAGACGCAGTACGGTCGTTGGATGGACATCGTACGGTCACTGGAGCTAGAATCGTTCATATTGACTAAGTTGACAAGGCACTCCGTCCCCGTCAACTTAGTAGGCCCACATGTCAGCCTCCCACCAAGGTGGGTCCCAACCAGCAGGGGGAGTATTCATTTTTTGTGCGTAATAAGGTGGCACTTCCGGTGGGTCCGAGCTGACAGCGGGAGGAATATTTTTTCGCGCAATACGGTGGCCCGTCCGGTGGGTCCCAGCAGTCAGGAGCAAACATTTTTTTCGCGAAATACGGTGGTCCGTCCGATGGGTCCCTGCTGTCAGGTGGAGGAATCATTATATTCCGCATAATAAGGAGGCACTTCCTTGCTGCCGTCGTGGACCCAGCTGCCAGCCTCTCCACGTACAGTCCACGTCCGATGGAAGCCGTTCCTTGACCATGTTGACCACGCCGCGCCGAGAGCACCAGGGCGGTGGATGACGGCGAGGCCTAGGAAGGGGACGACGTGGAGCCGGGGAAGACGCGACAGTGGAAGCCCGCGCGGAGAGGAGTACGAGGGTTCACTGGTTCAGCTGCGGTGTGAGGATGTCGTCGCCGCGGAATAACAGGGGTGTGGGTGAGTAGAGGGATGGCCTGGCCAGCGGTGGGAGTAGTAGGGGGCGGTGAGGCCTTCACGGCATCACAGAAGGCCATAGGAGACAGGAGCACGCGACACGACCGACGCTGCTTTGGGCGGCTGGAGCAAGAAGACCAGAGGTTGAAGAAGCACTACGGCCGTTAGATGGACACCGTACGGTTACCGTAGCTAGAATCGTTCATATTGACTAAGTTGACAAAGCCCTTGGTACGTGTCAACTTAGTAGGCCCACAGGTCAGCTCCAAAACGGTGCGCCTCAGATATTAGGGGGAGGAATCATTTTTTGGGCAGGTGAAGCTAAAATATCCGAGGTTGAGGAAGAAGCACGACATCCGTTGGATGGACATCCAATGGCCACTACTGCTAGAACCGTGTGTTGACTATAATAAGTTGACAAAGCCTTGCATACACGTCAACCTCTTTTTTCTAGGGACGCGTCAACTTAGTAGGCCCACAACTGTGTGGGAGAGAACTAATAGCCCATTTGCGATTTATAAAAATGTACAACCCATTTTTGAATTCTAATGGAATTTACTACAACCCATTTACAGTTTGTTAAAAGTACAACCCATTTTCTAGCTAGGACAACGATTAATAATTTCAACCAACCGTTCATGACAGAATTCAATAAAATTTCCCACATTTTGATGGGATCCGAAATATTTTTATCCCGAAATTTCTAGTCAGATTAAATATAAATTTGTATTACGTAAAAATCTAACGAAACATTGCGCGCGCAACAATTAAAAATTAAGATTTTCAAAATCCATAAATAATATTTTATAAACTAATTCCGTGTTTGGTGCATTTTTATAGTTACTGCCTAGTTTTTATAATTACATCCCATTTATTATTTTTTAAAGCTCATTTTCATGTTAAGCCTAATGCATCCCTCCTAGGAAAGATTTGCAGCCCAGCAGGGCGGAGAATAACAAGTTGACCTTGCATGGGTATTCCTAAAAAACGTAAAGCTGGGCTAGCCATTTTGATCTTGAAAAAAATTAATATCTGGGCTGGATATCTGTCCTGGGCTAGACGGGCCACAGCCTGCCCAGTTAATACCCTGCTCTCCTCTGAACAACAACGAAAACATCGACAAGAAAAACTCTTCAGTGCTCACGCCTCAAAAACACAAATACTGCTCGAGCTGCTTGGTCCCAGCTGTCGTCCGCACCTTGTGCAATTCTCTCGTTTATTGCCTACATAGGTTGACAATGGTGTGGGACCATGATGTCAGGAAACCAGGAGGAAGCAAATAAATATAGTTGTACATAATAAGGAGGCACTTGCGTACGTACGGCTATGGCCCTAGTGGGTCCCTACTGTCAACCAGTCAAAATAAACTCATCTCCTGAATCCTCATGTTCATTGACCATGTTAACAATACTCGGCGCCACGGCGAGCGCAACAACTCGAAGGACGATGGAGAGAGCCTCACGGGCTCTACGGATGGTCTGATACAGCGCCCACTGCCCATTCAGGAAGCCAGGATCATCGGACACCTATGAGCACCTTCGAGAGACTGAGACGGCATGAAACGGCAAGCCCGCGCTTGGGAGCTCTGGTTTATTTCACAACTGTCTTAAGATACAAGTGTAATCTACTCGTCATCTGAAACAACGCATAAAATACAGGCGTAATGAAACCGAGGGCCCGAGGTCTGTAAGTAAAACATCGGCGGGTTAGCGTGTAATTTGAGAGACCGGTGTATATTTTACTAGTCGAAATCGACCAACCAAGCGCTTCGCCCGAGACCATCTGCTTTTATTTACAAGCGTCAGTTTTACAAGCGGTTTTGGTTGGAAAACGACGATCCAATCACGGCCTAAGATGATGAGTGTGTCGGAAGATCGGTTTCAAGTCTAACCCACTGCTAGGAAAAGGGCTATAGCTAATATGGACATTAATGGCGCACCACATATGTGGTGCGCCACTGCTATATAGCAGTGACGCACCATGTGTAGGTACGCCATTAATGTCCATATCACTAATGGCGCACCACACCCACGGTTCGCCACTATGAACAAATTTTCATTTTTTTTATCTTTTCAAAACTAGTAATGGCGCACCAGCGCATAGTGCGTCATTACTAGTTTTAACTAGTAATGGCGCACCACACACTCTGTGCGCCACTACTAACAATTTTTTTTACTTTTTTTTCAAAACTAGTAATGGCGCACCAGTGTATAGTGCGCCATTACTAGTTCAAACTAGTCATGGCACACCACAACCACGGTGCACCACTACTAACAATTATTATTTTTTATTTTTTTGCAAAAACTAGTAATGGCGCACCATGTAACAGGTGCGCCATTAGTAACCAGGGTAACTAATGGCGCATTGTTAGGTGGTGCGTCATTACTAAATTTCTTTGCAACCCCCCTCCCCCCCATGGACCGCCTTTTCAGTTTTAGAGAAAATAAAAGAAAATGATAGAAATGTCAAAAAAATAAGTTCAACATGTGATATGTGGTCTAGTTGTTGGGAAAATTTACAAATATGAATTTTGACTTTATTTGCAAAATCTCTCTGGAATTTAGTAAATTGGGGACCCTGTTCAAGATTTTCAGAATCCCCAAAAACCTAACAGAATAAAAGATACGGGGCTTTTAAGATCTAGAGGGGGGGGGGATGGAAAAAAAATTCAAACTTACTAGTGGCGCACCATTTGCTAGGTGCGCCACTAGTAACTTTTTTGGAATTTTTTTTCAAAATATGATACGTAATATGACCGGGAAGTTTGAAATATTTTTTCAAAATTTCATCACACTCATGAACATGAACAAAGTCCTAGACATCAACAAGGTTTAATAGGATTGATATGATAGATATATCAACAAGTGCCTGTGAAGTGAGCTGGTGACGGGGTTGGATAAAACTGCGAAGTTAAGCGTGCTCGGGCTGGAGTAGTGTGAGGATGGGTGACCTTTCAGGAAGTTTGACCACGGAGTGCGATTTGACTTGAGATTAAGCATATTGACCCGAGATTAAGAAAAAACGAAAAAAAATTGTTAGTAATGGCGCACCAGATAGGCATAGTAATGGCCACTATAGGTGCGCCATTACTATCTGCGATACTAATGGCGCACCAGAGGTGCGCCATTACTATTTGTTACTAATGGCGTGATAATAGTGGCACACCTATAGTGCGCCATTAATGGCCAAAACAGGTGCACCACTAATGACCTACCCGACTTGTCGTATAGGCTATGAATGAAACATAAGACGATGAACTTCTTAAGCACGGAAATAACAGAAGAGGATGATCTTCCTAACAAGCAAATCACTGGCATTAGATTGACATGCAAAATAGTACGAAGCATTATTCTCAGGAGGCACGGTGAACAGCTCGTGATGCCGCATGCCACAACATTCCAAGCTCAACTTTGCAATCAAACACAAGGCCTGGCATTACATAGACAATATTCAGAACAAACTCTTAAAATATCTTACATAAGTCAACATTCATGTGACTATGCATCTCAGCAGAGTAAATATTTACTTCTGAACTGAAGACAGGAATAGGAAAAAACGTTCGACGTTGCTCACAGCAAAGGGTGTCCCACTCAAAAATTTCAAATGCATGTCTTCTAGCTAACATCAATCAGCAAAAATTGACCAGGCTTTCCAATTCCAATATATTAAACTAATGTCAACTTTGAGAAGCTTTTCCCATTCAAAGTATGTAATGCCTATGATTGTGGAACGGGCAGGGTTTGTCATCTGGTAGTCTGGTGGCTCAAGGTGACGATGAATGATTAGAGAACCATTCGATGTATTGTGCATGATGAAGTATTATTATGGAGGACACGAACCATCTGAACATTTTGTGCAGTTCCACTGAAATCAAGCTGAGCATCCCTGTGGATTTCGTATTTATATGCTGCCAGAAAACAAAGACACATCAGCACACACATGAATATTGGCCCCAGTGTCAACCCACCAATCGGTGGACTAACAAACTAAAAGTAAGGTAAACAAATTACCATACCCATATGCCCCATCATTGTTGCTTAGAATGACATTGACAGACTTGGAGTCCTGTCCTGGCTTCTTGGTACTTGTTTGGGAACTTGTTTGCCCAGTGTTCCTCCGAACCACAAGTAAAGCGGCCATCTCTACAGACTAGTCATGTCACAAGCGTCTACTAATACTCTATAAAGCTTCTCGATCATTCCTTGTGTAATGTAGCGCAGACAATGACTGCTTCTTTCTGCAAAGTGGTAAGAGCAACTGGACCCACTAATGTAGCAGTTTGCCTTAGACACATTGGCTCCTTTTGTGCAGTTCTACTAAAATCAAAGTCGGAATAAAACCGAGCTTTAATTTTGATATCCCTGTAAGCAAAAAAAGGTATAAGGGAAACAATTACTGAGAAATAATGGTTGATGACTTGTACTCCCAGAAGAAAAGCATGTATTGATCTACCTTATCTTAATGGGAAACAAAGCAGTAGAGTAGCAATTCTCAATCAGTGTGATCCGTTCATATTAACTGAGACATTATCTTAACAATGCCTTGTTTCAACATGTATAAAGAACGACAAAGCAGAAAAGTATCATTCCTAACACAATGCGACTAGTTCATTTTAACACAGACATTATCTTAACAATACCTTGGTTAAACATGAAGAAAGAACTACAAAGCAAGATAGTACCATTTGTAAAACACTGTAACTGATATATAATAACAGAGACATTATTTGAACAATACATTTCTTAAACATGTACTCCGGCCGATCCCTAACAGAAATGGTACTCCCGCCGATCCCTAACAAGTGTTGAAGTTTTGAACTAAGATTCAGTAGTTAATTCTGAGGAAAGTAGGTACTGACCTTTCAAGATCAAGATTTGAAACAACGCCTGAGGTGGATCTAAAAGAGATATCAACACATATATGGAAATCCGGTCTCATTTTGTGCAGTTCCACCAAAATTAAGCGAAGCAAAATGTCGCAATAGCAACAAGTTGAATAGATATCCCTGTTTTAACAATGGCAAAAAAGGTATCAATTACTGGCCAATAAAGGAGGATGAAACAAGCGGCCACAAAAATGGTAATCCCGCCAATCCCTAACAAGTGTTGCAGTTTTGAAATAAGATTCAGTAGTTAATTCTGAGAGTGGCATTGCTTAATTTTACCAGCGGCAATAGATTAACAAAAAGCATAAACAGTTCCAGGGGAGAGTGGGCGCAACAACAACATATGCTTCCACCTACTTATAAAGGGGGTGATGCAGAGTTTGTTGTAACAAAGCAACAAGCATAATTTTTGGGTTGGTCCCATTTTTGTTCACTACTTAATGGGAAAAGACAGCAATACAATAGCTTCAATTCAACATGTATTTAAACAGTACCAATACAAGTAGCACAGCATCTCAAAACACACTGCATGATCATGTGGATGAAGGCAAGTACCAACCTGTCATGACGCACACAAGATCACGTACGAATCTGCCAACACGAATAGGAAATCCAATCTCGTTTTGTGCAGTTTCTCTGAAATCAAGTAAACTCGCCGGTGAGACATTTAAGTTTGCTATAGCAACAAGTTGAATAGATATCCCTGATTTAACAGAGGCAAAAAAGAAAACAATTACTGCCAATAAAGGAGGATGAAACATGCGGCCACAAAAAGAAGCATCTACCTTATCTTGATGGAAAACAAAGTATAGGACAGTAGCATTTCTAAAACGGTTGCATTGATTCATATTAACAGAGAAATTCTCTTAAAATAGTTCAGTAGTTAATTCTAAGAGTGGCATTGCATAAAGTACAATAGCTTCAATTCAACATTTATTTAAAACAGTACCAATAAAAGTAGCACAACATCTCAAAACACACTGCACGATCATGTGGGTGGGACATGGGACATGCCAGCACCATGTGCGTCCACACATATAAATGGGTGATGTAGATTATGTAGCCAAGCAGCATATCTGCGTTGGTCCCATATTTTTTTATCTTTGAAACTTTTTCCGATGTGAGGGTAGCAAATCTAGTCCTGTACAAATTACTCGACCCCCCAGTTTATTTCCCTTTTCAACAAAGAGTTGGGTTCCTTACAGATGTGTGTACTGGGTTACCCCCCTTTTCCCTTTTCGACCAACAAAGCGGCTGGATAGCTAGTCTATACTACTTTCCCTCCCTCCTTTCCTCATTGAACCACGTCCTAGATTCATGCTCCACCCCACTGCACCCTTCTTTCCCCTTTGAACCAAGACCTAGATTCGACTACAGAATTGAAAAAGATCAGCATGCAGCTAGACCAATGACGGTTTCAAAGAAACTTATACCTTAGGGTCGTCGGGATGTGGCAAGGCGTGTGGCGGGAGGTCGGATCAGCCCACACTACGTACGGCAGCGAGGAAGAAGGGGTCGGTGGCCCTCCCGCACAGGCGCTAGGTGAAAGAGAAAAGCACAGCCGGCAGTGGATTGCCTCCCTCGCCGAAGGCGATGGAGTGAACGCTGCACCTCCTCCCCTTCTCGGTGCGACAGGATCTGGACGCCTCCTTCGCCAGCTATCTGTGAGGGGGTGAGAGAGACAGAGGACATAATGCAGTCTTGTTTAGATCTGGTGAAGAGGGTGAGAGATAGTGAATATAGCAAACCCTAGCAAAGGAACACTGAGCCTCCAGCGTGTGTGTGTGTGTGTGTGTGTGTCT
>LR880972.1:884010308-884040558 GCA_904067115.1 Aegilops sharonensis
TATATATAGTGCGAACGAGAGTGTGGAGAGTGCAAACCCTAGCGAACAAGCGCTGAGGCTCCAGCCTACATATATATTGTAGTACGGACTGAGCTCCGGTGCCTTAACTGCACCTGCTTTTGGCTGTATGATAGGTGGGCCAGCCAAATTTTGGGCCCACCTGTCATAAACCCAAAGGCAGGTCCAGTAAAGTCAATGAAGTTGCGTCCATATAGTACTCGTGTATACGACTAATATAGTGGAGTGGTTTTCTTATTCTCTCATAACAATCCTTTTAAATTGTGTAAGTACGAAATGAAACCCTTTCTTTAACGTACCAGTGAAGAAAACTACTACTCCCTCTGTTCCTATATATTTGTCTTTCTAGAGATTTCCACAAATGACTACATACGGAGCAAAATGAGTGAATCTACACTGTAAAAAATGTCTATGTACATTTGTATGTGGTAGTCCATTGCAAATCACTTGAAAGACAAATATTTAGGAATGGAGGGAGTACTTCCGATGAACTAACGATCCACGCGTCCTGGTCGCACTTCCTGTCCTTCACGTGCGGTACACTACCCTCCCTTAAGTGAACAACCACACATGCGCCAAATTATCGGAAACGTGTGAGAGTGTGTACAAATAAAGAATTTTAATTTCAATTATCGGAAAGGTTTGAGAGTATGTGCAGTTTGCCATCTCTAATAATTATGGTTTGTTGTGTTCGGCCTAAACTTGGTCAAACTTTACAAAGTTTGACTTCAGTCAAATCTAATGTGCGGAGTAAATAAAAATGGAGGGCTACTATGTCCATCCGGGTTTTTAGTCCACACCATTTTTTTAATCAAAGTTAATAGCTAGACAAATAAAATTACAGGGGAGCTGGAGACAAAGTTGTGAGAAGGCTTAGAAATCAATACAAAACTTATGCTCTTAGTACCAACGTCGATCCTTCTTCGAGGAAACATTTGGTTCATAGCCAATTGTGTGATAAAATTGCACCAACGTGAAAGACGACTGCGTCTCCATCGCAACCAATGTGAACTGATGAAGGATATCATCTTTGTGGGTAACAAGCAAAGAGCACTAATGGAAGACAACTTGTTTTTCTTTAAAAATCTATCAGCTTCACCAGCCGACGCAACCATGAGGCGCAACCATGAGCATCGATAGGTCATCATGGTGATGCATCATCCATTTGGCATCAAGTTTGGGTGAGGCACCTATGAAGTTCGACAAATCCTCACTGACCATGAGGCGCAACCATGAGAATCGATAGGTCATCGTGGTGATGCATCATCCATTTGGCATCAAGTTTGGGTGAGGCACCTATGAAGTTCGACAAATCCTCACTGTGGTCTTTTTCTTCTCAGCAGTCAAGCTCGAGGAAGGAAGAATCACGTGGGAGAGGACAGTGAGGCGGAACAACAATGGCCATCCAATTTTGTGCAGTTCCACTAAAATTGAGGAAGACATGCCCGGGTATGGAGATACGCATTGCTATTTACAAAAATATAAAAAAGGGATATAGTGTTGCTACTTTGTTTTACAAGATTAACAATGACATCTCAATTATCAATAAGAATTATGAAAAGTACACCAACAGACAGAAGCATCATGATTATCTTGATGGGAAATAAACCAGGATACCTGAGAAAAAAAGCATTTCTTCATTTAACCAGTGATAGTATTAGATTAGCAGCAGCAATAGGAGCATATGTACAATGACCGCACAACCACCATGTACTTTTTGTCGAAACAAATTGTATACCTCCACCGAGGCATAAATAAGGACAACTTTTCGAGTGACATTTCCTCTATAATAGTAGGTGATGTTGGACCAGCCGAAAACCCTAGCTACTATACATGGGGAGCTGGGGAGTAGTCGCATAGAAGAAAACCCGCATGCAGCGACCTGGGGAGCTGGACCAGTACAAGAAGTTATACCTCAGGTGGGCGAGATGTCGCTTAGGCAGGCGGGCAGGATCTGCCCACACGACGGCAGCGAACAAGGGCGCGGAGGACCTTCGTCCGTGCCAGCGCCGGCTCCGAGAGGACGGTGTGCATTGGCTTCGTCCATCGCCGACGGCGACAACGTCAACACTGCACCTCCTCACCTCCCGCAGCGGACGGGATTCGGCCGGATCTGTGACCACCGGTGAGGAGAGAGATAGTGTGGACACTGTCATCTTGTTTTGATATGGAGAGGGTGAGAGAGCAATACAAGAGAAACGCTATCAAACAAGAGGCTGTAATGGAGTAAAACAATCTCTCCATAGCAGTGGTTTTTAATAGAATACGCCCCTTCCCGGAAAAAAGAAACGAAAACTGGCAGAAATTTTTTTAACGTACCAAGAAAGAAAACTCGATCAAAAACACGCCCTCGCTTCTAGGTCGCGAGAGTCATCGCGCACACACACATAGACATGGACATGCATATCCGTGTTTACGTAAAATTCCATTTCCATCTCCATCTCCAATAATATTTGTCCAACTGGCACATTATTTACGTTGTTAATTATATACACGGCAATATTAACGGACAACATCTCTTGTTTGCGGGCGTCTGGACCGCTGCCATGGCCGCTCCTGACCAACCCGAACCCTCTTCATCACCCGCGCGTGCTTCCCCCCGAAACGGTCAGTGCCGCATTCATGCCCGGTGTCGGTGTCAAAACCGGCGGATCTCGGGTAGGGGTTCCCGAACTGCGCGTCTAAGGCAGATGGTAACAGGAGGTGGGGGACACAATGTTTACCCAGGTTCGGGCCCTCTCGATGGAGGTAATACCCTACTTCCTGCTTGATTGATCTTGATGATATGAGTATTATAAGAGTTGATCTACCACGAGATCGTAGAGGATAAACCCTAGAATCTAGCCTATGATTATGATTGTCCTTGTCCTACGGACAAAACCCTCTGGTTTATATAGATTTCGGAGGGGGCTAGGGTTACACAGAGTCGGTTACAAGGGAGGAGATCTACATATCCGAACTGCCAAGCTTGCCTTCCACGCAAAGGAGAGTCCCACCCGGACACGGGACGAAGTCTTCAATCTTGTATCTTCATAGTCCTACAGTCCGGCCAAAGGATATAGTCCGACTGTCCGAGGAGCCCCTAATCCAGGACTCCCTCAGTAGCCCCCGAACCAGGCTTCAATGACGATGAGTCCGGCGCGCAGATTGTCTTCGGCATTGCAAGGCGGGTTCTTCTCCAAATTCTGAGTACCTTTAGAGTAGTGTCCGGCTTCCCATGAAAGTTGCACTCCTCGGCTTCTGCGCCTAATAATGGCTATCCTCCACGTGTTGATCGAATGCGAGAAGTCGGGGCATTTTTATACTTGCCACCCTAACCATGTAAGTAAACCGTCTATTTAAATAGACAGGGATCCTCAGATCCAGATCACACCATTCTCCCACAGCGAGTATCCATCTGAGAGCGCTCAAAAAAATCCATCCCATCATGGCCGGCCATCGCAGCTCCTCCTCTCGCTCCCGTAGCCCTAAGCCGGGCAATTGGAAGAAGTGTTCTATTCCCCACTACCAATTAGTAGAGTTACAGACCTAGGGGTTTCTCCCTCCTTCGTATATGGTCCCTGTCCGAGCCGGATTAGCCACTTATAATGGCGGGGAGAAAGCAGAGAGCTTTCCCAACCCATCCATGGGGGAGCGGGTATGCCTTGCCCCTTACTTATTGAGGGGACTCGGATTTCCAATCCATCCGTTCCTCCGCGGGCTCCTGGAGTTCTACGGCCTCCAGCTGCATAATTTTACTCCCGCCCTTTGCGAGCTGTTTTTGGGCTGCGAAGCTCATTTCGAGTTGTGGAAGAGGCTATTCTGCCTCGTGTCCCGTACACAGGAGGGGTCAATATATCAAGTGGGCGGAGCCGAGATATGGCGCATCGCCGGGACCGGATACCTGTCCGGTACTCCGAAGAAGACGTCCGAAGACTGGCCTTCAGAGTGGTTTTATATGGAGGACGTCCCCCTTCTGGACCCTATTCGGACGGGCCTTCCTGAGTTTAGTAACACCCCTTTGAAGAAACGCCGCAGCTGGCGCCCTCGGAGCCCCCAGGAGGAAGATAACGGAGAAGTCCTTTACCTGATGGACCAGATAAAGACGCTGGCCAAATCAGGATTGACAATAATCGAGGTTATGTCAATATGTATAATGCGGGGGGTGCAGCCACTTCAGTATCGGGGACACCCCACGTGGCACTTCAATGGAGAAGATGATGCCACCCGCTGCAGTCGTAAGGGACCGGACTCCGTCGCTGCTTTAGCGAAAATACTGTCTGATTTATATAAAGGAGAGGAAGAGGAGTTCATCCGCATTAAGCCACGGGATGGATTCTCCATGTAAAACCCCCCAAGCTGGGTGAGGTGCTACCTTTTACTCCTAACCTTCCCGCATTTTTCATCATAGGTATTTACCTTGCTATTTCATAGCAGGAACTGTGAAAAGCTGTGAGGGAGGTCCACAGCCCGCCTCCACAACCAGAGGACCCTGACCGGGCCCTCGACCCCGGACTCAAAGAAGATCCGGACGCATTTGTGGAGCTCATCGACAGGACGTTCTATCAATTAAGCTGCGGCGGCGCCTTGGTGGCCATCGTAGCCGATTATCCTAGACTACTCCCTGCGTCGCATGTAAGTAAAACCAGAGTCCCAACTTCCGAGAAGGATCCCTTTTTCGCACTTCACCTACCGCACACATATGGTGTCTTACAAGGAAGGTCTTCGGGACGCCATGCCGAACCCGCAGTGACTCACCAACAAGGGGCACCGAAACTGGGTAGGCTTAAAAGGAAGGCGGTCAGGATTGAGACGCCGTCGCAGAGGTATGAAAAAGAACCCCGCTCTGTGGTTGTCATCTTTTAAAATGTAACAACGTCCATGTTTCCAGCAGAAAAAACGCTTGCCGGACTATATCCGGAGAGCCTGCCGGCCACGCCTCCACCAGCCGAGCTACAGAGCCGGACTTATAGGCAGAACCTAACGTGGGGCCAACACTGGATGTTCCTCCTACAGAGGATGCGGATAGGCTGTCCGCTACGAATTCCGATGTGGAGAGTGCCATTTATCACAGGCGTCGCCGGGCCGTACTCCATGACGCTTGTTTCTCTCAGGAGGCATTCGATGCCTTCAACTCGGGAGACGCGTACATCCGAGCTGCTCAAAATGGCCTGGCCAGAGCGACAGACCAGTATGTAAAGGATATACGGGTAAGAGAATCTGATGATTATGTACACCAGTAGCCACTGAGACTTGAAATAGTTGGCACAACTGATTTGAGGGTCATTATATGCGTAGGTTCTTACGGAGAAGAATACCCAATTGTCTCAAGAGATGGAGGAGTGCAACGCCCAACTACGGGTCGCAGTTGTCGCAATGAAGGAGTTCAAGAAGTCACCATCTGGTAACACTTGTTTCTATCAAAATGAATGACATGTCCCAGTTAGTATTCGGCATGCATGCAAATCTAAAAATACATTTTGTAGATGACCCCAGAGTGAATCCGTCGTTCGTGCGAGGGGATGAGCAACATGCTCAACGACAGCTAAAGGCTGGCGAGCGCGTGCTTACGCAGGTTAGGCGGTAGAAAAATGATCTCCAAGATGCCAATAGCCGGCTGCGCGTTGAACTGAAAGATGTTCGAGCCCAGCTTGCGGACTCCGTAAAGGAGAACAAGAGGCTTTGACGCGGCATATTTAGTAAGTGTTTGAACGAACTTTTATAGAGTTCGGCGAAGAAAACGACTAACAGAGTTATAACTGCAGGTATGCTGACGGGTCGTCCCGAAGAGGAGATGCCCGGATCTACAGGCGATCTTCTGCAAGAGCTCTCACAACTGCGCGAACAAGTTCGGCAGGTGATCTAGGGAATTTCCCATGCCTTGTGGCCATCCGCCTCCCTGCCAGGAGGCATGGGGGAGCTCGTAGAGGTGCTCAAGGGAGCGCTGCGGTGCTTCGGATTATGGAAGATATCGGCCTGCCGACAAGGTGCAAGGGAAGCCTGGGCCATGGTGAAGACGCGGTATACCAAGGCTGACCCGAACCACATGGCCGAGTTCGGACCTGTAGGGTCTGATGGGAAAGAGATCCCCGTTAGTTTGGTATATGACCTGGTAAAATTAGCCGCAAAGTATTCCCAACAGGATTGTAGGCTAGACAACCTGTTGGCTGGTATAGAAGAAGAATTTAGTCAGTCTAAGTGACTGTGTACTTCAAATGACAAATTTTGTCCCTAGCCAGATTGTAAATCATTTGTCATGGCGGACCTTTTCGCTTCGACCTCCGGACCCGACAGTCCGGAGTGTATCCGAATACCCGCTCAGTTATGTAAAAACCGGGGTATGCGTGGAAACCAGGCGTAGGGGTCATAAGTGCTTGAACAGACAAGTATCCAACTAGCTATGTTATATTGCATGGATCGTAAGAAACATCTTCCAGGGAGAATAGTTCCGTTAAGGGTTCCTTTCCCTGGGTACGCATGCATTAATGTGCATGTCCGAACTACGAAAAGAGACGCAGGATATAAACATCTGGGGGCATGTATTACAATAATTAAAAGTCATATTTTGTTCATCGGCCGAATATTCCCTTAAGAATGCTAGCTTTCGGCTTCAACCAGTCTGAGGTACACATCTGGCTGACCCGGCATTAACAATCGCAGAGGTGCTCCCCTTATGCCCTAGACGAATTAACGGGAACGTAGGGCATAAACACAAGAGCCAGGCAACCCAGCTTGGCCAAAACTTAAGTCATATCGATGCATATAATGGCGAAGAAAAGGTACATGTGGAGAAGTAACACATGTGCGGGGGGCATAAAGCCCTGAATATAATTATATTAAGCTTCTGTATAAGAAGCCCCCAGGTATAATGAGCACGCATGGCGCATCAAGATTATGTAGTCAAAACATACTTTAAGCTTTTAATGCCATGAAGAAAAGGGGAAGAAGGAAAGAAAGAAAGACAGATAGCGGATATATATATGTATAAAAGGGCTGAGGTAAGGAGACGAACACCGAGTCCGGCACTAGGCGTAGAATCTTCGGAGTCTGGCCGCGCTCCACGGGTTTGGCTCGAGTCGATTGTCCGATGCATCACGCAGACGGTATGCTCCATCGGTCAGAACTTTATCGATGATGAAGGGACCTTCCCATTTGGGCTTGAGCTTGTTCTTTTTCTTCTCCGGTAGGCGTAGAACGAGTTCGCCGATGTTATACGTTTTGGCCCGTACTTCTCTGCTTTGATACCGTCGAGCCTATTGCTGATAGAATGCGGCAGCGGGCTTTTGCCACGTCATGCTCCTCCTCCAGGATGTCCAAAATGTCCTGCCGATCAATCTCGGCTTCTTTCTCTTCGTACATGCGCACTCGAGGCGAGTCCTGAATTATGTCGCAGGACAGTACCGCCTCTGCGCCGTACAACATAAATAACGGTGTGTATCTGGTAGTGCGATTCAGCATGGTCTGCAGCCCCCATAGTACGGAGTCGAGCTCCTCGACCCAGTGCGTATCTGATTCCTTCAAGGATCACACTAGTCTGGTTTTAATGCCACTCATAATGAGACCATTTGCCCGCTCAACCTGACCGTTTGTTTGGGGGTGATAGACAGAGGTATAATCGAGCTTGATGCCCATGTTGCCGCACCAAATTTTTACCTCGTCGGTTGTAAAGTTCGAGCCGTTATCGGTGATGATGCTGTGGGGGACGCCGTAATGGTGTACAACCCCGGATATGAATTCTATCACTGGTCCGGATTCGGCCGTTTTAACAGGTTTGGCTTCTATCCATTTGGTGAATTTATCCACCATGACCAATAGGTATTTTTTCTTATGGCTTCCCCCTTTAAGGGGTCCGACCATATCAAGCCCCCAGACCACAAAGGGCAAAGTAATGGGGATTGTTTGGAGAGCGGTAGGTGGCATATGGCTTTGGTTTGCGAAAAGCTAGCAACCGACGCAACGTCGAACGAGGTCCTGTGCGTCTGCTCGGGCCGTCGACCAGTAAAAACCAGTACGGAAGGCCTTGCTTACAAGGGCCCGAGCTGCGGCATGGTGGCCACCAAGTCCAGCATGAATTTCTGCCAAAAGATGTCGTCCTTCCTTTTCGGAGATGCATCTTTGAAGTACTCCGGTAGCACATTTCTTATAAAGCTCTCCCTCGTGGATCTTGTAGGCTTTAGACCGCCGTACAATGCAACGTGACTCGTTTGGGTCCTAAGGGAGTTCTTGCCTAATTAGGTAGGCCAAGCTTGGTTCTGTCCACGGGGCAATGACAGCCATAATCACGTGGGCCGAATGCGTTATTTCGGTGGCAGAGCCTCCGATTATGTCAGAGTGTTCGGTATCTGGTGTTGTGGCCAAGTCAGGACTGTTGTTGCCGGTATCTCCTTACCATACAACGGATGGCTTAAACAGCCTTTCCAAGAAGATATTAGGTGGGTCAGGGTCGTGCTTAGCACCAATGCGGGCGAGGATATCCGCCGCTTGATTGTTTTCCCTGACCACATGGTGGTATTCAAGCCCCTCGAACCGAGCTGACATTTTGAGGACGGCGTTGCGGTAAGCCGCCATTTTTGGATCCTTGGCGTCAAAGTCTCCATTTATTTGAGTATTGCGAGGTTCGAATCCCCACGCACCTCTAGGCGTTGAATGCCCATGGAGACTGCTATCCGGAGACCATGCAACAGGGCCTCGTATTCTGCTGCATTGTTGGAGTCTGTGTATAATATTTGGAGTACGTATTGGACTGTATCTCCGGTGGGGGATGTCAGGACGACGCCTGCCCCTAGGCCAGCCATCATCTTAGAGCCGTCAAAGTGCATGATCCTATTGGACTACGCGCCGTACTCTTTAGGGAGTTCGGCTTCTGTCCATTCGGCCATGAAATCAGCCAGTATTTGTGACTTAATGGCTCGCCGTGGTTTGTATGTTATGTCGAACGGGAGGAGCTCGATAGCCCATTTAGCAATCTGGCCCGTGGCATCGCGGTTGTTTATTATGTCATTGAGTGGTACGGCCACCGTAATTGAACACTCTTGAAAGTAGTGTCATAATTTCCGGGATGCCATGAGGACCGCATATGCTATCTTTTGATAATGTGGGTACCGTGATTTGCATGGAGTGAGGACAATGGATACATAGTATACCGGCTTTTGAAGTGCGAACTTATGTCCGTCCATCTCTCGTTCGACGATGAGCACTGCGCTTACAACTTGGTGTGTTGCTGCTATATATAACAACATTGGTTCGCCAACATTTGGCGTGGCCAAGATTGGGTTGGTGGCCAATACGGCTTTTATTTCTTCCAGTCCGGCCGTGGCCGCATCCATCCACTCGAAGTGTTCGGTGCGTCGAAGAAGGATTTTTCCGGATTGAGCTTGATGTCATATGTTCGAAGATTGTCGAACATGAGCCTCAAGTCGTCTATTAAGGATTCAACGTGTCTGGTTTTGATGACCACGTCGTCTACATATGCATCCACTGTTTTGCCAATTAGTGTTTCCAGGCATGTCTGAATCATGCATTGATAGGTTGCACCAGTGTTTTTTAGCCCAAAAGGCATGGTGTTAAAACAGAAGGGGCCGTATGGAGTGATAAATGCCGTTGCGGCTTGATCGGACCCCACCATCTTAATTTGATGGTATCCGGAGTATGCGTCGAGGAAACACAATGAGTCGTGTCCTGTGGTAGCGTCGATAATTTGAACGATGCGGGGGAGAGTGAAGGGATCCTTGGGGCAAGCCTTGTTAAAGTCCTTAAAATCGACACATAGGCGCCAGGATTTGTCCTTCTTTGGCACCATGACCAGGTTTGCTAGCCAGTCCAGATGTTTTATTTCTCTAATGAATCCGGCCTCAAGTAACTTGCCTAGCTCCTCTCCCATGGCTTGTCGCTTAGGCTCAGAGAAACGCTGAAGAGTCTACTTGACCGGCCTGAACCCCTTTAGAATGTTAAGGCTATGCTCGGCCAGCCTGCGTGGGATTCCTGGCATGTCTGAAGGATGCCAGGCAAAGATGTCCCAATTCTCACGCAAGAACTCCCGTAATGCGGCGTCTACTGTGGGGTTTAACTGTGCCCCGATAGATGCTGTTTTTGCAGGGTCCGTTGGGTGGACTTGGAATTTTACTATTTCGTCCGCTGGTTTAAAAGAGGTGGACTTGGGTCTTTTATCGAGTATCACGTCGTCCCTGTCCACTGTGGAGCACAGCGCAGTTAGTTCTTCGGCCGCAAGGGCTTCGGATAACGCCTCGAGGGCTAGTGCGGCGGTTTTATTTTCGGCGCAGAGTGCTATGTCCGGATCACACTACTAGAAAAAGCCGTATTAGTGGCGCACCTGTTTTCGTTAGTAATGACGCACTATAGGTGCGCCATTATTAACACGCCACAAGTAACAGATAGTAATGGCGCACCTCTAGTGCGCCATTAGTAATCCAGATAATAATGGGGCACCTCTGGTGCGCCACTACTAACCCTTAGGCGCTCCACTGATATTCCCTCTAGGTGCGCCTCTAATAGCCTTATAGGTGCGCCACTAGTAAATAAAGGAAGGTGCGCCACTAATAAGGGTTGAAATGCGCCACTAGTAATGTATTTGGAAAACAAAAAAATATCCAAATTTACAAAAAACAACCTACAAGGAAAAATAATTTAAAAACAAAAAATGAAATAGAATCATAATTTTTATTATAGTAAGAATATTACTATGTCTTTACAAGTATCAAATAAAAGAAAAATTACAAGGAAATAAAAGAAAATTCTAAAACTAATCTTCTAGTAATCTTTTCTTCTTTTTCTTTACTTTATCCCTCCAAAGAATGATAGAAATATGTGATAATGAACATTGCAGAGAAGTGAAATTGAGCAATTATTTGCATCCGACATCGAAGATCTAAGATACCTTGAATCATAGACATGGGTCATTTCATGAAGCCAAGAGTCTATGCCATTCAAGATGCATAGTTCCCTGTCAGAAGAACTTAATTATTCAGTAAACACAATCCTAAGGTTTTTACATGAGACAAAACATAAGGTACATGCTTGACCTAAACTACGGCCACGCTAATCCTACTAACAACACACATGCAACTAGCTAATCAAGATTACTACTAACATAATTCACCAAAAAGAGTAATAGGTGATGCATCAAAAGGAATCTGGCCAGATCCTATCACATTATACAAGCCTAGGTGTGTGGATCCAAAACAAAGTGCGCAGATCTTTGATAAATGAAAGTTAAGGTTAATAATCTAAACTTTAATATTCTGAACTTTTTACAGCTTAGCCCAAGGAGACATGCTCTATTCCTAAGAAATTAACTATTTAGTGACATAAACGTTGCGATTGATGTGATGATGAAGGAGTTTAAGTTCTGTACCTCATGCATTGCACCACCGTCCAGTGCGGCTCGCTGTACCGTAGGGTCCTCATCTCAAAAGTGTGTGCGTTTTGAAATGATAATGTGATCTATTCTAGAACCATAACTGAATTCTTCAGCTCCAACGGTTTGATTAAAGCAAGTATAAGCTCCCTCCCTGCACAAAACAAATGAAGGAAGCATCCGGTACATCGTTAGCATGTGATTATCATGAAGTACACTATAGTTGTAATAATCCTATATAACTATATAGTCAATCCCCACTGAACATTTTTCCTGCCCTCACAGCCTACCACATCAGCAAATTACTAACTTCTTTTAGTTGTTCAAAGATGGAAACCAGCACTGATACGTGCAAAGTTCTGAGGACATTGTTTAACCAATAGTAAAATATGTACTTAAACTGTTGGTTCTGAGGATATGGAGTAATAAGCTATAACAAAGTTGCAAAATTATGATAAGAATAAGAGTAGCAAGTAAAAAACAGGAGCCGCGATACCTTCCAGGGTATTTTGATCTGAAAGCATCCAATAAGGGACCTCCATGTTCTCTCAACATGTATCTCAGCCACTCACCAAACCTTGAATCAGAAGTAAAATTCAGTAAAACACCTACACATGTTCTACTACAACTAGGACATCCTAAGCACTACATAGATTCCTATATACCTAAGCAACTACTGAATCGATCTAAACATCTAAAAATTCAGAGCTTAAACCCTAGGGTAGTGACAGTTCAGTACAGAATGCAGAAGCAGAGCAGAGAGAGAAGAAGGAGGATTACCTGGAGATCTCGATGCAGAAGGAGCGACGATGCAGTGAAGAGGCGAGGCAGTGAAGGCGTAGCACCATAGTACCATCCATGGCGGAACCCTCTGCTGCACCAGCAGACGACACCAGCCACGGTGAGCACCACAGCACCGAACGGCGGCACCAGAGACGCCAGCACCACCAGTGTATACAAAAAAAAGTTAGGGCTTGCAAACAGGTCACGCTTCTACTCTTCCTTTAATACAAATATACAATGTTTACAAATATATTACAAAACTAATTTTTAAAAATCCTGATTCTGATTTATCGGGTTAAAAATGGGCAACGCAAAATGAAATACAACAAATGGCTAAGTCTACTGCCTACTGCCAATGCATAATTAGCACACACAAGGATTTTATTGAGTGAAACAAAATTACCATCCATACTTCCTCTACTGCCTACACATCCAACAGGATAAAAGGAAACATTTTTCAGCAAAATCGAGTTAAATAGATGGATTTCCATCTTGCATACATGTGTGCTTAGCAAATAGATGGAGGGGGAGAAGAGAGAGCTTACCAACAACATCTGGTTGGGGAGGTGGTCATGAGCAGCATGTCGGAGAGGTGGTCGGCTAATGTTTCAAAATGAAGAATAGTCAAGTTAAGTGTTAACCAACATTGTACAAAATACAGTAATTCACTGTTTTGATAACTCACTTAACATTGTACAAGTTGAGGTAACTGAAGATAAAATGGAGCTTATGGAAACAATATTCAGAGAGTAGGAGAATAGATCCTAAATTACAAGGATCCACTAAGTTGCGCCATTTCTACACACAGGACTTGCAGGCGTAGGCGTGACATGCCATGCCATCCAGCAACGCCGGCCGTGTCGACCCACAAGTTGATTAAACAAAAACTTGTAAAACCAGCAAGTTGAATATGCATGCATCTTACCTCCCTCGGTTGCTTCTAGTCAGTCACCTGCGATCAAGATGTCCCTTCCTCCTTCCATGGAGAAATGGATCTTTCTTTCTTTCTTCCTTTCTTTGTTGACAACCTTCAATCCCTGATTAGATTAGTAAAGGAAGCAGGTCGGCAGGGGTGTCTGGGTAGGAACGACAAGACAAACTGCTATAGTTTATCAACATGGTCTGCTCTCCCTTTTGAAAATATAAAAACTGCATAAATTACAAATATTGGCTCCGGCAAGAAAATAAAAGGAACCAAATATGCACTGCTTGTTCTTTCATTTTGGATTGAAATCAACAGTACAGATTGCAGGGACAAGGCCAGGAGGAAAACTGAAACACACGCGGTGTAGGGAAGGAGACGGCATGGTGAGTTCAGAGATGCATGGCGGGGGTGAGAGGAAGGGAGAGGAGGCGACTGTACAGGGGTTGGGTGCGGTGGCGCTGACGAGATGGAAGGAGACGCCATCGTCCTTGGCCGTCGAGGATCTTGTGGACGTCGTCGAGGACAGATGAGTTGAAGTCGCCGAGGTCGAGCATGCCGCTCTTGACCAGCACCAGCGTGCTGCGGATCTTGCCCTCCTTCCACGCCTGCTTGTTCTTCCCCGTCAGCTCGTGCAGCAGCAGCATCTCCACCTCCTCTCCCCTCCTCTCTGGTTGTGGGGGCGCACAACCAACACGACTAAACTGCCGTCCAGGAGAAGGGAGGCGCTGAAGTCGCCCTGGCCTGCTGGTTGCGTTTTGGTCTTCGAGGAGAGGGGTCCTGAGCTCAGTCAACATGGCTTCGGGCGCGAGGAGGGAGGGAGGGACGGAGAGCTGTGGAGGCGGAGGGCGGCTAGGTGGGGTGGAAGGAGTAGGACGCGGTGGCGGTGGTTGCCGCGGCCTGTGGATCTGAGGCCTCGCTCCCTCCTAGGAAGAGACGGAGAGGGGAGAAGGTGGGGGCGCCGGCGACGGGATGTAGGGCGGGGCGGGAGGTGGACGGTGAGGCTAGAGGAGTCGAGAACGCTGGTGGGGATGGGGATAGGAGGTCCACGACAGCGGCGGCGGGTTTGGAGGGTATCGATTCGAGGGGAGAAGAGGAGGAAGCATTGTGTTGTGTTGTGTTGCTTTGGTTGGATTGGATTCTCTTTTCACCAGAAAAAAATCCTTGAATCAGGGTCGGTCGGTGCATCACATAGCAATGGCGCACCAGGGGGTGGTGCGCCATTGCTAAACAAAAATAAAGGTGCGCCATTGGTAAACCTGAGGAAGGGGGTGGACCCGGGGAAAAAATAGCAATGGCGCATTGGACTAAAGGTGCGCCACTACTAAAAAAATAACAATGGCGCACCTGCTTCTGGTGCGCCACTGCTATATAGCAGTGGCGCACCACCACCATGGTGCGCCACTAATAGGGATATTGGCTATAGCCATCTTTCTAGTAGTGTCACTAGCTAGAGTGATGAGTCCATTGGGCCCGGGCATTTTGGGCTTCATGTACCTGTAATGGGGTATAGCTTGGAAGATCATGAACGCCTCCCGCCCTAAAAGGGCGTAGTATCCACTACTGAACGGGGCCACTTGGAATGTGATTTCTTCAGACCTATAATTCTCGGGCGTGCTGAATACCACGTCTAGTGTGATTTTTCCTGCACATCGTGCCTCTCGACTAGGGATGATTCCTCTGAAGGTCGTGCTGCTTTGCTCAATGCGGCTCTTATCTATTTCCATTTTTCGAAGGGTTTCCTCATAGATGAGGTTTAATCCACTGCCACCTTCCATGAGCACTTTAGTAAGCCAGAAGCCGTCCACAATTGGACTAAGGACCAAGGCGGCTGGTGCTCGGGCTGTTCAGAATTTAGGTTCGTCACTGGCATTGAAGGTTATAGCCGTGTCGCTCCATGGATTTATTGCTGCTACGTGACAGACTTCGGCAAGGCTGCGGAGTGCACGCTTACGCCTATTATTTGAGGCGAAAGTCTTGAAGACCGTCAATACTGTATTGTTATTTTCCACGGGATGGTGCTCTGTTGTATTGTTGATGAGGATATCCTCGCCGCTCTTGGCCACCTGCCGGAGTATCCAACATGCTCTAAGGCTATGTGTTGGCATGGTATCCGCTGTGCTGTGAATTTTGCATGGCCCATTGAGCCATCCCTCCAATACAGTTCCACGCCCTGTAGTAGGCTTTGGTTTCTTTGTAATTGGATCGGGTGACTTACGAGAGTACACCCTTTTAGTTCGGACGGGGGGTTTGATGAAGGCCGGGGGATCCCAGAATTTTGTTTGGGTTTTTCAGGCGCTTTCCATCACACAGTACTTCTGTTCTATGGCCGCCAAGTCGACGAAGTGTGCTATGTCACAACGACTTATGGCGTTGAGGATTCCCTTGTCCGTCAATTTTTTGCAAAAGAATGAAATTGCATCTTCCTTGCGACAGTCCTTAACCTTGCTCATTACAAGGAGGAATCTGGCCCAATAGTGATGTACTGTCTCTTGGGGCTCTTGTCTAATGTGGGAAAGATCACTTATATCTGGGTGGGTGGGTATATTTAGGTCCGAATCCTGACACGATCTGAGACCCATGGGCGGAGGAGCTTCTGAGCTTGCCAGTTTGGGCTCCGAGATGTTTCCCAATAGATCTGGCCCGCTGTCTGATTCTAGGTTCAAATCTTGGGCAATGTCCTCCCGTAGACGAGTATCCGGCTGGGAGAGCTCGGGAATCCGGACATAGTTCGTCCTCAAGATAGAGGAAGAATTTTTGTGTTGCTCCTCCACCACCGCTATCTGATGGGTGACCGGCGGAGAATTGATCTCCCTTTGGTCGGGTTTAAGTCTGATCCGATCATAGTCCGTAGCGACTCCCAAGGCGGCGATGCGATCCAAGAGCTCATTCAAGGAAGAGAGCTCCATTAGATCCATCTGCTCGACGAATCCCGAGCCGGCGTGGAGGCTGTTTTTGATGACCTGAGAAGTCATCGTCGGTGCAACGGCCAAACGGGTAGTCATGACGAAGCCGCCTAATTGGAGGGTTTGGCCTACAGCCAGGACTCCCCCCGAGGTGATGTTGTCCTTGACAACAAGACGAGCCATCGAGCCTTATGATGACGGCACAGTGGAACTCTCAATGAAAGCTCCAATGTCGGTGTCAAAACCGGCGGATCTCGGGTAGGGGGCCCCGAAGTATGCGTCTAAGGAGGATGGTAACAGGAGGCGGGGGACACAATGTTTACCCAGGTTCGGGCCCTCTCGATGGAGGTAATACCCTACTTCCTACTTGATTGATCTTGATGATATGAGTATTACAAGAGTTGATCTACCACGAGATCGTAGAGGCTAAACCTAGAAGCTAGCCTATGATTATGATTGTCCTCGTCCTACGGACTAAACCCTTCGGTTTATATAGACACCGAGGGGGCTAGGTTTACACAAAGTCGGTTACAAGGGAGGATATCTACATATCGGAATTGCCAAGCTTGCCTTCCATGCAAAGGAGAGTCCCACCCGGACATGGGACAAAGTCTTCAATCTTGTATCTTCATAGTCCTACAGTCCGGCCAAAGGATATAGTCCGGCTGTCCGAGGACCCCCTAATCCAGGACTAACTCACCCGGCCAGAGCGGACGCGACCTCTCACTGGCGCCGGCATTGAAGCGACGCGCCGGCCGAGAGAGCGTCTCCCGCGCCGCTTCCTGGTGCACGCGACTGCTCCGCGTTCAAAGGTCACAATAGCCGAACACAACATGCATGTAAAAAGTTCTTGGGAGTCCGTGCTACAGCTAGATGTCCTCCCCAACTCGTCAATCTCTTCCAGTAGTACTAGTACTCCATGGGGCAATCCATCGACAAGCAGGCGGGAAAGTTATGGTATACTCGATTTGCAGTGAGTGGCATGCCGAGCGACCGTGTGGGGTCGAGCCATGGAGGAGGGTGAGACACGAACGCGACAGACGTGATTTAAACGTTGGTTTTGCTCGATGGCGGGATCCAACGAAACAAAACGTTGGTTTCTCTCTGTTTCCATTTTTTCTCCGGAAAAACGAAAACTTTCCACTCCATTTCATTCCTACTCCAAGGTTGCCCCGTTACAACATTCCATCAAATACAAAGGAAAACTAACACGCATGCTGATGCATCTCAATGATTCACAGATCATAGCCAATATTTACTTCACAACTAAAGACAAAAGTTGTGAGATCGTGTACGAAAGAAAAACTACTAATGGGGTCACTACGACATAAACCCTAAATAGGATTTAATTTCCTGGCCAGGTAGAACCTGTCAAAGGAAAGATGGCTGGCACCCTCGGATCATACGATGCTTTTGTGCAGTTCCACTAAAATCGAGCTGAGCATCCCCGATGGCAAAGATATTGTGACACCCCGAAAAAATTTATTTTGTTTTATTAATTAAAATTTTGCCAGGAAACTTAAAATTTTGTTTTCTGGATTTTCTTTTGATTTCAGGACCTTTCTTCCCTTTATTTTTATGGAGTTTTTACCTCAAGTGAAAAACTTCCCAATTTTGTTGGAATTATGTTCCCTCTCAAGTAAAACAATTCTTTTATCAGTAGGATTACTTATATAATTATTATTTTTCCTGATGCCTTATTTCATTAAAAATGTTTTTTTTCTACACTTCAAGGCCTCTTTTGCACTACAACCATTTGATAAATTTATTTAAAAATTCCACCAAAAATTGGAGACGTCATGTGATGTTTCTAAAACACTTTTGTGCAAAAATATATTCCTTTCCTTGGATATTTTGAGTTCTGCACCTAATATTCAAATCTGGTCCAGTAGACTGTTTTGCACTAGAACTTATTTAAATAATTCTTTAAAACTTCTACCAAAATTTTGGGATGTCAACAGGAGTATATTAACCAACCTTTTGCAAAAATCTAGTGAGGTCCTTTGAAAAATCTGAGTGAACCATCCTCATCTTCATTCTGGTCCAACTGGATGGATTGTACTACAACTATATTATAACTTGCTCCTTTTGTTGTGATTCTTTTTCCTGCTTGTAGCCCTCCCTGCTAGAACCTTAAGTCCAAGAGGTTGGACTCAGTGGAGCAATTCTAGTACATGCATTGATGCCATTTACATTCTGTCCAGAACTGAAGTTTTGCAAAACTTGCACTAGCAAGTTCTTCTGTTGGCAAACTAACCTCACCACCCTCTCTTGCATCTAAAGAGACCCCATCTGGAAGATTTGACCACTCCAAGAAATAGATAGGTACATATGGCATTCTGTCAAACACGTTATGGGCATGACCAGTTTTGACATGAGTTTTAGTTTGCACTATGACCTTGCTTATCTTGCCTAACCACCTTGTCCACTAAACTCCTAGCTACTCCTAACCTAGGTCTGCTGATTTCCAGCATCACCCGAGACCTCTAGCACGCCCTGGCATTTCGTCGAGCACGTCCCGTGCGTGCTCTGGGCGTGAGCAGAGCACGCGTTTTGCACGTGTCGCGCCCGAGTCGCCAGGTCGCGCCCCTGGTTTTGCCCCCACTGCAGAGCCGCGCCACGCACTCCCCCTCTCACCGCATCACGCCAAGCAGCCCTGGTGCCCTGTAGCACCACCGTCAGAGCCCTTGGCGGCACGCCGGTGTCCGCAGCGCGCCTCTGCCAGGTCGGTGCCGCCCAAGCCTCTCCCGCTCGCCACCTACCCTCTGGAACAGTCCAAGTTTATCCCCTCGCTCGTCTGCAATCGCTCGTCGCCGCCACGTCCTCTTGCAGCAACAGGGAGGCGGTTCCCCGGCGAACTTATCCACGGCCGCCGCAAACCGACCTCGTTGTGCTATATAAGGAGGCCCCCGAATCCATTCGAGCACGCAGGCAACCTCAGGCCACCCCCATGGCACCCCCACAGTCGGCAATCGTTGGGGGAAGCCGTCTTCCCCGACTACGGCTGGTTCGGCCGCCGCCATGTCCCAGTCCGATTCATTGGGAGCCGAGCCCCTCCAGTCCAACTAGTGCCACCAACCTTCCCCTCTCACCCTTGCGGAGCCGTCCAGCACCTCAAACACGATCGACAGCCACCAGAGTTCAAACCCCCCAAAACTCCCGAAGCCACTGGCCGCCGCGGAGCTCGCCGCCATGGCTCCCTCCATCCCCGCCGGCAAGTAGACCACCGGAAGGACCGCCTTGATCTTGCGGATCCATCCCTGTCCTTGGATCCCCGTGGGATGCCTCCGTTCGCCGGCGGCGATCGCCGGAGCTCCATCTCTATTCGGTCGAAGGAAACGACGCGCACGTGGACTGGTCAGTGACCCAGTGCCGATCCACGCAGGCATAAGTGGAAACGTATTTTCAGAATACGCCTTCGACGTGGTCAGTTCGAATCGTTTTCTTTTTATTCTGTTTTATTTTTTTAAACAGATTTTGACCACAGCTTTGACTGCCTATAACTTTTAAATGACAACTCCAACTGAATTCATTCTTTTTCCTACCTCCCTCAAATTTTACCTAGTTTATTTTAAGATTTATTTGAAAAAATTTCAAAACAAATTTTTGTGCTGTTTTGAATTTGTGTGTTAATTCAAATTTATTTAAAATAGGACTTTGGAGAGAGAGAAGCAAACTTTCAAAAGTTTTGGAGTGCACCCTGCCTTTCCACATATTGAAGGCAAGCATTTTGAACCCTGGCATAATATTTTGCATGCATTGTTTGACATGATCATGACACCACCTCATTACGCAGAACTCGTTATTTTATTTGGTGATATGGTCATTTGCATGAATGCTTATTTGAAATTTCCTTGCTGTTGGAAATGGACATGCTTGTGGTAATGATCATCCTCGTATGCCTTTCGTGCCTATCGGAAGGAAAACGGGAAAGTCTCTGTCTTGGGTAGACCCGAGCTTGTCCCTAGTTCCTCGTCGGGACGAGTGTGTCCGGGATGGCATGAGGGGTATGATGAGTGGTGATTTTGTCTGTTGGAGGAAATATATTCGTTATGCTAATCATGCAGGGAATATTTAAACCTTCTGAGTCGACCATAGATCGAGTCTTGTTCCAGTAAGCCCCATACTTGTTTCATACTACCACTTGTCTCTACAACAAGTAGGGTACGGTTCAGTAAGTCGTCAACCCCCTTCTAGCACACACCATACAGAGAGGCCATGGTGGAAGACACCGGTTGTAGCTGGTGGGCAGGCCACCTGGTCCGGGGGCATGGGTGTTTCCGGTTGAGACCGAGAGGGGAGGCCACCCATTAGGCGCGTGATATAAATTTGATCCCATGCTACGCGAGGTTGTAGCCTCCCCACTTAGAGTTTTGCTTGACAGGTGTCGTGGGTGATTCCAGACACATGTGAGTTAAGCTGGTGTGTGCAAGTTAGGTGTGTTTTCAACTAAAAGGCCGTAGACGGAATTAGTCCTGATGGACTAAAGGAATCCGTTATTCGTGGGTAAAGAGTACACCCTCTGCAGAGTTTAAACCTATTCGAACAGCCGTGTCCATGGTTAAGGATTACAGTCTGGGATGGGTCAAGTACCGGTCTTAGTGTCGGTCTTCGGAGGAGAAACTGTTAAACCAGAACATGAATCGTGACTTGTGACTTATGATGATTATGATTATTATTTTTATGGACTAACCCCTGTTATTATTTGAAGTACTGAGTATCCCTGGGATGGTTTTACCCCTGGATATTCACTGTGATTATTTATAAGCCCTTTATATGGTGTCGCTCAGACGCCCGACTGTGGCATGCTTGTTATTTATTTTATAAGCCCTTTATGTGGTGTCGCTCAGACGCCCGACTGTGGCATGCTTGTTATTTATTTTATAAGCCCTTTATGTGGTGTCGCTCAGACGCCCGACTGAGGCATTTCTCTTTGTTTACTAACCTTTCGAGGCGTCGCTTCAGACACCCGATCGGTGCATTTTATTATTACTATGATATTGCATATTCAAAAATAATCTGCGTGCATGCATCAGAGTTTTTATTATCTTTTGTGACTGACGTCATGAGCTTAAAATATTTCAGAACATCGTTGTTATATTATACCCGTGTTCATAATGTTTGCGAGTACATTCAAAGTACTCCCTAGCTTGTCCCTGGCTATTGTCTTGGCCAGATTTCTTGACCGGAGAGGGGCGACCATGATGACAGCCCCGGAACCTAAGCAATGGTGATAGCAGCCTCGCGAAGATAGGAGTTAACCTGGTCAGTTGTTCCCGTGGGAAATGGAGTCCCATAGACGCTGATGATCCACAAACCGTTTCCGCCATCAACCACTAGAAACCATTTGTTGTACTCACAGGCCAGAATGGTCTTGTACTACATATTTTGCATTTTGCTTGGAATTTCTGTATCAAGTTGGTGCCTCATCAGCTAACAGTAATCCTGGGGCTGATGAGCACAAGGGCCATTTTCTGGAAATTAATACCCAAAAAATCGGTCGCCACAAACTTGGTATCAGAGCCAGGCTGACCATTGGCTAATCCTATCTTAGCCAGGTCGAAAAACTTAGGTGAGCCAAACCACCAGACCCTAACCGAAACCCAGCCAAGCTTCTCGTGCAAGATAGCCACACAGTGACCCCGACACTTTTTGCAGTCGGTGCCCAACCTATCAACCTAGACTGTCGATCACGCGCCAGTGACCGATGCCTATAATGTCTCATTCGCAAGCGTGCGAAGGAAGACTTCGTCCCCTTTTTCTATAAAAAGGGCACGCTAACCTCAACCCAGCACAACACAACCTCTTCCCCGAACCGAGCCATAATGCCTGGCCCCGTAGTGCACAACGAGACCACAACAACCAACCTTGGAGGTTTTGTGACCATACTCGCAAACCTCACCTGTCGTGCCTATATGTTAGAAGAGCCCCCAGAATATGTTGTGTACCAAGGACCCATGGGCGGTGAAAGCCGTCAATTCTGGGCCACTGTGCACATCTACGGTAGGGGTCTATCTCCAGAACGCCCCTACAGGTTCACCGGAAGGACAACTTCCTTCGAACCACAAGCCATCCAGCTAGCTGCTCGAGAGGCTATAGTTCAACTCCAGCAGTTGTCGCCCAGAGTTAACTGTCGCTCGTTCTACTACTACCCCAGACGTGAAGGGTATGGTAGACCACCCCAAGTTGCCAACGGAGATCACGAGACGTATCATGCATTGTTGCACCTAGTGCGCTATGTAGGTGCACTAGAGGCACTATTCGATCAAATCACCATTGATCTGATCGCAGCTCGTGGAGTACTAGTTCGTCGAGCCCCGGCAAGAGGAGAAGACGAGCCCGACGCCGACAACCCAGTCGTGCTGTTCGGACACCCAATCGATACCCTGAGGTCAGCCCCAGCCATCAACCAAGGTGCTTTGATGACCCCAGAAGTGCTTCGTCGCCTTTTGGAAACACACTCCAACGGGATTGTGGCCAACAATCCCCGCGATGGTCATCATCGCTACCCCGACCCTGCAGTTCCTCCACCATCTCCGGCTAATTCCAACGGTGAGACCCGTGGAGAAACCTCGACATCCACAAGGCACGCCCGTTTGGATATAAACGAGGCAGACTAAGTCACCCGAGTAGTGCCGAGTCTCAGTGTATCCTCGCTTCGTAATCATGTGACCTTGTAAATTAACGCGGCCTGTTGTTGTGCCTCTGTTTTAGTAGTAACCTTGCATAATTATGGCAGCACGCAGTTGCATATTTTTCCAGGCACAGGTGCCAACAACCACCCCGACAACCCCCACAGTGACACGTCCCTTTAGTGAGGTATGTATCTGTGGCTTTGACCTCGACCCTTGGAGCTAAACGGGCAAATTTATTACCTTTCACCACGGTAAATAACCAGCCCGGATGCTATATAAGAAGGGACAATTGCATTTTTACCCCTAGTTGGTTCCTACCCACGGGTTTTGCCCTTACTTTTCAAGCTTGCTCAGTTTTGCCCTTACTTTTTCCGTCGTGGTCCCTCGAATGCCCTTTGACCGTTTGACCAAAACTTTGAAAATTCATATTTCATATGAACTCAGAAAAATGAAAATAAGATATCAAAATGTTCAGATAAACATTACCTTTATGTGCATATCATTTGCACTCAGGAAAAAAACACCCTTTAAACTATCTGAGGTAATTAATATTATTAACATTATTAAAAATAAAAAGGTATAAACAATATTTTTTTTCATGAATAAAAATTACATGCAAATGTAGGTGATGTTTTCTGAACATCCAGATATTTTATTTGCATTTTTCTGAGTTTGTATCATCTTGTTAAGAATGTTCTAACGGCTCTGACCATTATTTGGAAACTTCCTAACAAGTTGACACGAACTCAGAAAAATGCAAATAAGATATTGGGATGTTCAGAAAACATCACCTACAGTTGCATGTAATTTTTATTCATGAAAAAATATTGTTTACACCTTTTTATTTTTGATAATGTTAATAACATTAATTACCTCAGGTAGTTTAAAGGGTGCTTTTGTCCTGAATGCAAATGATATGCACATAAAGGTAATGTTTATCTGAACATTTTCATATCTTATTTGCAGTTTTCTGAGTTCATATGAATTAGTTATGAATTTTAAAAGTTTCGGTCAAACGGTTAAAGGGCATTCGAGGCACCTCGATGGAAAAAGTAAGGGCAAAATTGAGCAAGCTCGAAAAGTAAGGGCAAAACCCGCGGGTAGAAACCAACTAGGGGTAAAAATGCAGTTGTCCCATATAAGAAGGCCACCTTGTGAGCTTACCAAGCAACCCTCACCTTGTGCACCACCCTCACAACCATTTATTACCATGCCGAGCCCTAGTATTTACCTGAGGACCCCAGATGCAACCACGGGTAGTTTTATCAAAATATTGTGGGACTTTACCTGCAGTACCATGGGTTCTACCCAGCCACCCCAGTACGAGCTGTTCAAATCGAGAGTCACACCTTCCACCTCGAAATATTGGGCAGCAGTACACATCCCACCCGTAGGCGCCAACCAAAACCCAACGGAGGTCTCCTTCGTGGGGAAATCTATGCCGACCCCACATATGGCCATAGAAGCTGCTGCTTACGAAGCACTCGCTCGCCTTCGATTCGCGGTACCCTATGCCAGCGAACGAGGGTATTATTACTTTCCGAGTCGTGCAGCACCCGGAGAAGTAACATCTTTTCCCGGAGGACGGATTGAGAGAGACCCAGTACTGGCCAACCTGGTCCAGTACGTCATCGCTCAAGAACGTTTGACCCAGCGAGTAATGGGATATCTCCAGAGTCTCGCGGATCTAAATCCTCAGATCGCCATCGGCAGACCACTGAGGCCCGACCAGGAGAGACACATTCATCGGCTGATCAATCCACTTTCCCCGATAGAAGAGGAGTGCATCCCAGTACCAGAGATGTTTTCTCGGGACCCCGTCCAGTTACCATTTGCATTATAGATGTCGCTGCTATGTTTATTCTTGCAACTTTTACTTATGTGTTGTAACTTATGCGTGGTACCCCGAGTTTGTGCGGCGAGTAAATTATTTAGTTTCTATTAGTGTGAGTAGTTCTGTTGCGGTTTGACTCTAATATATTATTGTTTCTCTCGCGAAAAATCCTGGAGTGAGATTTATTTTTTCCTTGAGTTGCTGCATCGTATATCTTCTCACGCTGTGGGTTACTTTATTTCACACAGCACCACGGCAGCAGACTCACCACCGCTCGAACACATACCCTGCTTGCAAAGACACGTAACAATGGAGTATTTGTTTTTCAACAGCTCTTAGCAACACTACTAGGAAAAGGGCTATAGATAGGACTGATTCTAATGGCGCACCAGGTAAATAGTGCGCCACTACTATATACTAATGGCGCACCGGTTGCTCGTGCGCCATTAGTGTGGAAGACACTAATGGCGCACCGTGCTCACGGTGCGCCACTACTATTGATTTTTCCCCATTTTTCCATACAAACTAATGGCGCAGGATGGCAAAGTGCGCCATTACTAGTTAGAACTTGTAATGGCGCACGACCAAGACAGTGCGCCATTAGTATATATTTTTTTTACCTTTTTGCAAACCTACTAATGGTCTATGCCAAAGTGCGCCATTAGTAGTTTAAACTACTATGTCACACTTTTCCACAGTGTGCCATTAGTATACATATGTTTTTTTTACTTTTTTGCAAAAAGTACTAATGGTGCAACACCTGCCGGTGCGCCATTAGTAACCAGGGTTACTAATGGCGCATTTTGTGGTGGTGCGCCATTAGTAACCTGGGACCAACAAGATATTTTGGACAGCCCACCTACCCACTCACTTTCCCCACTTCATTCTCTCCACCTCCTCCTCCAAGCTTGTCTCGGCTGCCTCCTCCTCCTCACCTCATTTCCACCATAGATTCATCAAAATTAAGTGGTGAAATTACCTTTTTTTGATAGGTAAGTAAGGGGAAAGCTATCTTCACGATGTAGATCTACTTTTTTTTCTCCCTAGCTCGCTCCAACAACGTGCACATGCACTTTTTGTGGCCTAGCTAGATCTATGGATGTTTGTGGTGTTGCTTGTGTTTGTGGTGTTGCATATATGTTTGTGTTTGCAGGTACCGGTATTTGAAATGCGATAGTTGCCAATATTTTGCCGGAATGTTGATTCATTTCCGTTTCGGCGAGAATTTTGGCGCAATGCATTCTTATTGGTCCTATTTTTAGGGAAGGTCATGCCAAATTTTTTCTTGGTTCTAAAATATCGTTTTGCTCTACCCCGCAAGCGACCATGGTCCGCACGATCACCGAAGGCATCATGAATAGGTTTTTGAGCTCCGCGAAGGCCGAGATGCTTCAAAAGAACGAGATGGAGATAAGATGTCCGTGTCGAAGATGCAAGCTGAAGAGCCTTATTGCGGACCCGGATTCCGGGCAGGTGCGGGACCACCTGCTCTTGCGTGGTTTCATGGATGGCTATCGGTGGCAAGGTGATGAAGATGACTATGAAGTCGTCCATGGGGCCCGGGCAAGAAATGAGGAAGGGCAACAAGACAACCACCGCGGCGAGGGCGGGCGAGAAGACGAAGAATCTCCAGGACATGATCACGACGGTGATGATGTACACAATCATCATGTAGAAGATGTCGTACATGATAATGAGGAAGATCAAGACGAAGGGCATGATCATGAAGATGAAGATGCCGGAGCAGACGACGATGGAGGCTAGGTGCAGGACCCTCATATTCAAGAGCTGCTTCACAAGCACACGGATAACGCAAGAGCTGCCGCCCGAGAGAAAGCCAAGCTGGATCGACTGGAGATAGACGCGGTTACTCCATTGTATGAAGCATGCAGGCCCGAGGATACCCGCCTGAAAGTAACGCTCATGGCTCTGGAGATGAAGGTAAAACACAAAATGACCGACGCATGCTTCGACGAGAACATGTCATTCTGGCACGAACGTCTTCCCAAGGGGAACAAGTGCCCGACCTGTTTCGAGGAGGCGAAGAAAATCGTGTGGTCTTTGGATTTACCGCACGTGAAATACCATGTGTGCATGAACAATTGCATCATTTATCGGGACGAGCACGCGGAGTCTACCATATATCTGGTGTGCGGCGTCACTCGATACAAGAAGAGGAAGAAAGCTCCTCGAAAATCGGTGTGGTACTTTCCGATCACTCCTCGTCTGCAGCGGTATTTCGCGGACCCTAAGGTAGCAAAGCTCCTGCGTTGGCACGCGGATAGGGAGGAGAAGAAGCGGGAAGATGACGGAAATGATCCGGAGATAAATAAAAAAGACAAGATGCTAAGTCACCCTAAGGATGCAAGCCAGTGGCAAGCGTTGAACTTCGAATACCCAGAATTTGGGAAGGATCCAAGGAACATCGTGCTGGGCGCGAGCACCGACGGAGTCAATCCGTTTGGCAGCCATAGAAGCACACATAGCACCTGGCCTGTGTTTGTGTGGATGTACAACCTTCCCCCATGGTTGTGCATGAAGAGGAAGTACATTCACATGAGTATGCTAATTGAAGGGCCGAAACAACCAAGGAAAGAAATCAATCTGTATCTGGGGCTGCTGAAGGAGGAGCTAGACACGCTGTGGAAAACGCCAGCCAATACGTGGGACGCCGCAGAGAAAGAATATTTCCCTATGAGAGTCGCACTGCTCACGACGGTGCACGACTATCTCGATTACGGATATCTCGCGGGGCAGGTAGTCCACGGATTTTCTGAATGCGTAAGGTGCATGGATGACACAACGTATCGCCAGCTAGATAGAGATCCCGGGTCTTTGAAAACCGTGTTCATGGGACGTCGAAGGTGGCTTCGCGACGATGACCCGTGGAGGAAACACAAGGATCTGTTCGATGGTGAAACCGAACCTCGAAAACGCCCGTGTACGAGGAGCGGCGAGGAAATATACGAGTTGTTGAAAAATTGGAAAGACTGCCCACTGCCGGGAAAGAAGCAAAAGGCGCCAATGCCGGGAAAAAAGTGAAAGGCGCCAGAGCCGCTGCTGAAGGTATGGAAAACGAGGTCTATTTTCTGGGACTTGCCGTACTGGAAGATCCACCGTGTGCCTCACAGCCTTGATGTCATGCATATCACGAAGAATGTGTGCGAGAGTCTGCTTGGTACCCTGCTCAACATGCCAGAGAGGACCAAAGATGGGCCGAAAGCAAGGGCAGACTTGAAATCAATGGGCATCAGGCAGGAGCTTCACGCTAATGATGATGATGATGATGATGATGATGATGATGATGATGATGATGAGGCGAAGCAGGACACAGAAAGTCGTCGCAAAGGCAAAAAGGCCAAGAAGACCGGAAATGACTACCCTCCCACATGCTTCACTCTAAGTTAGGAGGAGATCGAGCAGTTTTTCACCTGCCTCCTAGGAGTAAAACTTCCTTACGGTTACGCGGGGAAGATAAGCAGATACATAGACCCAGCGAAGCAGAAGTTCAGCGGGATGAAGTCTCACGACTGTCACGTGCTGATGACGCAGATACTTCCAGTTGCAATCAGTGGGATCATGGACGCGCACGTCCGTGAAACGCTATTTGGCCTATGCAACTTTTTTGACGTCATCTCTCGAAAGTCGATTGGCGTGAGGCAACTCAGAAGGCTACAGGAAGAGATTGTGGTGATACTATGCGAGCTTGAGATGTACTTCCCGCCCGCATTCTTCGAGTTATGGTGCATCTGCTAGTCCATATCGTGGAGGATATCATCCAACTCGGGCCGACATTCCTGCACAGCATGATGCCGTTCGAAAGGATGAATGGTGTCATCAAAGGATACATTCGGAACATGTCACGTCCAGAGGGAAGTATAGCCAGGGGCTTTCTGATTGAAGAGTGCATCTCCTACTGCACGAATTATCTAGGCATCGACAACCCCGTAGGTCAGCCCGTCAACAGGCACCTCGGCAGGCTCGCTGGATGGGGTCACCATGAGGGTCGTCGTGAAATGCATGTCGACTACGAGGGTCGACTCGCCGACTTTGAAAGAGCAAACCTAGTCGCGCTACAACACATAGACGTGGTCGATCCTTGGGTGGTAGAGCACAAAAACTTTATTGAGAAGACGTACAATGACCGAGGCTAACAGAGGACGGGCGGAGATATACTCAAAGAGCATAACTCATGTTTCACGCGTTGGTTCAAGCAGAAGCTTATGTCGTACCCTTCACATGAAGATTCTTCCGCGGAAGAACAACTCATATTCGCCTTGTCACAGGGCGCTGAGCACAACCTGATGACCTATGAGGCGTACGATATCAACGGCTACACATTCTACACCGAGGACAAGGACATGAAGAGTGATGGTTATCAGAACTCCGGGGTAACGATGGAATCCTACACCGGTAAGGACAAGGACAGATACTACGGAAGGATCGAGGAGATCTGGGAGCTGAGCTACGCTGGAGAGAAGGTGTCGATGTTCCGTGTTAGATGGGCCAAGAGCGTCCTAAAAGAAGACCGATATTTCACCACCATGGTTATACCCGAAGCCAAATCCAAGACCGCGGGCGCAAACGTCACCGCGAAAAATGAGCCATGGGTACTGGCTTCCCAAGTGGACCAATGCTTCTTCATTACCGACCCGCCAAAGCCCAGTCGTGTTGTCGTGAGGAGAGGCAAAAGGAAGATCCTCGGAATGGATGGAGTAGCCAATGAGCAAGACTTCGACAAGTACGGCGACCCGAAGATCGAACATGACGACGACGATGAAGTAGCAGCACACACCACAAGAAGAAGCAGGACCATCCTACCTAAAGGACGTCCGTTCCACAGAAGAACTCCATTTGCGAAAAAGAAGGGCAAGAAGATTGTGAACAGACAGCTAGCTAAGATCGATTGTATTTAAATCGTAGTCTTCATTTCTCGATTGTATTTCATGGGCACTTTTTGATATCATGAATATTTTTAAATTTCATGGGCACTTTTTGAATTCATGAGGACACTTGATCTCGATCCCCCTCCATCTTGATCTCGATTCCCCCTCCATCTCGATCTCGATCCCCGCACCCTCCCCCGCTCCACCGCCGCCGCCGATGATATTTTCAAGTAAGAAATTTGAACATATTTTTTAAAAAATTATTACAGTTTTTATAAAAAAGTATTACTGTTATGATTTAAACAAGTTTGAACATATTTAAACACAAATAAATATAAAAAACAGCATTTAAAATGCATAAAAAAATATTGGGAAGCCTGGGAATCGAACCAAGGACCTCCTGGTGTGTGTGCTGCGTGCTAACTAGTCGGGCTAGTGTGTGGGTTCTGTTGTAGATAGGGTTAGGTTGTAGATATGGTTAGTGGGCTAGATTAAAACAAAATTCTAATGGCGCACCGAGGGGAGGTGCGCCATTAGAATAGTCATACTTATGGCGCACGACTGGACGGTGCGCCATTAGAACCCTCCCCCTAGCTATCCTCCCTCCCTCTCGCCAGATCCCCTTCGACCCTCTCTCCCTCGCCACCAGATCCACCCGCGCGCTGCACCGACCCACGCCGCCGCCGCCCCCGCGCCTCCATCTCCGTCGCCGCCCCCAGTCAGCCCCTGCCCTGCCCCCCATCACCATCCGCTCCCAATCCACCCCCTCCCTCGCCTTCACCGCACCCACCCACCCCTCCCTCGCCTTCCCAGCCCTCGAGCTCCACCGTGCGAGGCGACAGGCAAGGCGGCGGGCAGAATCTGCTTCAACACCGGGCCGGCGAGCCGCGGAACCAGGGCGCGACGGCGCTCG